>JANBXA010000616.1:7190000-7500000 GCA_030556225.1 Cricetiscus sungorus
AGCAAGGAGAGCCCGGAGAGGTAGGATGCCAGTGCTGCTCTGGCCACAAAGATGAGCCACGTGGAAATACTTAGGATAGTAAAAATGGGTTAATCATTAAGGCAGAGCTAGCCGTAAGGAATTAGTAACTGGCAAACAGAATTGTATCAAATCAGAGTCTCAGTGTTATTTGGGGCTGGCCTGGCGGTGGGACCAGGCTGGCTGGCGGAAAACAACTAGCTACAAATTTCAGCAGCGGATGTCAAAGTAAAGCAGTAGGAAACTCCAGCCACACACTTGTTGCTTTTTCGAGGACCCAGGTTTGGCTCCTAGCACCCACATGGTGGCTCACAACCATCTACAACTCCAGCCCAGGGGACCTGACGCCCTCTTCTGGACACCGGGGGCACCGTACACACATAGTGCACAGCAAATACATGCAGGCAAATACACATTCACACAAAATAAAAATTCATAACTCTTTAAAAAAATAATGTAACCTTTCCCAGTCATTTTTAAAAATCAGAACCCTATCACTGGCATATAGTCATAATATCGTTTTTTATAATGCTGTTTCGAGGGCTAGAGCACAGTTCCGTGATAGAGTACTTGCCCGACGCTACTGGGACTTCGGATTTGATCCCCATTGCTCAAAAACAAACAAACAAGGGTTTTGTGGCGCAAAAGGGCTCTACTGTTGTCTCTGGGGCTTTGCTTCAAGTGCCAGCTCCCCACTTCTGCGGTCACTATTAATCACTTTATCTAGCCAGATCTCAGAGGGTGCTTTCCAGACGACAGCCAGGGTCTCAGTTTCTTCCTCAGCGTATCTTTTAATGGCCTGCTGACTAAATTGTTGAAGGGTTGAAGTAAGCCAGTCTCACTTCCCGATTGTCGCTCTAACCCAGGGTTACATGAGCAGAGGCAACAAGCAGTTTTGGGGACAATTATCTCAAAACTCTAGCAATGATTGTGAGACATCGGTGTCTGTGAGAGTTCAGGGTTTTTACTCGCGGCGTAAATAAATTCCGTAGAGATGAAAGATATCGGAGAGCAGAAGATATAAATTCGAGCTCATTTCTGTTGTCAGCAGGGGCAGTGGGCAGGCTGGCAGGAAGCTGGGGGTGCAGTTGGGTTAGTCGCCTGTTGACCGGTGTCTCCTCTCAGTCTGAGGACTGCACCGTGTCCCCCAAAGGCCCAGGCTGTGCCTGGAGGCTTACTTCAGTGTCTTGGGGAGATGCTAAGCATCTAAAATCTTCCCCAGTTTCTCACATAATGACGGGTAAGTTTAAAACACACAATGTGAGGAGTCCTAACCACCTCTGGAGGGAATCTGAGGGGCTTTCTTGAAAAAAGATATGTGGAAACTTCCCAATACCCCAAATCCGCAGTTCTCAACCTATGGGTCAAGACACTCTGGGGGGGGGTCACATAGCAGACATTCAGTGCATCAGAAATTTGCATTAAGATTCATAACAGTGGCAAAATCACAGTTATGAAGCAGCAATGAAACAAATGTTACGGTTGGGGGTCTCCACAACCTGAGGAGCTGTATTAAAGGGTCGAAGCATTAGGAAGGTTGAGAACCACTGGTCTAAATGAAAACCAGGTCAATTTCCATATTGGTTTCATGGAGGAATACGCGGGGTATCACGTAGTGATCAGTCATATTGGAGTGTAGGAGGGAGTCCAAATGTTAACAAATGCTAGTATGTTTTCTAGGAAAGGAGGGAGGGGGGAGGGAGGGAGGGAGGGAGGGAGGGAGGGAGGGAGGGAGGGAGGAAGGGAGGGAGGGAGAGAGGGAGGGGGAGAGAGGGAGGGAGGGAGGGAAGAATACTCGCAAGACTGTACAAAATCATGGAGTTCAAAATAGAAGGACGCCAGAAGGTGTAATGTCCTGTCACCTTCCCCTCTCAAGAGGCAGCCTGGGAAGCAGAGATGCTGAAGACCAGGGGACATCTTCCTCAGTCACCGTGTTCACGCTGCTAGTGTGTGGCCGTGGTGCAGAACCTTCCGATTTGAAGCCCGGAGCTTTGCCCCTTTGTGTTTCTCTCTCCGGGAAAGGTAGACCACGCTTCCAGCCCGTCGCTGGCTTATGAAGCAGGTCTTTTGTTTAAAGCTTAACGTCAGCACAGAGTCCTACTTCAGGATGGGACGGAGTAAGCCCAACATCCGCACACATGTCCAGATCATCCCCGCCTCGGTGGAGAGCCTCAGTTTCAAGGTCCCAGAAGCCGACACTGCGTGGAGTGGGGCCCAGGAAGCGAAGGGCCCAGCCTGCCTGCTGCAAGGGCTCCAGCAGCTCCAGCTGGGGAAGAGACACCGGTTTTTAGCGCGTGTGCCTCTGCATCCTCGCTTAAACAGAAACACAGCAGGGGCCGTGCCACGTGATGGGCGCCTGAAACCCTCACTCAGCTTCCTTTGAAACCTGCCCTCCCTCCAGCTTAGGGCTCCAGGCAAGTTCTCGCTGAGGTCCAGCAGCCTCAGCAACCCTTCCCGGAGAACTTGACCCGGATTTGAGAGCTGGATTTAGAAGTTCGGCGTTTTCATTCAGGAGCGTTGCCTCCTCACCCCTCTGCTATCTGAGCCCCATCTGAAATCCCAGCAGGCGCACTTGAGACCATATGGAATACAGATAGAAGCTTCTGTGACCCCGACGGGCCACACATTCATTGCAGAGTCTCCTTATCCTCCACAGGCCCAGCTAGACCAAAGAGGAAAGTGAAAGGACATTGGATATTAGTCTCGGTTACTAGAAAATGAATTGGTCGGAAAGGCCAATCCATTTCTTGACACTCCATTACGTATGCTGAGGGACCAAGCGTTTGCCTGTCCGATTCTCCTCATACTTGATTGCTGGTAGCAATTCTTCCTGGCTACACAATGCATTCAGAACCGATTATTTATGATAGTAAGTTCATGTTGTTGCAAAATTTCAAAACGGCTTTGATAACAATTTTAATTCTGAAAGTCATAAGGCAAAATTGGAGCCCTTCAAAATATTACAGATATTTAGGACATTGGCGAGAAGTCTTTTGACAGGGCAAATAAAACATTGTCTATCTGGAAGGTCAGGGTTTGTAGCATTGATTTTTTTTTTCCCTCTGTGCTGGTTGGGGTCCATTAAGAGAGCTAATTGCTGTGAAGCGATCTAATCTCTACAAAGATGACATTAATTTTAAGAGGGGCCAAGTTCAGTTGCTGGTCTCAGTACAGATACTGGCATCTTCTAAGACGGAACGGAGGAAACCCACATAAAATACAGAAATCTTGATTAGTTTTGACAGTGAGGAGAGACTCCGTTTTCTTTGGGGAGGAACACAATCTGAGGCTTTCCGTGGTTAAAGGCTCCGAGAGACATCTGGCTGCAAAATACTGGGATTTTCCAGGGGAATCTATACTTTACAGTTGGTTTCTAACTTATTTCTAAATCCTTGGGAAACAGATTAGCTTTGTAGCATAGCCTTATTTATTCAAGCATATTAGAAATCAAAGTGGGGCTTGAGCTGGGAAAATGTCTGAATTGAAGACTGTTTGCACAGAAATGCATCTGGATTCCTTTTAAGGATGGGCAGTTATCGAAACGTGGCTAATAAAATTTCGAAGCCAGAGCCTTTGAAGGAAACTGTTTCCTGAACCGAAGGGGCAGATGAGAATAAATTATAATCATCAAGCCTGTTGTTTCTAATAAGTGGGAGCCTGAAACTTGTCTCTCCCTTTAAGATTTAAGAGTTCTCTCCCATGTTTAGTTTTCACTATTATTTTTTTTTTCTGGGTGCACTTTTTGTCTCTAGATAGTGTATCATCTCAGCTCAGGGCTCCACGAGAAACTGGTGGAGGAAGGGATGGAGTGGAGGGGTGGGGATGGCACTCGCTGACCCAGCTGCTGCTTTCTCAGCTAATTCAACTCCCATCATTCCTTTCTCTCTCATTGTGTCCTCCCAGGCAGATAAATGCACGTCCCCAAGCCGTGACTCCACTCTTTCCCAGTGGGCTCATCTCAAACCCGTAAGAGAAACCTCCCCCCACCCCAGAGAGTCTAAACTGACCCACCATTTCACTAACTTCTTTCTCTGCTTCTCTCTCCTTGGTCCCAAGCATTAACAAGGCAACTGATCTCACCCAGCATTGCCGCAATTGCTCAGCGCCTTCATCTGCTCCTCACCAGCCTCTTGTCCATCAGTCAGTCGGTCCGTGCTGTCTCTGGCGCCATCATCCTTCCTGTGTTCCCCTAATCCTACGGCTCCTTGGTCAGTCTCTGTGAGCAGGCTCAGTATTGAACCTGCGCTTTTTTCAGTGTCTTTCCCTAGCTTCTCCTTTGAGTAAACCTTGTGCTTGGGCAGATGATTTGTGGCTTTCCAAACACATCGTGGGCTTTAAAACCCCATAACACATTCCCATGCCATCCCACCAGACTGGAGTGCATTCCCTATTCTCCTCTCAAATTCCTACCAACTTTTCAGGGTCCACAACAAATATGATAGCCTCCATTTGTGTGTGTGTGTGTGTGTGTGTGTGTGTGTGTACTATTTTCCAGCATACTTTTAGAAACACGAACCACATTTGTAAATTCATGATCAAGTATGTTGAGGATGTATAAGACATCTATCTAGGAATTAATTTGTCTTATATTCACACAACACTTTGCAGTTTTTCACCCTTATCATCTAATTTAACCTCTACACCAAACCTATGAGATGGTCTGGTATCAACAGATGAAGATTGTAAGTTGTTGGATTGGCCACTGTCACCCAGTTAAAAAGCGACAGACGCAGAATTCACACCCGGGACTTGTAATAACAACTCCAGGGCACTTTGGGCCATATCACAATGGCCTCCATTCTAAGGGGACAGTGATGTCACTGAAGTGATTTCTGCAGCAGATGGGGGAAGAGGCGGGGCCACGGAGGGTCACGGGAGGTCTCTGAGCAGAGGAGGACTGTGATCAAAGCCATACAGTGGCAAGATTGATTTGGGGGCACTGCAGCCTGGGCTCAGGCAGGAAAGCCCTGCTGGGAGCCATCTTGGTCCTCTGGACCCCTGTGGCTCTTTGTTAATGGTCCTAGTGTAGATTTGCTCTGGGGTCTCAAGCGGGTTGTTTATTTATTTACTCCCACCCTACTATGCAATCCCTGCTGCAGATTTGGCAAGATTTCAGGTGGCTTTAAATCATCTTACATTTCATAACTGTATTCATACATCTATATCTTATCACCCCCAGCTCGATCACAAGCCTGGAGCACAAACAATGTCAATTTCGAAATTTCCAGGCTGTGTTTGACACACTGGGAGTGATGTTTAAAATTCAGTGAATGAATGAAGGAGGGGAGAGAGTCTGCTGAAGACAGATGGGGTCAAGGACATGGTTAAATGCATCACAGTGCTGGCACTTTGAAGTCACATACGGCCCTTGATAGGACAAAGCAGACCTACATGAATTTAAAGGTGAGAAGTCTGTGATCTATATACTGTTGACACATGGAGTGCATGTGTATCAAACACAGAATAAAGTGATAGTGTGGGGGGGGGGACCCAATTTTCCAAGCCCGCTGTTCATTTAGAAATAACACCGGTAGCCTCTAGGGAACGTGTTAGGGTAGGGGAGACGTAAATGTTGAGTTATGTTGTATCCAGGGTTGTTTTGGACAGACTGTATGTAAAGTCCATTTTATGTGAACTTGTGAGGCTTTCGTGTGTCTGGAGAATGGGGGACCCAAACCTATGATTAAGAGTCAAGACTGCAGTTTCTTAGTGGGGCATGGAAAGTTCCATGCACTTTTCTCTCACATACCAAAGGTTTTCATTTCCTTCAATTCCAGAAAGCCAGGTTGCCCTTCCCCATGCTGACGGCACCCCTACCCCACAGGACACTGCCTCATACACCCCTACCCCACAGGAAATCTGCCTCATAAACCCCTACCCCACAGGAAATCTGCCTCTCACACCCCTACCCCACAGGAAATCTGCCTCTCACACCCCTACCCCACAGGACACTCTGCCTCCCACACCCCTACCCCACAGGATACTCTGCCTCTCACACCCCTACCCCACAGGACACTCTGCCTCTCACACCCCTACCCCACAGGACTCTGCCTCATACACCCCTACCCCACAGGACTCTGCCTCATACACCCCTACCCCATAGGACACTCTGCCTCTCACACCCCTACCCCACAGGACACTCTGCCTCCCACACCCCTACCCCACAGGACACTCTGCCTCCCACACCCCTACCCTACAGGACACTCTGCCTCTCACACCCCTACCCCACAGGACACTCTGCCTCTCACACCCCTACCCCACAGGACACTCTGCCTCCCACACCCCTACCCCACAGGACTCTGCCTCATACACCCCTACCCCACAGGACTCTGCCTCTCACACCCCTACCCCACAGGACACTCTGCCTGTCACACCCCTACCCCACAGGACACTCTGCCTCTCACACCCCTACCCCACAGGACACTCTGCCTCCCACACCCCTACCCCACAGGACACTCTGCCTCCCACACCCCTACCCCACAGGACACTCTGCCTCCCACACCCCTACCCCACAGGACACTCTGCCTCCCACACCCCTACCCCACAGGACTCTGCCTCATATTTGTAGCCCTTTGGCTCCCTTTGATGCCGTTCCTGTTCTAAGAATTGTAACCACCAAGCCCCAAGTTTGGCTCTTTGCTTGGAGCGGTTCCTAGGGTCCAGCCTTTTCTGGCAGGTTTGCGATGCTTGTTCACATTTTCAGTAAAGTTCCTGGGTGGCTGGGTCCCCTGTGCTCGGTCCCCTCAGCTCTGCCTTTAAGTCAGAAAGAATCATGGTGCCATGTCTGGTTTATTCTCCTCATCACCTCCTTACCTTGGTGACCCCCTGGCCAATGACCATTATTTTTCAGAAGACAATTATTTTAGTGGTAAATCTGTGTTCTGTATCCATGAGAATACATCTTCCAGGAGTTACCGAGTTTTCTCCTTTTTTCAATTCTAAATACTCAGCTCCTCCTTCGAATTTGTTTCTCCCACTACCCATCAGTCTTTCTTCTCCTTGCAGAAGCGTTTCCAAACCCCTCCCTCATTACAATTCATGTTCAGTTCTCCTAACACTTCAGAAACGCTCAATCGTCCAACTTCGTCAGATCACAGGGTACCGAACTTTGTCTTAGACACTCAGGTGAGCCACTTTATAAAAACCGTGTCTGCTAAGCACTCAGGGACCTCAAGGACACCACAGCACCCACGTGCCTTCATAGTTCCTCAGCTTCCTTTTGAGCAGAAGGGAGGCTCACAAAGCCAAGTGTGAGACAGTGTCTTTTTTCAAAGGGCCGGTTAGAAGTAAGGTGCATCAGGAACTCTACTGTGCGTGCCACAGTCGCTGCCACTCGCCACACACCTGATGTGGAAAACCAAATAATCGGCGGTGAGGACAACCCTGAGACCTAGAAAGATTCAGGCCTGGGGCTAGAGAGGTGGCGCACTCGTTCAGAGCATGGAGTGTGCTCTTGCACAGGGCCTGGGTGCGGTTCCCAGCATGCACAGGGTGGCTCATAGCCATCTATAACTCCAGTTCCAGGGAATGTGCCCTCGTCTGCCCTCCAGTCACCATGCACGCATATACCACATTGACATGCATGCAGATGAAACACTCATATGTAAAATAAAACAAATACATCTAATACAAACTTTTAAATGCATTTTTAAAAAGTGAACTGAAAGGAGACGTTCACAGCGTATTGTGCTTGTGTGTCCTGGACCTCACAAGAATCTACTTTCCAGCAACTCCGGTCTCCCATCCGTGTGCTCCAAAATTTGAAGCAAGCCACCGTTCTGGCTTTTTTGTGGTCACCACTCCCTTGGGGACCTGCTGAGAACACTGGGGACCCCAATTTTTGAACAACTATTTTGAAATCAACTATTTTCAAGGCATCTCTCCATTGCTCCCCATAGGCCTGTCTGAGCTCCGGGTACAAAACGAATTCTCCAGAACTAAGTCTGGGCTAAAGACATTCTAAGTGGAGTGCACAGATCCTTGTCACAGACCAGGACAGAGGCAGAGGTGCGAGGTGGTAGCAAAATGGGACAGATGTTGGTGACATAAGCATCAACCTATGTGTAAGGTCTACAGTAACCTTGAATGGTCTACTCAGCCACCCCCAAGCCTCGCCATCCTCTTCTGTGAAATGGGCACAGTTGGTATGGGATGCTATAGCTGAGGAGGCGATAGGGAAGAGTTCGTGCAATGCTCTGAAACTGCTACCCTTAATCCCATGTGGTTTCTGTTTGGAATCATGGAGAGGGGTCTATGTAGGTCATGTACTACAGTGTTTGAGATGCTACATCCCTGAATGCCTATATGCACTTTGAACTTCTCACCCGTCAGACATCTGCAGAAAGAGGGAGGACATGGGTACATGGTAACGAAAGAGGGAAAGACACCTCCACATTCCCAAATGTGCTTCTCTGAAATATCTAAGCCATGCCTGGGGGCGGGGAGGTTAACACTGAAGATGCAGAATAAATTATAGAGTAAGGAGGTACATCTGTTCCTGGGGCCCAAGTCCTAGGTATTTTGTGAACTGAATTTGAACTCCATTGTACAAAAAATACGTACACAAAGCTGGAGGAAGAACTTAGTGGCTAAGGGCACTGGTGCTTTTACAGAGGACCTGGGCTCCTCTAGATATGGTAGCTCACAACCGTCATGTCTCTAGTCCCAGAATCTAACTTTCTACACACATGGTACACAGCTATGCATGCAGGACAAACACCCATACACATAAAACTTTAAAATTAAAAACTAGAATGCTACATATATCACCAGCAGCATGCCTGGGACTTAGTCACCTGGAAGAAAGGTCCTGTGGCTCTGCACCCACCTCCAAACCTAAATTGAGCCAAGGAGACAGCTTCATGATGTGAAAAATAGCTCCTTAAATTACAAGCATGCCCATGCCCCATCCTGAGCCAGGCAGCATTGCAATATTGTAAACACTGTTGATGTAGTACAGGGACAGGAATAACAACGTCGGACAAGTGTCAGGCTGGTCTGGGATGTGGCTGGAGTCTTGAGGTTTATAGGTACTGGTGGTTAAAACTGCTTTAGGACAGGCCATGCAATACATCAGCCCACCACCGCTTCTAACGAGAGTATGGCTACTGTGATGAATGGCACAGTTAAAACAGCCACGCACCAGGCTTTCACTCAGCCCTCTCCATCTTTATTACACTGCGACTTCCGTGGTCCCCTGATGAGCTTATTTGACCACTCTATTAAATCGCCACAGAGAGCGAGCACACAGAACCTTTAAGATGATGTGCTAGCCATTCAAGGAGACCAGTGCTCATTGATTAGCTTTCATAGTGGTGAACCACAGTCCTGTGAATTATATAAAGATTCTGTTTCATGTTCGATTAAGACAGATCTGCCTGTAACGTTTCTCCTAGTGATCCAGAGGCAGATACTCTTACAGCCTTGGAAGGCAGACATCTGTACATGCATGTGCTTATTCTTTGTGAATGTGCTCACATAGGTTACAAACGCGTCAAGCTGTTGGGTGTAAACTTGTGTTTCTGGAATTCCTTTTACTTCTAGCGATGGACCCTGAAAGAGCGCTATGCTATTTAAGTAGACTGTTGGAAACGCCGCACTGATTGTGGGATTTGTTTCCCCCAACATTTCAAGGCACCTGAGTTGTTTCTCCTGCAAGTGGATATTTTGATTACTAACTGGAGCTGATGTTTGTTAACGGGAGAGAAACAGATAAGGATGCAGGGCCCTGCTAAGACTTCCCAATCGGATGCGCGTCTCTCCAGATTCGTGCTCTCGTTGTGGTATGGTTGACCACTTAGTGTTTTACCAGGATTTGTCTTCTCTTGGCTAAGAGTGATTACCCTTGGGAATGTTCACTTTTCAGAGGACCCTAGCGATTCTGATAAAGATGCTCACCCACAAGCCTCGCTGCACAACCTCAATTCCTTGGTGCCTGGTTCACAGGTTGCTTTGTTTCTTTGATTAGTTGACAAGACTCCTAGATCAAGCAAGAGGTTTTTTGGTTTTGTTTGTTTGTTTGTTTGTTTGTTTGTTTCTTTAAGAATGAAAGGTCTCATTCTAGGGCATGGCTCAGTTCTTTGTGAATCAAAGTGAGGTTAATTGAGGAAAAACGTAGGCTGCATTTCATGTCATCCTTCATTTAAGCTAATAAACTGATACATTAAGAACTAAAACATTATTAAACTACCAGGTATGTTCTCAGTATATTTCTGTATCTTCTCAAAGCTAGGTTTTTGTTTGTTCGTTTGTTTGCTCAATTTTCTTCCCCCTAAATATTTTTTCTATGCAATTCTTCTCTTAGAAAAACTTTTGTGGAGTTCTAAATAGAAAAAAAAATGTAACAAGTTTTATAAAAGATCTGATTACACTTTGAACATTTAGACCTACTTCTTGAACAACTGTTCTCTTCATCCTGTTGTATATTTTATGCTTTTTTTTTTTTTCCTCAGATGTGTGATGTGTGGCTTTGTTTTTTTGGTTTTTTTCTAAATGCATAACAACGTAAAAAGATAACCTTGCGGGGAGAGAGGGTGGCGGATCTGGAGAGTGGCTCACTGTAATATGAGACGAGTCTCCCCCTCATTTCCCAAAGGTCTAGGTTTTCAAAGCATTCGCACCCTGAATTTTGGAACTCATTATTTCAACCTCCAATAATCCTAAGAATGAAAACGGAAACTTCAGGATTTTTTATGGTTTTTAACTTGATCGTTCCCTTTCACCTCCAAAAGGGCAAGAATTTGCCCCCACCTAAGCCATATTTATGGAAAAGCTTGATAACAATGGTGACTGTTTTGTGTAGGCAGTGATGGCCACAGTGGCATGACCTTTCTCGCCTTCAAGTTTTATTCTATGAAGTGTGCGTGCCACCCGCCCTTGGAACGCAGGCCTTGTTTTTAGAAGACTCCTTTCATTTATTTTTTCAGTCAGAAGGAGGGAAGTAATTTGCAGAGTTCAGGGTTGTGATCATGTGCAGGGGCTCATGCCTTGGAAAGAGTTCGAAAATGAACTGCAAATAAAAGCATTCAGGGGTCTTCTCTGTACGAAAGCAGAGAAAGCTGAGACTTGCAAAAGAGAGAGAGGCAATGTGCTTACCCCCTCAGGCAGTGGCCTGCAGCAGGGGATTGAAAGTCTGCACGGCATCATCAAACAGTAAATACAAATGTAAGTGTATATATGTATTATATATGAGAAGGTGAAGATAGTTGGAATAAAATGACATAAACAACACATCTCATATAGGTGGAACATGAGGGTTGATTAAACATTCTACTTTTGAGGGGAGAACAGGATATTCTAGAACAGAAATAAATGTGTGGATTGATACCACAATAGTGTGGCTTATATTAGTATTTAGGAAAGGTCACATTTATGATACACACACATGCCTCCAATTCTTGCATTTTCCTGAATGGCACTGAGGTCACCATCAGGCCACTACGGGGCTGTTTGACTCCAAGCTGAGTATTACACTGTGTCCCAGATGATGAGGACTTCAGGCATCTGCTTCCCTTCCTTCCATTCAGGCAGGGTCTCCACTTTTATTTGGCTCCTCATTTGTTAATTTAGGTCTTCCTATAAAAAGGCTTTCTGGCATCCATGGCTCCAGATAGAATAATATGGAAAAGGGAAAAACAGAAAGATGAAAATGTCGAACAATATGGAGGCGTGGAAAGTAAAGATTGACACAATTGTGTGTTGCAGTGCAGAGGGAAACAGAAGAATATGAATGGTTAATTGAATCAGGCTTATAAAGCATGGGGGGCTTTTCAGAGAAAAGATGAGGGAGGAGGAAGAGGAACCTAGCCAACAAACAGAAGTTACCACTAGCTATTAGACAGTTGCCTGGGACTATGCCCAGAGGCCAGCCGCAAATTCACAAGCCCAGGGTCCCCAGGCCCTACCAACGTGCCTGGCTTGCAAGCAGCATCCCTTACCAGGAAGAGCAGGCCTCCTCTTGTTCCAAGGACCACCAGTGTGACTTTTAGGGCCACTCCCCGTCCTTCTCCCTTGCCACACAAACAGCCTAACGCAAATCCAGAAGCCCAAGGACAGCGGCAGTATCTTTTGGGTCGTGCCTGATTCCAGAACAGGACGCCCGAGTTCCTGGCGCTGCCATATGCTTCGTTGGAAGTCTTCAGGGAACTTCATTTGCACCTAGCATAATGGTCATTAGCACATCTGTGGCTGTTGAAAGAGAAAAGTTTCAAAATCATCCTAAAGTTTGAACTCTGACACCTTTAAGAGGCCCAATATTCTTTGCACCCCCCTTGCGTTAATAAACATGGGCCAGAAAAGCTCCCAAAGCAGCCAAAGACATCAGCTGAACTCTGGGGCGTTAGGATGACCATCGTCTGGGGCGTTAGGATGACTGTCGTCAGTTAAAGGCATCCAGTGGTCTAGGCTTCCATGCACCACTGGTCTAACTGGATAGACGACAAGGCGAGTACTCCTAACCCTCTGTGCAAGAGCTCTCATGTTTGGGGTCTGCATCCTGACTTACGGCGCCTTTAGAAACTCCCAGACTCATGATTCACTGAGGCTGAGTCCGTCCCCGTGGATGTCTAGTCGATTCGGGAGTCCGCTGTCCACATGTAACGTCCAGTCGGTATCCTAAGCACGCCAAACAAAGAGGGTGTCTTCACCTGACCTCTCAAAAGAAAAAGTGAAAGCATAGAAGGAAGGCAAGCGTGGGAGTTTAGGAAATAGCCCTATGGGTAGGACGCTTGCTGCGTAAGAATGAGGGCCTGAGTTCAATCCCCAGCCCGAACTCACATAAAACTCCCAGGGTGGGTATGCATCCCATAACCCCAGTGTCGGGTGGTGAAAACCGATGGCCCCTGGAAGCTCGCTGGCCAGGCAGCCTCACTAATCTATGGAAAGTGCTGTCTTCAAGGCAGAACCATAGAGAAAGACAACAATATCCCCCTCTGGCTTCCGCACACAAACTCAGGCACACTCGTGTGAATACAGCATACACAGGCAGGCTCACACATGCACGCATGCAGGCATACATGCAAACAGGTATGCTCTTGGTCTTTTTGTCACTTGGGAATAAGCCATCAAACTCAGCAGCAAGCAACCTAGAAAGCCGATATCCATTATATAAACGTGCAGAAGGCTTCTTTTAGTAACAGCTTTCTATTTTAAAAATGACTTAAGAGGTGGAAAGATGGCTCAGCGGTTGAGAGTCCATTGGCCTTCACCGAGGACCAGAATTCAGTCTCTAACACCCACACCAGGACCCTCGCAACTGCCTGCATTTCCAGTGCCAATGGAATCTGATGATCTGACCTCCACAGCCACCTGCTCTCCGCTCCTGTGCCCATGTTCCTCCCGCCCCGTGCACAATTAGAAAACAATTCTTTTTTCAAAGGCACGACTTTACTTTCATTATAATACTTTTTATAATCAAGGGAGCTTATGATGTAGAAATTATGATAATGAAGTTCAAGGAATTGTATCCAATCAATCCAAGTTAGTATAAGGCAGACTAATCAAACAGAGGGTAAATTATAGAAACACCTTCCCAAAGGAAGAATAGAAAGCGATCTTAATGGGATGCACTTAACTAATTTGAATTTCTGTGCAGAATTACACAGTAAGAGGCAGAGGGACCCTGAGTTCAGCCTCTGTTGCCACTTAGTTCAGAATAGCCTAAAGCGCCAGACAACTTATCTCAGTGCTGAGGTAGATCTGTCGTCCGCATCTCTCCAGTTGTCAATTAAAGTTTTCTTTCTTTACACTAAAGCTTTTGACTTGCCTTGACCTAGTGCTCTAAGAAGAACTTAAATAATTCTCTGGGACTGGTACTCTCCAGCTTCCTCTTCAGGCTATAAACTTCACCCCTCTAATACTTTGGATGATATGTGTTAACA
Organism: Cricetiscus sungorus; assembly: GCA_030556225.1. Taxonomy (NCBI): domain Eukaryota; kingdom Metazoa; phylum Chordata; class Mammalia; order Rodentia; family Cricetidae; genus Cricetiscus; species Cricetiscus sungorus. The sequence continues at coordinate 7,203,896 of JANBXA010000616.1, forward strand.
GACTAGTTCATCGTGTTTCCCTGGGCAGCAGTAGAAACTCAAGATTCCCTCTCCATGGGGCTGAGTCTTGGTCTAAAGCTAAAGCCTCACACCAGCTGAGAGCACTGCACAGTGAAGGTGTCCTCCCGAGATGCAATGTGGTTCTGTGTGTGTGTGCTTGCGTGCGCGCGTGTGTGCACGTTGTGTGTGTGTGTGCATGTGTGTGCATGTGTGTGTGCGCACGCGTGTGCATGTGTGTGTGTGCGCGCGTGTGTGCATGTGTGTGCATGTGTGTGTGCAGTGTGTGCATGCGCGTGTGTGTGCATGTGTGTGCATGTGTGTGGCTTGCGTGCGCGCGTGTGTGCACGTTGTGTGTGTGTGTGCATGTGTGTGCATGTGTGTGCATGCGCGTGTGTGTGCATGTGTGTGCATGTGTGCATGTGTGTGCATGTGTGTGTGCATGTGTGTGCATGTGTGTGTGCGCGCGTGCGTGTGCATGTGTGTGCATGTGTGTGTGCAGTGTGTGCATGTGTATGTACACGAGTGTGTGCGTGTGTGCATGTGCGCACGCGCGTATTTGTGCGTGTTAGGGGAGATAAACTGTGAACATAAAATCTGACTATCCACCTATTTCTGTGGAGTGATGCATCATTCCTCACTTTTAGAGTCTTCCTTAGTGTTTGTTGCTTCATCGGTGTTGGAGAGATTAAAATTGCTGATGACCCTTGCAGAACACCCAGGTTCAATTCCCAGCATCCACACAGCAGCTTGCAACAGTCTGTAACTCCAGTTCTAGGGTCTCAGACACCCTCTTCTGGCCTCATCGGGCACCAGGCATGCTCTTGGTACAAACAAAACACCCACACACATAAAATACAACACAGTTTAAAAAAAAAAAAAACTTTTAATAAAAAGTGGTCTCCTTTGTCTCTATAAGCTTTACTTAAAATACAAAGGTTTGGGGTGGGGTGCTGGGTTTCTTTTTGTCAGCAAAGCATCAACTGGCCACCTTAAATCTGTAGACTCAAGACTACTAAAGTTAGAATATATATTTACATGTAACTAAGTAACTGCACAAGATTTCCTTTCCATAAAACAAAATTCTAAGTCCATCTCTTTTTGTTGTTGTTGCTGTTGTCAGTGAAATACTTTTTTATTTTAAATTTATTTTGTTGTTTTATTTTACATGTGGGCACGAGTGGATGTTCTGTGTAGTAGGTGTGTGCAGGAGCACGGGGAGGCCAGAAGAGGGCGCCAGGTCCGCCCTGTTGTGAGCCGCTGACCTGGGTGCTGGGAACCCAACCCGGGTCCTCTAAAAGAGCAGTAAGTGCATTTAACTGCTGAGCCATCTCTCCAGCTCATAGATGAAGTATATTTTAAAGGAATTCTGATTAAGGATTCCATCTCTTGACTTAAAAAAAATAATAACTGTTCTTAAAAAGACAGCACACAGGTACAACAGAATTCCCTAAAGGTCTCTGAATAGAATAATCTGAGACATATTGAAACACCAGTTGGGTCAATTGTCAGACTTGGGTGTCATCCAACTGACTTTATGTTAGCGCAAAAACACACACACACACACACACACACACACACACACACATATATATATATATATATATATATATATATATATATATATATATATTCTGAGAGAAACAATTGCATCAGAAAAGTAATACCCTTTTTTTCTGGGGTGTGTGTGTGTGTGTGTGTGTGTGTGTGTGTGTAAATATCCCCAAGGAATAACCATGTTAATTATTCTTGTAAAATGTGATTATATGACTGAGACAATTAGTTTACACCATTTGGATTTATTTATCCCTACTGAGTATTAACATGTCACTCCCAAGAAACAGCAACAACCATAAAGGGCTAATAAGCAGTCAATATTAAAATACTTTGTGTGAAAATTTGTTCGTGTTCACCTGTCATTATGCGAATCTAATGTTCAATTCCCCAGACTGAGTTCCCTGTCACCGTTTACTCCTCCCGATATGGCGGCTTTTACTTGGTATTTTTAGACAAAGAGCTGTCAGGCTAATCTGAGGACACTTGAGGACCACGGATTAACTGTCACAGACTCCAAGCACGTTAGATTCCTTGTGATTTGGTAGAGGCTTTTTTTAAAAAAAACACTTTTCCATTAGTGCCGGATCTGGAACCCTGCTCAGTCCTCTTCAAAGTATTACTGTTTTGTAGGAGTAATTTAAAATGCTCTTGGCATCTCTGTATTTCTCCCTAAAGTCCACTCTTGCTGGGGTGAGATGTGGTTGAGGTAAAAAGCCTTCTCGGCACAGGAAGCTTGTGAGGAGGTGGCATAGACTCCTCCCTCGCCCCATCTTCTAGGAGCAGCCGCCTTGGCTCCTGTGCCCTGGGCTCCTGCACCCTTGGCTACTGCACTCTGGACTTCTGCACCCTTGCATCCCACACCTCTTCCTCACAAGCCGCCGGGAATAGAGCGGGGTCTTTCTGCACAGGGCAGCGTTCACGCCCAGACAGGACAGCACCGGGACATCACCTAATTAGTGATGGGATTGCTTTTTTTGTTTTGTTTTGTTTTTATTCATTCCATGAATATTTAAACCACCTCTTTATGATTTTCTTTTAAATAAAAAAAGGCAATTCAGAGGATTTCTAGAATGTGTAGAGACACAAGGTTCCTGCCCTCAGAGATCATCCAGTCTAGCAACAGGCAAAGGAAATTTCTACCAATAAGCGATAGCAAGGGATAGAAAGCCTTGAAACCTCCAGCTAGGGCAGGGATAAAACTCAGGCTCGCAGAGATCCCAGCAGAGGAGAGATTATTTCCAGCTGAAGGGCTGTTCCATGCTAGACCAAGTCTGGTCAAACTTCCACAGTCATGGGTATTAATCTCTCCTCTCTCTCTCTCTCTCTCCTCTCTCTCTCTCTCTCTCTCTCTCTCTCTCTTTCTCTCTCTCTCTCGGTAACTGTTCTTGTTGTCCCTCTATAGGCCAGACAGGCCTGAACTCACAGAGATTTGCCTTCTACCACCGAGGGTCAATTCCATCTTTTAACCAAAATAATTACCAATCACAATCTCTCTCTCTTCCTTCCTTCTTTCCCTTCTTACTTATTTTGTGTTCATGTACATACACAATGACATGGCACTCGCGCGTGTGTGTGTGTGCGCGTGTGTGTGTCTGTGTGTGTCTGTGTCTGTGTGTGTGTGAGTGTGTGTCTGTGTGTCTGTGTGTGTGTGTCTGTGTGTGTGTGTGCACGTGTGTGTCTGTGTGTGTGTGTGTGATTGTGTGTCTGTGTGTCTGTGCGTGTGTGTGTGCGTGTGTGTGAGTGTGTGCGCGTGTGTGTCTGTGTGTCTGTGTGTGTGTGTCTGTGTGTGTGTGTGTGTGCGTGTGTGTGTGTGTGTGCGTGTGTGTGTGGACTGGTGGATGTGAGTTAGCTTCCTACTCTCACCATTTGTGTCCTACACTGAACTCAGATCATTAGCCTTAACCACAAGCACTCTTACCAGCTAAACCCTCTTACTGGCCCTTGAGGTTGGTTTTTGTAAGCAAAGCTGAGCTGAGCTGACCCAATCAGAGGAACTTACGTGTTATGAACTAAATATATTTTATTCATGACTTTTCCAAAAAACACCTAGGTGGTCTATAATTGGAGACACCCTATATAAAATGAATTGGTCAAATCAAAGTAGGAACCCAAAAAGAAAAAAAACAAAACGAAACAAAACAAAAACTCCTGGAACTTTGAAATGAGCCAAATCTAAGTGTTGCTGTGATGACTGAGATGTAGTTTTAGATTTGGGTCTGATATTCTTAGCAGCCAAGGCAAAGAGAGAGAAGGTCTAACAGAAGTCCATCTCACCACTGGTAGAAGAATGCTCATGTTTGAATGAAATTATAGAAGGGGTGCTTTACAACACAAAGCACTCAAAAATGGCATTGGGGATGTCCTAACAGTACTCCTGTAACAGCTCTCCATAAAAACCAAGATTTGGGTAAAAATCATAGCCACCTGGCTGCCTTCCCTGTAGCTTGTCTCTTCGATGGGATCTCATAAGAGCCATTGCTTTTAGATGATGGAGGCCAGCTTTGTGGGCACTGAAGGCTAAGACTTCCAGGTCTCTCCAACAGTGGCATCTTAGGTAGTTCAGGGGTCATCTTGAGGGTGAGCCAAAACTTCCCATAGGAAGTTGCTTTGAATGAGCTGTAATACTTAAGCAGATGTTGGGGTCTCCAGAGCTCCACACGGCTTGGGCACTGAAAACATTCCAAAGTGGCTGTTTCCAAGTCACCCAGTGGCTGGCGGGCAGCTTCAGCGCGCCTCCTATGGGCACCTCTGACTGTGCAAGCTGGCTTTACCCTTACACTCCAGGGTGAGCTTGTGGCAGAATGCTGGTGTTGGTGCTCACTGTCAGATACCACCGACATTTGGCGTTGAGGCCAATTCTAGTTTATAACAACTGACCAAGTTCAGCAGACTATGGGACGATATTTACTTTCCCATTTACTGGGACATGATGGGAGATGTTATTCTGTAAATATGTTTCTTGTATTGGTTAATGGATAAAGCACTGTTGGCCAATAGGAAAGCAAGATAGGCGGGAGTAGGAGACAAGGAGGAAAGAGGAAGTAGTAAGGAGGATCAGCATGGAGAGACCCGAGAGGTAGAACGCCAGCCGCTCTGGCCGGGAAGATGAGACCATGTGGAAATACTTAGATTAGTAGAAACGGGTTAATAATTAAGACAGAGCTAGCCGATAAGGAATTAGTAACTGGCCAACAGAATTGCATCAAATACAGAGTCCCATGTTTCTTGGGGGCTGGCGTGGCGGCGGGACCGACCGGCAGGGAAGAACCTGCTCGTAACAGGGACAGAGAACAATTTCAAGAAAAGGCAGGCATTTTAATAAGGAGCATAACTATTGCATTTGATATTTTTGTTTGTCTCGATTCTAATGAGGGTGCTGGAATGAAGAATGTTTTTGAAAATTTTTTACTGTGACAAGATATTCAAAACAGAATCTCCCATTTCAATTCTTTGTTTCTTTTAAACTTAGAGGAGAGTTTGTTGTTTTGGCTTACAGTTTGAGAGGCTGCAGTTCACCATGGTAGGGAAGACGCAACAGCAGCAACCTAAGGCCGCTGGGTACATCCTCCAGACAGCACCGTAACGCTGTTTAAGAAGGTTTATTTTTTATTAGTTTAATTATGTGTGTGGGGAGGTGTGTGCTTATGACTGTAGGTGCTCTCAGTGGGTCGAGGGTTCAGATCCTCAGAGTGCCTGGAAAATACTGAACACAGAGGTATAGGTGGTTGTGAGCGATCTAACCTGGGCACTGGGGATGGAGCATGGGTCCTCTGCAAGAGAAGTAAGCACTCTTAACCCTGAGCCATCTCTTCAGCCTCCAGAATCAGTCACATTTAGGTATGGGAGCCTTGAGGGATTTCCATTCATGCTGTTAAGTAGATGTCACCCACCCTTCCCCAGAACTCTCCATCTTCCTCAGTAGGAATCCATTACATATGAGCTCTCCTTTAAACTCCCCTCATCCCTGAAGACACCATCCTACTTGGTGTCTCTATGAATTTGACCATCCTTGACGCCTCACATGAACGCCATCATGCAATGATTGTATTTTGGCCACTGGCTAATTTTACTTAGGACACTCTCTCCAAGGAGAATGTTTCTAAAGCGAGACTACTAACGATTTATGTTGAAAATATGCACTGTGGTCCATGACCAGGTCCTTTCCACAAAAAAAAAAAAAAAAAAAAAAAAACGAGTTGGTGAAATTTGAAAGCATGTTTTCAACACAATAAAAGGAAAACATTAGACACATAGAAATCTGAAGGGGGGGAGGTTTAGATTAATTACGCAAACTATTAGGGCACAGGGGGATTGTCAATAGGTACTCTGTGTAAACAGGTTCCTGTGAGAGAAAGTGTTTGGAAGAAATAATTTGGTGAAACTGCCTCCTATCAGTCAGAAGAGACCACAAATATGCTTCTTATTGCTGTGAACAAATAAGTATTAAACCCAACAGCTTAAAAGAGCCATTTTATTTGACTCACACTTTGTGAGCTGGGAATTTGGAGGCAGTGCACCCAGGAGACTCTTACATGGCTGCCCTGGGATGTCAGAACGGCAGAGCCACCGTGGCTGAGCCGAGGATGTTGGCTCTGCGTTGGGGATCAGCCAGGACTGTCCACAATCCAAGCAGAACAATTGCAGAGCTCTTAGACTCACCCCATAAACTCTTTGTGGTTCTCAGCCTTCCTAATGCTGCCACCGTTTAATATAACCCCTTGAGGTGAGATCTTGCTCGATCAAATAAAGCCTATCTGAGGGTCAGAGAATGGAGCTTGCAACTAGGTAACCATAGAGGTCTGGAGGTCTGTACAGACAGACAGGAAGTTAGGTGGCTGGGCAGAAACAGGATATAAGCAGGGAGAAACAGGAAATCGCTCTCTTATCTGCTGAGACACTAATGTGTGGCTTCGTCTTGCTCTTTCTTCTCTCTGATCTCTCAGCATCTTCCTCTATATCTGACTCTGACTTTTTATTATCTAGATCAATGAAGAACTCCTTTTACAGGTCCTCATGTTGTGGTGACTTTTAAGCCTAAATTTATTTTGTTGCTACTTCATAGCTGTAATCTTGCTACTATTATGTATCATAATGTAAATACATGACACGAGACCTCTAAAAGGGGTCAAGACTCACAGGTTCAGAACCACAGGATCCCAAGAGCGCTAAGGGCTTGAAGGCATGGCGACCCACTTGTGCTGGTCCAGGCAAGGGTGACTAGGGTGGTTGTGGAGTATGCATTGCACTCATCTGCAGGAGGGATATCGATGGGTGTGCTGCAGTTCCTAATGCTTCCCCCTCACATCCACGCTAGCAAATCGCTTTAGCCTGAGCTATAATTAGCTGCATGATGACCAAGAACCTTGTACCCTGACAGAAATCAAAGACAGATGAAAGGTTTCTATTGCGGTTTAATAAGGATCAGGATAAACAATTAGGCTGAATAGATGTTTATTCGGGGAGAAATAACTCACAACAGAGGCAGATGAACGCGGCGGGTTCCACAGGATCCTAATCTCCCAGTGTCCGCCAGCAAGAGAGAGTCTCCGACCCCCTCCTCAGCCTTTTCCCCCAGGTCACGTCTGGCCCTATCTCCACCCCCCAATGGGCGTGGTCTAAGCCACAGGTGCCAACAAGGTGAATATCTCCCTACAGGTTTCACCATTCCTCTGCCACTGGAATGTCCTGTTCTCCTTCCTCGTGTCTTTGACAAAGGTATAATGGCTATACCTCCATCGTAGACCACGAGGCAACCATGAACATCTAGAAAATGTGAAAAATCAGTTATCAAGGACTAGGGAGCTGTCATACAAGCTCTAGATTGCCTTTGTGGGGGGGGGGGAGAAACAAAATAAGACAAAATAAAACAAGAACAAAAAAACCAACCTAACAATCAGATGAAACAAACAAGTTTTTATCTTGTTTAAGACACTTTCTCCTACTGCCAATATTAGCATCTGACAGTAATTGCTAAACGCTATCCTCCCTCCCACACTCTCTAGCCACCCAAATTAGGAATTATATTTCCATGTAGCCAGGCCTATCGAGTACATCTGTGGCCTCAGCACTTGGGAGAGATAGAGGCAATGGGATCATGAGTTGGCGGCCAGCTGGGGGCTGCGTGAATACACGGAGAGATCTTGTGTCTTAGGAGTTTCTGCTGCTGTGAGAAAACACCATGGCCAAAAGCAAGCTGGGGAGGAGAGGGTTTATGTGGCTCACACTTCCACATCACTGCTCATCATCAAAGGAAGTCAGGATAAGAACTCAAGAAGGGCAGGGCCCCGGAGGCAGGAGCTGATTCAGAGGCCATGTAGAGGCTGATTACTGGCTTTCTCTTCAGGCTTGCTCAGCCAGCTTTCTTATAGAACCCAGGACCAGCCCAGGGATAGCCCCACCCACAATGGGCTGGGTCCTCTCCCATCAGTCACTAATTAAGAAAAAGCCTTATAGGATTGCCTACAGCTGAATCTTATGGGAGCTTTTCTTAATTGAGACTGTCGACTCTCATATGACTTTATCACCTAGCTTTGTTTTAAAGGAAAGGAAGAAAAGAAAGAGGAAATAACAAGAAAGATTTCAGTGTGGTATTCATTCTCAAATACAGCATTAATCCCAAACAGGCCCTTAAGTACCTAAAATTCCTTTAATAAAACATCAGTGGAGTACTCATTACATTGATAAAACAAAAACAAAACAAAACATGTAAATAAACAGTTGCAACGTGAAGTGATAATGCTAATGTTGAAATATATTAAAAATAGCATTGGTGGGCATGTCTTTTTACAGCATGCTTTCTTGCAGTGAGGATTCATGGGTTGGATTGGATTTAGAAGACCAGCGGCAGTTTCTAAGCTAAGGATGAATCAACAGAACACCTGGAAAGTGGACTAGCAGACCCCGGAACACAGAGGCATGTGCACCACGGTGTGTGGCAAGCCCCTGGGGTCTGGTATTTTGAGAAGAAGGAATCAGGGCAGCAGAACTGTTACAGTTGCTTCAAGGATGAATGACGGAGGAGACAATAGATTTCAGAGAAAACCTGGGACCAAATAGCCCTGATCGCACCCCATTAAGACTACGAGCAGATGAGAACTGCGAACAGATGAGAAACGTGTCTTCTCTTCTTCTCTGTTGCTGTGGCAACGCTTAGAAAACATTTAATTGGGGCTTGCTTTCCATTTCAGAGATCCAACCTATTCTCATCTTGGTAGGGAGCATGGTATTGTGCAGGCAGGCGTGGTGCTGGAGAAGGAGCTGAGAGCTCTACATCCCGATCCACAGGCAGCAGGAAGAGACAGAGAGCCACTGGGCCTGGCTTGCACTTTTGAAACCACAAAGTCCACCCCGGGTGACACACTTCTGCCAACAAGACCAATCTCCTAATCCCTATGGAGTTCTGTCCACTCCCCATGACTAAGCATTCAAACATACGAGTCTGTGGGGCCACTCTTTTTTTGTTAATGGGGCCCATCCCTTCATTCCTTTCAAAGTAACACACACACACACACACACACACTTGTTTTGGAGAAGAAGCAAGGATGTGAAAGAGTGAATTCTGTGGATGTGGAGGGAAAGCATTTCAGAAAGCAGAAACAACCGTGTAGAGACGGCCATGCTGGCTATGGAGCACCGAGGAGGACTCGAGGAGGACTCATCTCCCTCCCCCCCCAGGGAGGTTTCAGTCAGCGGTTACTTAACCCTTTGCTTTTGGACACCCGATCTTGGTGTGTCACAGTGGAAACACATGGTGTGGGATGCTCAGTCATCTCATGGTGATACACAAGCCAAAAGAGAAGGATGTCCAACTCCCGAAACCTAGGCTGCATCCACTAACCTTCACCCTTTAAAAGTTCTTCTGGGTCCTGATGTTGTCACAGGCCAGCATTGACCAGGGGACGCATGGCCTATGAAGGACTCCAGGTCTAAACTACAGAGGTCATTTTGGCCAAAGACCAATGTGGTAATCCCAAAAGAAATGAGGGAGACAGATCAGAGGAACCAAGCTGTCATGTCACTACGAGTTTTTGGCTGCAGGTGAAAGTACAGCTGAGTAACGTTGATTATGTTGATTCCATGCCTGATCTCAACCCTAGGCACCCTTTGATGTTATAAATCAGAAAGCATCAAGAAACAGCTGTTTCGTCCCTTGAATGACAGCTGCCGAGCCCTTCCCTCACGCCTGGCTGCCTTGAGCACTGAGCATGCAGCTCCTCCCTTCACTGCCTTATTTGATTATTCCATGATTACTCGGAGGAAAAGCTGTTCTAGCTAGGAGACTCACGACATCCGCAGCTGCTGTGAAGTTGTGACTCCCGAGTGAGAGGTCTTATTTTAGCCATGACTGCTGCGGGGACCTTTCATCGGCTTTGGAAGACCCCACCCCAGGTAAAAGCAACCGCAGAGAACCCTGAATGACCCTGCATTTTCTCATGCATGGAAGGAAGGTAAATGCCTGCCTGCTGGCTTATCTACGTGCCCGGGATCGGTAGAATTGGAAGCCATGTATGCACAGGATTGTGGCTGATGACTTGGCATCCTTAACACAAGCACTTTAGCCCTCTTCTAGCTACATAAACAGGCCATTTCTCCAAATGGCTTCTCCCATGTGTTGCAGCATTAGGCCACACTTAAGTGTCCTTCCAAATGGTATTTCCATGCTTGGGGTCTTACTGGTAGACCAGATGTCCCAGGGACCTGGAATCAGCCAGTAGGGAAGCTACAACACAGCTCCAGAGTCCCAGGAACAGAGGTCCTAAACGCCCAAGACTCAGAGCTGTAAAATCAAAGAGCCACTGAGAGGTAAGGGCTTGGTGCGTGCAGTTCTGAGCCGTAGCCCTTGAGAGGAAGGTTCAGGGGCTTGGTGCGTGCAGTTCTGAGCCGTAGCCCTTGAGAGGAAGGTTCAGGGGCTTGGTGCGTGCAGTTCTGAGCCGTTAACCCTTGAGAGGAAGGTTCAGGGGCTGCAGAGCCTGGTCAACGAGAGAATCTGCGGGAAGCTAGGAGGATGCATGGTCAAAGTGTAGAGGGAAGACGAGAGATCAGTAAGACACAAACCACCGTGGTAATGGTTCGAGAGAGCTGCTAAGGGTTAATTCGCCAAGGCTCCTAACACCTGAGGCTCAGAGCCCCTCCAGCCAGTGAGCTTTGGGACTCTGGGGTTCTAGAGCATTAAGCCTCCAGTGATGTTCAACCTTGCCTACTTGACAGGAGGTGACTCACCCAGGAGATCAACCACTGGAAAGTCTTGAGGGCAGCTCTATTCCAATAGGCAAGGCTATCCCAACATTCCCGGTGAAAGCAATGACCGGTTTGACAGGGCAGAGAGTATGAGATTGGATGGTTTCTAAATGCAGTTTGGAGATATGAGGAAAGAGGATGCCAATCAAAAAAGTGTTTTGTTTTTAAGTAGTTTAACAATGTGGATTTCTTTGAGATGGCAAGTTGGGGTAAAGGCTGCATTAGGACACCATGAAAAAGTTCTCTTTTCAACATTTTTTTTTCATTGCATTCATTTTGTTTTTACTGAGTCATATACCTCATAGGGCTATAAAGATAACTGTTATTGAGCTGTTTGCTGAGGAAAAAACTAACAACAATTACAATCTTGTGAACATGATTACAGGCTTCCTTTTTAACTTTAATGTCAGTTTATTGTATTAAGTGAAATATCTGTTTTGTGTCTGTGTGGCAGCTGAGGGACTATGTCCAGTGTCTTCCTCTGCCACTCTCCACCTTATGCTCTGAGGTAGAATCTCTCACTGAAAATGGAGCTCCACCATTTCAGAGAGACTGGCTGGCCAACAATCCCAGAAGTCCTCTCGTCACTGCCCCCTGCAGCTCTGGGGTTACAGGCCAGTCCACCTCCTCCACCAACATTTGCAATTCAGTAATATCTTTTATAAGACGTATTTGGTTATCAAATAAGCAAATCAATCATCTCTTTGATAAGATACATAGTTAAATATATCTCTATGTGTTTTATGTTAGATATATATTTATGCATGATAAAAGATATCTCTATGTGTTTTATGTAAGATAGATATATATTTATGCATGATAAAAGATGTACCTACCATTTTTCATCAGGTAGAATTGTTCTGAAACAAACTCTGTTGCTCAGTGTGTCTCCTTTCTCAGAACTTAGAGGTAGGCGGATGAGAACAAAAAAGAATGTGAACTCATTTGGAATTTGATGGAGAGAAGAAACGGAGGGGAGGGGAAAGGGAAGAGAGAGAATGGTTATTAACACCAGGTCTTGGGTTCAAAACCCAGGACCTAAAACCAAAGGCCTACAATGGATGCCACCCACCGGCACAGCAAACTTGGGTCTGTCTCTTGGCTTATGACTACGTCCATCAACTCCAACACTTTCACCCGAGGCTGCCTCGGGACCCAGATTTGAGTGCTAGCTTAACCAAGGCACGGATGTCCTTTGAGTTTGAAGAGCACAGAAGGCAATTTTGTGAGTGTCCCTGTACCATGTGTCTTTTCATTTGTCCTCGGCTTTAACATCTTTTTATTTCCAAATTCCAAATTGTTCAGTCCAGTTATTTTCTTCTTTCGCTTCCGAACTCTTAGGAAACTCAGGCTACCGTGCATCCCAACATCACACCCTGAACGTGAAGAACAAACAAATTAAGCGGGGGAGGGGAGTGTTGATCCACGTGACCTTTACAACCCTTTCCTGTTCATCACATCTTGTCCCTCCAAGGTTCCAAATCCCTTCCTTTCTATGTCTCTTTCACTCCCAGGTCAACAAACATTTGGTCCTTTCGAGCAGGCGTGTTTGTAGATTCCCACGAGGAGCCCTCGAGCAGTTATTTAGGGCCAGGGGAGAGGACCGGCTCGGTTTCTTCTGTCTCTGGAGAGCTTTCGCCATGTAATCTCTACCTAATTAATGAGCCTCTCGGTGGCCCTCACACCTGGCGGATGGTGACCGAGTCCTAGAGGCTGGAGAGGATGCAAAATCCCTGGCTGGACCAGAGGAACCTAACCCGTTCCCCCTGGGATCTCCTGGTCCAACCACAGATGCCAATACGATTGGGGCGCGCCTAACCGTGATTTGCAGCCCGGCCATAGCTGCCAGACGCCCATTGGCTGCAAGCCGGCGCCGCACAGTCTGAGGGGGCGGGGCTTGGAGGGGATGGGGGTCCAGTGGGATTTGGCCACTGCCCCGACCCCTTCTTGGGGGTCTATTATTTGACGGGGTGTTGCCCCTCCATTTGAGAAGAAAGGTAACAATATCATAGCTGCCCCGGCTCTGTGGCGAGTGTCCCGGGAGGCCGAGCTCCGGTGCTCTGCTCAGCGGTAGCCGCCCAGAGGTCCTGGCCCGGGACCCAGCTCCCCTGGCAGGAGTGCCCATACCAGGGTGGCCTTTTCTCAGCTGGCACTGCAGCTACACCGATCTGCACCAGAGCACGGAGCAGGCACGCTCCAGAGTCCCCCTCCTGGATCTGCGGGTCTCACCATCCTGGCCACCTCGGCTCCTTCTCTTTCAACGCCTTATCTTTCACCGAGGCTTCCCGGGGCGTATCCCGTGTGCGGGCCACACGCCCCTCCTCCTCTCTCCTGGGGGCACCTTCCCTGCGGTGCCCAGGGACACGCTCGCCAAACCTCCAGGCTCACAGAGGGACCGTCCCGGCGAGCATCCTGCGGGATCACCCACACACAAGCTCTCCTTCGCATTCGCCCCAGGCGCGGGCAGGCCCGCACTGCCGGGTGGCCCCTCTCCTCTCGCTGCGGGTCGTGGGAACCAGGCGGGGCCCCTTCGTCCCTGCCCCACCCGGTGTGCTGCAGACTTCAGAGGCGGCCCCGCCGGCGCGGGCTTCCTGACCCCGCGTGCCGTGCAGACGGCGGGGCACTCGGCGTGGGGGAGGCCAGTTGGCTCATCCATACGGGCTCCGTCCCGCGGCCAGCCGCATGGGTATCGAAATGACTAAGGGTCCCTGACAAGGCCACCTACGCTGGCTGCCACCCCACCCCCGCCCCACCCTTGGCCCCCGTGCAAGGTCCTCGATTCGTTCCATAGGAAATTTGGATCAAGACTGACTCCCAGAAGAGCAAAATGATTCCTAGCTCTCTCCCCTCTCCTTACAAACAAAAGTCTCCAGGCAATTAAGCCACACTTCCTTCTTTCTTAGCTCCCTCCCGTTCGGACACCTCTAATTGTCAGGCTCTAATCCTGGGATCGGAACTGCTTCTGCCGGGAAGACTTGGCAGGCCTTTCCTTTTCTCTCAGCATTCCTGAAAAGCCAATTCGTTCCGAGCTGCATTGATGGAGGGGCGCGGGGAGGGGGGGGGCTCTAACTTCTGGCACCACCTGGGTGGTCGCCATAACCCGGAGGTTCCTGGTCAGCCCCGTATTCTCCACTCCATAAAGACGGCTTTGCGGGAATAGGCAAGGTTTACGTCTCTTCAGCATGGATCTGGGAAGTACACCCATCGATTTATAGTTATCTATAATCAATGACATTTGGGAGGGTGATGGTTCGCTGTGCATGACTGACTGTAGCGGTGTCTCTGGTCGAGTTCAATCGGACCAGCTTTTTTACAACAAGCTTTCTAGACAGTTTCACACACTTGAAGTTGTTAGTACCAGGGCTCCACATCTCTGCATTTTGATTGGCTGTGGGTTTCTATAGATAAAGCACACCAAGGAAAGGCGTGTGTGTGTGTGTGTGTGTGTGTGTGTGTGTGTGTGTGTGTGTGTGTGCGCGCGCGCGTGCCCCAACATCGTTTCACGGCCTTTAAAGGGCGTAGGCTAAAGACAGACATTCCATATCTAAGTGAGAACACGGAAAGTCCGAGCCACCACTAAACTTCTCAGGGTTACAGTGTTCCCCACCCTAACAATCACAGCTCTCTTTAATACAATCTCTGATTCTCAAAAGGTCATTGTTGTTCGTCTGCTATGGAAGACTCAGCTGTGAACACAAGATTAAATTGGGCACAGGTTGCTCAAATCTGGATGTCAACTGCGTTGATTTAGACAAGCTTTGTCTTGCAGTGATGCCTGGGCCTAACAGTGGCTGTGTGGATGGAGAGTGGTAGAAGCTACAAGGCAGCCTCAAAATGGTTACTGTGGTGCCTGCGGGACCTCAGTTCCAGTAAGATGGGTTGTGACCCTTTTGTGTGTGTGTGTGTGTGTGTGTGTGTGTGTGTGTGTGTGTGTGTGTGTGTGTGTGATCTGGCTTCTTTTCTCATCTGGTGATTTCTCCTTCTACCACACGTATTTTTTCTGATGCCATCCTCCATGAGGTGACAAGCTTACCTGATTTTGGAATTTCAGCTTTCAAAACTGAGCCAAATAACCCTCTTTTCTCTATAAAATACCCAGTCTGAGTTTTTTGTTTGTTTTTGCTGTCGTGAAAAAAAAAAAAAAAGACTAATGTGGTAACTTAGGGTCTTCCCCACTCACCTCTTGGAAGTTGCATCTTGTTTGCATAGTGCCACGAATCTTTCATCCCAACACTCAAGAGGCAGAGTCAGGCAGGTCTCTAAGAGTTTTGAGGCCAGCTGGGCTACATAGTGAGTTCCAGGGCAGCGGAATCTAGAGGGACCCTGTCTAAAAAACAAAAAACAAACAAACAAACAAACAAAAATAACAACAATAAAATAAGTTATCAAAAATGTATCTCATTTAAAGTATGGGCAGAAGTTATATTATAAGATCAAGTTTTTGGAAACATCAGCAACAACAAGAATAATTCCTGGCAGCATTCAGGAACATAACCTACCCTCCCGTAAGCTGGTCACAATCTAAACAATGTATTTTATCCAACAATAAATTTCTGTTGAGGCAATGCTGGTCTTTATTTTGCCTCCCACTGAATAAATATGCAAAACTTATTCACCTACCCTTAAACAGTTAGTATTAACACCCCCTCCAATTCCCTGGGAAAAAAAATGCATGCTGGGGATCTTTAATATACCTGACACAGGCAGAAGGAGTTCTCCAGCTGGGGTCTCCAGCTCGGGGTTACACATGAGAGTTAATGGCTTTGTCTGCCCTTAGATGTGGCGGGATTCACTCACCTTCAAGCACTGTGCTGTTGATAGTGTCCTCTCTGTCTCTGAAGCAAGGTGTCTTATCAAAGTTTTAGCAAAGAGCTGTCGCTCCTGACAGCCACCGTTCACATGAGAAGTCCAGAGAGCAAAGCCATGTGCTTCTAAGGTTGTTGCTATTTTACAGAAAGATCCCTTACATTTAAGCTGCTGCCTAGGTCCAAGCTGACAGAACCATCTAGCTACAGAGTATTTTACTTCTTTTCAAATTATGTGTTATTCTACAAAGAAATTCCTGGTTGGGAGACACCAGAATCCATGGTACTCCCTGGAGCAATTCATTTAAAATAAAAAACAAATAGGAATGTCTACCTAGGTAGAAGAGACAAGGTGTTGGCACACGTTGGAGTGAAAACAAAATCTCCAACTCCAAAGATTTCATATTTCCCCCTCCTCATAACTGAGTGGCTGCTATTCAGGCCATTACAGGGTTCTGAGAACTGATTATATTTCAAATATCCGTGAAAAATAGTAGGCAAGCTAGGCAAAAGGACTAAAGGATATACTAGTCAAAACCAAAATCAAACCATCCATTCCACAAGACTTTGAAGACAGAGTACATTCTTCAAGCAAGTACACCCGTCCCCTAGAGAGCCGTCTGGGACAAGTCTCCACTGTATATCTCAAACCTCTTCTACCAAAACTATGCAAGCTATGCGAAAATGTTTATCAGGTACAGCACGGAGGACACAGTTGCCAAGCATGTGCTGTCAAGAGGCACAATGACCTTGGTGGGGGCTGCTGCTCCGATATGACCTCGAATAGAGTGAGCGCCTACACAGGGTTGAAACGGGAAGCCGATTCTGTGGATCGTAGTACCTGAACAATTCTGCATTACCAGGAGTTGAACACATCCTCCTCTAGAATTATAGAATATCATTTTCTAAACTATGGCCACTGGACTTAGGTGTGCTGGTGGCCCAGCAAGTTCTAAGTTGGCCTCTCATGGCTAAATCATCCTCTGTGATTAGCTGGCTCCCACAGCCCTGGGTGACAACAGGGCTGAGATGATACGGACTGGCCCTCCAACCACACCTGGCTTCCACACGCCCCCGCCCTTTCCTCCTCTAGGAGACCAGCTGTCTTATCGTCTCTACTGCAGTGTTTATGCAGAAGCCATCCTCAGCGGGTCTGTACAGAAGGCCTTTCAGTTGTCTTTCAGAAACCAGGCCAAGAGACCCCAGTGTGTACAAGAGACCATCTCACACAGAAGCCAAGAACCTGCTTCATAGCAACAAGCCTCCTCCTGAAAGCAAGTCTGTAGTGGCATCCTGCCTTGCCAGTGAATTTGTAGTAGCGGCCACACCCTTTGGGCGGGTTTCAGGTGCAGACTTGACCATAAAGGCAGAAAAGAGAGCTCTCTTGGGCTTCGGAGAGCATCCGAAGAGCAAGGGTGTGGCCACTACTACAAGTTCACTGGCAAGGCTAGATGCCACTACACACGGCATTCCAAATTTGATGCAAAACAAGAGACTTTTCTGACACATGAACGGTCTATTCACTGGGGCCGTGTTCTGTCAGAGGCCCAATGGTATAGTGATTTCTCTTATGTCCTCTTCATGCTTTTTGTAATGGTTTAAGCTCTCTTAGCTGCTGGCCTCTAAGAGACAAGCTAGAGAGAGGGACGTTTCCTTCCTCCCGTTGAATACAGCACTATCTTTGTTGGATATAACAAGCCTCGCGTCCTTATTCGATAAAACCTCTCACTTGCTTCCTTGTGTAAAACCCAGGGTATTTGTCCTTATGTAAAACGACATCAGGCCTTGGAGTCTAATAGATTCCTGGAAACCTTTGCTCTCTCTCTCTCTCTCTCTCTCTCTCTCTCTCTCTCTCTCTCTCTCTCTCTCTCTCTCTGTGTGTGTGTGTGTGTGTGTGTGTCTATGTGTGTCTGTGTGTGTAAGCGCTGTGAAATCATGTTTAAAATCTTTAACATAAGAATTTTAATGAGAAACAACTGTCTAAGGAGTTCACTTTATGAATTTGTGTCACAACCTGCTCGCTAAAGCCAGCTCTGCCTGGGGTTGGCCAGTGTGGAACTGGAAAAATACTGAGGGTCCCTAATGAGGAAGGACACTCTCTCCACAGAAGCAGAACATCCTGCCATCCCACTAGACCAGTTTCCCCAGCTCTGCTTGAACATTTGGGAAGGAGGCATTCCAGCTACCAGATCCCCCAACTCCCAGGAGAAAAGGGGGCCCTGATGCTCAGAGACCAGCATTGGGGATTGGGTGGTGGAGATGCTTGCTGGTGCTGACATCAGTATCAGAAGTAGCGCCTTAGGAACTGAAGCCTTACAGTACCGCCAGGTAAGCGTAGCCCTCTCTCTCTGGCCCTATGTGGTCACCTGATCGTTTGGGTTCTTTTGTGCCCAAATCCGTTTCACCAGAAAGCTGTTGTTTGTTCTCAGCCCACAGAAAACCACAATTCCTTCCCATTTTATCCATTCTTCCCCTGTTCACAAATCCCCTTCACCCCTGGGGTGACCAACCATCCCCCTCAACCTCCAGGGAATCACCTCACACCCATGAACCAGACAGATTCATGTCCCTGGCCCCCAGGGTGCTTGTGTGCTCTGACTCCAGATGCCCACTGGGGATTTTGAGTCATGACCCTTTCCTGAGGGGGAAACTCTTCCCTTTTCTACTAAAGAGAGAGAGAGAATTTGTTGATGGCTGCTGTGGAATAATCTTTGTACATTGTGAATACGTGTTGCTCTTATTGTTAACAAAAAGCTGATTGGCCAATAGCTAGGCAAGATTTTCAGAACAGAGACTTCTGGGAAGAAGGGCGGAGTCTGAGGAGTCTTGAGTCAGACACAGAAGAAGCAACATGTGATGAGGTAAACACGAACCTTGGGGCAACACGTAGATGAATAGAAATGGGTTAATTTAAGTTGTAAGTGCTGGCTGGAAACAAGCCTAAGCTATTAGCGAAACACTTATAATTAACAAGTCTCTGAATGGTTATTTGGGAGTGGCTGCCTAGACACAAAGAAACTCTGCTGGCGGATGACTGAAGTCCCCAACACTAGGGCGAGTTGCTAAGAAAGGGTCCTGAGAGAATCTTGGTGCTGGTTCTTCTGGCATTTCCGAGGCTATGATCACTGTCAAGATGCTGGGCATGCTTCTGATGTTCAGAGACTGCGCGTGTGTGCATAGTCTCACATTGCAATGAGACAGACTTTGCTCAAAGTTACACTGAAGACCCACAACAGCTTTCTGTTGCTGAACCAGTGATTTTCAACTTCCCTTGTGCTGTGACCCTTCAGTACAGCTCCTCAGGCTGTGCTGGCCCCCGACCATAAAATTATTTTCATTGCTACTTCATAACTGCAATTTTGCTACTGATACAAATCGTAACAGTACCGTGTTTTCTGGTGGTTTTCGGTGACCCCTGTGAAAGGGGTGGTGGCCCACAGGTTGAGAACCACTGCTTAATACAGCTAAGTGTTAGTTTGGTCCTCTTGCCTTGTTGACTGGGAAGTTTAGGACAGGAGTGACTGTGTGAGTAGAAGTGCTTTCCCAGGAGAAGAAGGCTTAGAAAGGAAGCCAGAGACAAGAGGCAGGATGGAAAAGCATCGCCTTCTCCATCCCTCTGTGCTGGTTTCCACACTGGCGTGCGGCATACCTACTGTGCCCTCGAGAACAAAACCTCAGTGTATGCCTGACTGCAAATGCAAGAGAAAGAAAGCTTTGCACGATGAGTGCTGACAGCAGTATTGTCACTTGACAGACGCAGCGGTCTGTCACATTTATGCTACACATAGCTCTACCTTAATTCGGGTACCTGCTTAACTTCCTTGAAAACAAACAAAAATTCCAATAGATTTTGAAACCGTACGTTGAAGAGTAATGTCAGAAACAAAGCCAAGGCATTTTGGTTTTCACTAATAAATGAGAAAAGGCAAATTATGAGACTGAAGTTTCCGGTCTTCCTTTTACCCATCAACCATTGCATGGAAGATCTTATTTCCTAAGAGGGTCGTTGTGGGCTTTCTCCTGCCATAGATGCCCTTCATACAACTTTGTACTACTTACTGCATTTGAATTGGGGTGACCTGGGAAACTCTTTCTAAATGGAGACAGCTGTATTCAGAAGATCAGAAAGAGGCCGATGAAGGAAGGCTTGAACAGACGGAAGAAAGGGGCACAAATAAAATCTCAGACCCAGGAAGAGGCTGGTTTCTGTGCCACGGATCACACAGGGGCTAATTAGATTTTGTCTAATTTGCTGTTTTCGTCAAATCCCTCGGTCACATCCGCAATGAAAAATTATCCTCCTGTTCTATTTAGATAGCTCTCATGTCACTTCGCCCAATAGGTCATAGAAACTTCTTCCTCGGCTCTCGCAAGCTTGAGAAAGCTCCCTGCAACTTTTCCCTCGTGTGGTCCTGTTGAGAAGTACCGCCTTCCACAAGCTTGCTTCCAAACACAAGATGTCAGGTGCACATGGTCAAGCGAGTTCATGGAAGTTCTGAGTTTTCCTGAGTTGCCAGCCCTTCATTCTTCAGCCAGCATTGTTCCCCTGCTGGACTGATCATGGTTTCTCCAGTTGAAAATGCTGCCAGTTTACATATCAGGGACAAATGGATAAAAATGGGATGGCATTTTCAGGACTAAGGGTGCAGCTTAGTGGCAAAGGGCATGCCTAGTCTGCGCAAAGCCCTAGCTTTAATCTGCAGAAACCCCAAAACATTTTTTAAGACTAGAATCACATTCCTATTGACAAGATGCTCATGTGCCGAGGAGAAAATGTGAAAAGAAATTTGTGATTGCTCTGGGGGACACCGACTCTCATTAAGTGGAGTGGTTAGAGGTGCGGCCTACACTATGTAATTACATTTTTTTCCCCCTGTTAAAAATTGGGTTATTTGTCCGAGGCCTACATAATTCAATTTGTTTCCATTAACGACGCACAGAACACCATGCTAAGCCAGCCTTCTGGAGCTGAATGGAGACTGTTTAACATCTCTGGGAAAGGCTTTGAAGGCCGCTATTACAATTCTTGGGCAGTTGCACATATCATTATCATTTCCTCAAGTTTCCCACAGAACGTGGCTGGGCTGTGAGCCTTTTCCCATTTGTGTGTCTCTTCAGAGCAGATGTGAACATGTGTCCCTGCGTGCGAATCTCAGGTGTAATGATGGTGATGACAAACCACCATGCCGAATCCTGGCTTCTGCTGTGCCAGCCAAAACTTACATTTGGCAACTTGTTCCCACGGCTGAATTATAGTTACTGCCAACTGGGGTTCGTTTTAAAGGTGCGAATATTTAACCACTCAGAAAGCAGAACTGGAGATGTCCGCAATTCATCACCAAGACTAATATGTCAACAGCTTGTATTTCTTACCTACAGATTATGCCTTCTTCCCTGTCTCCTCTTCTCTGCTCTTAAAGATAGAGTCTTGCTGTGTAGCCTCAAACTAGCAATCCTTCTGCCTCACCCTCCCAAGGGGAACATCACAGACGTGTCCTGCCATGTCCGGCTGTAAATCTTCTACAATATGTACTTTTATTTTCCCTGGCCTAGCACACTGTGTTTCTGCACCATCCTACCTTAAAATTGGTTGATTTGGGAGCCTTGAGATGCTTCAGTAGACAAAGGCATCCACCATATAGGCCAGCAGACACACACGGTGTCCTGTAGTCTCTATACCCATGTGACGGCACACACATGCACACACAATAAGCAAATGCAAAGGCAGTTATGGGTTGGTTCTACAATTATTTGTTAAATCTCTATGTCCTTTCTACTGTCTTTTATTTGCTATTTAAATTTGCTGTTAATATCATCATAGATGCCATTATTCAGGTTTGATTAGGGGTCCTTCCTAGGCAACATGTTTTCTTTATTTCTTTTTTTAAACGAATGAGACAGCTTGATAACTGCCCCGTGGCCCATCACTAATGTTTTTATTTTCAAAGTGTAATGTATGTATGTAAGGTAGGTTCTCCAATAGACCATCCTGGCCTTGAACTCACTGTGTAGCTGAGGATGAACTTAACTGACCCTGGCCCCTTTAGTGGATTGCAGACATGTGCCGCCATCCCCAGCTTCCCCGCAATAGTTTAACTAGCGGAAGCATCGTTTCGTTTGGAACAGTGTCTTTGTTTGAGCTGTTCCTCCTGCCTGGAATTGCTTCTTGCCTCCTTCTTCCATGTAATTCATGTTAGTTAATCCTCCCTGAGTGCCACCTGCTACTCCGGTTTCCTTTCCGTTGCCATGAGAAAACACTCCAATGCGGTGACTCCCAACCTTCCTAGCGCTGCCTGCGACCCTACAGCCCCTCACATTGTGCTGAGCTATTTCTTTGCCGCTTCTTTACTACAGGTAGGAACTGTGATATAAATATCTGACATGTGACCCTAGTGGGGGTCACGCCCCACAGGTTGAGAACCATTGGTTTAACCAAAAGCTCCTGGAAGAGGAAAGGACTTCCTTCCGGGCCACAGCCTGACTTTGAGGGAAGCCAGGACAAGAATTTGAAGCCGAAACTGTAGAAAAATGTTGCTTGCCGGCTAACTCCAGTTCATGCTCAACTAGCTTCCATACACCGTCCAGAAAAACCTACCCAGGGCCTGGGCCCTCTCGTATCAACTAACTATCAAAACAGTGCCCCACAGATGTTCCCACAGGCCACACTGATAGGGGCAGTCACTCAGCTGAGACTCTTATCTGGTGGCTCCAACCTCGGCAGGTTGACAGCTGAAGCCAACCAGCACACGCACTCAGAAGGCCCTGCCTCTGAGTGCTACTATCATCGCATTGGGTCCTGTACTGATCTTCGGTGAGCTGTTACCATCCCATCTCATGTATAAATGCCTCCAAAGGGAAACCAGTGCTATATCTATCTGCACGTGTGTAAGCCTCTCCAGTGTGTCAGGGCTAAAAGGGCGCTAGTCCACGTGCACACAGTGGGTGCTCAGAGGAGAAAACACAGCCACAAGACTACTGCAACGTAGTCAAATCGCCCTCCACGCTCCATCGAGAACACCTCTCCCTCCGTTCCAGTGTTCTTCATGAGCAAGAGGTTCTGCCTTTTGGAAGTCCTTTCTGGCATCTTGCTGTCAGTTCCCTGTGCAAACACTGTTCCCTCGTTAAGGGCGAGTCAGCTCTCTTTTCTGAATGGCAACCATCCTTTCTCTCGACGGGGCAAGCGAGCTGTTAGTGAGTTAGTGACACGTAGCTCACAGACCTGAGGAAACGGTTTCTGGGCTCAGAGTCGAGGCGCTTTGGGGGCATTGCATTAAGGAGTTTCACCCTGAATTCTTTCCAGAAGCTAATTGGGGCCACGAAGCCCACAGAGCACAGGTGTTCCATGTTCTCTACAGCTCAGATTCCTACGTAAACACGCCGGTACTTTCTCCAGGAGGGCCAGCTCCTGGGTGGTCCCAGGGCTGCCTTCAAAGGGGGAAGTACACTGGCCTTCTTTCCCATTACCAATCATCTACAGACTGAGTTAGAACACAACTAGACTTTATTCTGGACTCTGGTGACAGAGCCCATGAATTCTCACTTGACAGAGACCCCGCATGACCAAACCAGGCCCCAACTCTAATTACTCAGCCAAAACACAGAGAAAGGAAGCCCAGGAGAAGCAGGTAACTTCAGTGGGAGGTTTTTGTTTTGTTTTGTTTTGTTTTTGGTGTTTTTGTTTTGTTTTGTTTCTTGTTTTTTTTTTTTTTTGTTTTTTGAGGCATTGGCCATTGGTGTTACTTGGCATGGTGGAAGCAATTGACATTTTCCCTCAGAAATATGGTCACACCAAAGAAACGGTCATTTCTTTAAAAAACCCAGCTTTTGTGGCCTAGGCTGTAGATTTTTTCCAAATGGTAAACAGTTGGCAAAGTTCTGTAACAGAGCGTCCATTATCCCCTCAGTCTAGAGGGCAGAGTGTCTCCTGTGTCTCAGAGCGCCCATTATTCCCTCAGTCTACAGGGCAGAGTGTCTCCTGTGCCTCAGCTCCAAGCTACGTTCTTTACAGACCATAAGTGGTACAACTTTCTGCCAATCTAGAAAAAAAAAATTTATTAGCCTTACTTTACAGAGGGGGAACAGTAGACTCAAGAAAATTTAGTCGCAGAATCACTAAGGTGGGAAAAGCATTCAGAGCCCGTGGACTTTATACCTGGCCACGCGTTCCTTTGTCTCCAAATGAGCTCCACCATGAGGACTTCTACCCAGAGTTGAGTCGTGCCATCTACTTCCTGATCCTTTGCTTCTGTATCACCCACTTACATCATAGCAACCTTGCATTATCAGCCACAGCGTGGCCACCTTTCCTTAACACGTGCCACCATCCTTAAAAACAGACAGAAAGCATGTAGTTGCTTTCTGGGATGGCTATTTGTGTCTTTTTTTTTTTTTTTTTTTTGGCCTGGATGTGGGATTGGCAAAAAGGGGAGTAGGTTAAGGAGTGGGAGATGGTTTTATGTAACACGTATGAAGTGCCCGAGTCCTTTGGGTCATGTGTTTTGTTCTTAGCTTCACCCTCCTGA
Source organism: Cricetiscus sungorus (assembly GCA_030556225.1). Taxonomy (NCBI): domain Eukaryota; kingdom Metazoa; phylum Chordata; class Mammalia; order Rodentia; family Cricetidae; genus Cricetiscus; species Cricetiscus sungorus. The sequence continues at coordinate 7,228,014 of JANBXA010000616.1, forward strand.
TTCCTCTTGAAGCCCCTCATTTTATAGCAGACCCTGTCAAACCCGGGGGTGACTGAATCATTGTCACCACTTGATTTGTAAATGTGGTTTTAAAGAAGCACAGCCATGGTCAGGTCTGTGCTGTTCCTGGTTGTTTGCAGACCACAAACAACGTAGGGGTGGGTAGCTGTGACGATCACCTTGCGGCCCAGAGGTCCTAAAACACTTCTGCAAACATTGTCTGCTCACCCCGCTCCAAGGCAGCTGCCACCGACATTAATCCAGTAACGAATCCGGTGTTCCGATGTCAATATGAGGGAAGTTAGACTTTGGACTGAAGCAACTTTAAAGACCCTTACAAGCCTGTGTTGTAAAGATGTAAAACCTGAGCATCAATATCATCTGTCTTCTTTCCCAAAGCAAAGCTGGGGAGTAAGGGATAAGGCAACAGATGTGGGCAGATGCAGCAAGTACGTTAAAAACAGACGTTTCTGTCTTGCCAATTCTGACTAAGCTGATGCTTAAGTGTAGTGAAGTCTGGATGCCACACAGTCGATACACCTTGAATAGTCTCTGGCGACAATTAAAAGCAAATGCACGGCAATGAGCCATGTCTGATTATACGGACATCAACAAGTACTGGAGAGAAACCCAGCGGCATAATTGTACCACTTTGCTCGTCTGTGTGTGTGAGACGTACTATCCCTGTCTTCTGTTTAAACTCCCTCTGGTCATGAAGTTTATGATTTTGGGAATGTTTTATTAATGTATTTATTGACCTGTAACCCTATACACATGTAAAGTGGACATGTGATCACCTCCCTGAAGGACAGTGTTGCTTGGCCTCTCTCCCCATGCCTTGGGCCCTGTTATAATGTTTTGGTTCCTTTTATAAAAGTATTTCCATGTAATTAAGATGCACGTCTGAAAAATTGTGTATAACCTCAGAGGCCCCAACCTTGGGACCTACAGCCAGGTATCCATTTTGACATCCCTGGAAACTTTGACTACATTTCACATGGGGAATACATCTTTTGAAATTATCCTGTATTCTCGGTGGGTCTTCATTTGGCTGGCTGACTAGTCACCTGTTCTTTTAACTTGAGCCAACATTTCTCTGAATACAAGAAGGGTTTCAAAAGTAGATATTTAAAAACGTCCCATCCCAGATGTACTGTTTAAAAATGGTCATCTATAAGTATATATGTGCACATCTTTATTCATTTGGTGTATTTTCAAGCATCTACACTAGGAAGTGCACTGAATATAAATTATTTTCCTGTTGAATTTAAAATCACAACAGGCATCTGTGAGTCACAGAATGAATATATATATATATACATATATATATGTATATATATTATATATATATATATATATATAATGTAAATGATTTGCACAGAGATAAAAATACCTATGCCTTCAAAATGGAAAGAGAGCCTACCTGCTAAGAAAAGATTTATTCTAGAGGGGGAGCTTTGTTTCATGAATACGCACTGGAATAGAATGTGGGAGCGACTCAGTAGAAAGTAGAAGATGCCATTGTGGCCATGTTCTGGTGGGATGTGTGATGGTTTGAATGAAAATGGCCCCCATAGGTTCATAGGGAGGGGTGCTCTTGGGAGGTGTGGCCTTGTTGGAGGAAGTGTGTCACTGTGGGGCCGGCTTTGGCGTTTCAGAAGCTCAAGCCAGGCCCAGCATCATTCTCTCTTCCTGCTGCCTCTCCATCCAGATTCCAGATGTAGGGCTCTCACTCAGCTCCTCTCCAGCTCCATGCCTGCCTGCATGCTGCTATGCATCCCGCCATGATGAGCATGGACTAAACCTCCCAACTGAAAGCCACCCCAATTAAATGCTGTGGTCTTGGTGTCTCTTCATAATAATAATAAAACCTTCAAGTCAGGGTAATAATAATTTTTCCTTATTATTCTTGTCAGCTAGTAAGTTATTTTGTCTTCCTTGTAAGATTAAAATGAATATTCAGCATATCTTTTAAAATATTCTTTTTTCTTTATGTAAATGTGTATAATAAAACATTTCAAGTTAGGTTTTTGATATGTATTGATAGATGACTTCACTATTTCAACCAACTTACCAGACTGTATGCTGTGAATCTTTAAAAAACAGAGTATTCCCAGAGACAAGAAAGTTCTTGGGAGACAAATTATAGGTTTTGGAATTATTTAAAAGAAGACATATAACACTTTGTATTGTTATATATACTTATTATTCTAAAGTTTATTTAATGTAATAGCAGTTTGTCAGTAGATTAATGAGTCCAAGGACCCACTTGCTCATTTAATGAGTAATTTTTTTTTCTAACAAGTTAGTAATATAACAGAAATTTGTGTTATGGTAAAGCTACCTGATAAGCAGCTTACTCTGAAGAGGGACAATCCTTAGGCTTTAGAAAAATGAAGTTTGGGGGCTGGAGAGATGGCCCAGTGGTTGAGAATGCTGGCTGCTCTTCCAGAGGACCCAGGTTCAATTCCCAGCACCCGTGGTAGCTCACAGCCATCTACAATGCTGACCCCTGGGAATCCAGTGGCCTCTTCTGTCCTGCTGGGGCACTGAAGTCCAATGGCATGTGACATACATGTATGCAAAAACACTTGTACACATAAAATAAAAATAAAAGGAGATTTCTAAAAATTGAGAAAGGATTCAGTAAGTGGATAAAAATACCTAATACTGTGAAAAATAGATAAAATAATATGCAATGCACAGGGGAATTAAATGGCACAGATCCACTTTGGTTGCAGGGTACACCTGTGTTTGTGTGTGTGTGTGTGTGTGTGTGTTCATGTATATGTACAAGTGTGTTTGGATGTGCACACATGTATATGGGGGCCAGAGAGGTCAATGTTGTGTGTTTATAAATCATTTCTACCCTCGTTTTTGAGGCATAATTTCTCACTGAGCCTGGAACTCAATGGTTGGGATAGACAGGTTGATCAGCAAACCCAGGAGAGCCTTCTATCTCTGACTCCTCTGCACTTTCTACCCGAGGGTCCAAACTCAGGGCCTCATAGGAACTCCTTCCATCTCTCCAACCCCATGGTGGGTCCTTTTTATGCGGTGAAGACTCTGGTGTGACGCAAGAAGGAATAGGTAGATATGCATGTATCAAATAGATACACATGTGTCAAATAGGTATGCATGTATCAAATGGCTATACATGTATCAAATAGGTTTGCATGTATTAAATAGGTATACATATTTCAAATGGTTATATATGTATCAAAGTTGGAAGGGGCAACCACCAAGCAATTAACCTCCCCCCCCCCAACATGGAAGCAAAGAGCAAAGAGAAGGAATAGATATCAGGGGTCTCCATGCCTCCTTTGTCAATGCTACCCCAACCACATACCCTAGAAATTGAAACAGGAGCCACAGACTGTGTGGTGATAAATTGTTTATGATCTAATCGAACCACCCAGGATCAGAATGCAAAGACAGACACATTAATTAGCTATAGAAGGTGGGCAGTAGTGGCACACAACTTTAATCCCAAGACTCGGGAGATAAAGGCAGAGAGGTCTCTGCGAGTTCAAGGCTACCCAGGGCTACATTAGAGTGAATCACTCTAAACGAGAATTAGAGCTCATGTCTTTAATCCCAGCCCTAGGATAGTAAATAAAAGACAGAAGCCCAGTGTCTCAGGCTGCACTCAGATTTATTCTCCAGTCACGAGGAGGAGAGATGGCAGTCTGGGCTCTGGTAGAAAACTCGTGGAGACAGGATCAGCTCCTTCAGCCTGAGGTACAGGTAAGAGCCAGTGGCTTGACTGCTTTGCTTTTCTTATCTTCAGCTTGACACCTAAATCCCAATATCTGCCTCTGGGTTTTTATTTTTCATGCTATACACAGAGCATGTCTGGATCACTCTGGAATCTGACAGTTTGGGAAACTGGGTGATCATCCCTCCTCTGAAGTCTTCACCGGTGGCTGCTGAGAAGAAGGAGAGGGAAGTAGAAAGGACTATCTGAGTGGTGAAAGGGACTGAGCATCACTGCCAAAACACTGGTTGGCGGGTTTTGTTTGTTTCCTCTTGTTTTCTCTTAATTGGATGTGGGTACTGACCAGATAAAAGTCTTTACAGAAGACTCTCAAAAAATGCCCCTTTGCAACTTTGCAACTAGTGATGATGATATACTTTAATTTTAAAAAAATGCTTTTTATTTTTAAATCCAAGGTATCAGTACAGAATCCCCACATCTCACTAGCCCATCCCTCTAGCAGAGGAAGTAAGTACTAGGCTCACAGAAATTCCTTTTGCTATGAATATTCATCTATCCCTTCTTCTGCTTCCTGTTTCTGCCAGATGGAATCCCTTGCCTTTCTTTGCTGACAAAGTCCTGCGAGAGAGGGGCATCTGGGATCAGGAAAAGGTTTTTGCACCTCCATGATTTAGGTAGCAATAAGGACATGTGGCTGCGAGGGTTTGAGTAAACTTCTTTTCCTTTCTCTTCACTCTTGTTCAAAAGGGAGGCCCTATTTCAGGGGACCAAGGTAGACCAGTTAGCACAGTCTACCAGGCACTGAGCTTAGCTTTTTCAAGACCAACAGTGGTGATCAAATATTTAAAAGGACATTCTTTAACCAAAAGCATGGTCTGCACTCATGAAGCATTTTATTTATTTATTTATTTATTTATTTATTTATTGTAAGATTCTGACCATCTGCTTGCCATCCTATGTGTTTAATATTATTCTGTCAAATATATGCCCTGTCAGCACAGGTAAGAGAACATTTGAAAATTCCGGACATACAAATCTGAGAGTCCAGATGACATGAGTCCTGGCGTCTGGAGGGAATTGGTAAATGCAGCCGTGGAAGTAATTCCCTTAAACAGGGCCACTTCATAATACGCCTTATAGTAAGCATGCAGGGGTTTTAAAAATAGCAATCATTTTCTTAGACTCCACCTTGGATGGTGTCTTACTTAGGGTTTCCATTGCTTGTTATAAAGACCAGGACCAAGAGCAACGTGGGAAGGCAAAAATTTATTTCAGTTTACAACCCCCAGATCACTAAGGGTTGTCAGGGCAGGAACTCCAGTTAGGAGCCTGATGCAGATGCCAGGGAGGGACGCTGCTTACTGGATTTCTCCCCATGGCTTGCTCGGTTTGTTTTGTTATACACCTAGGACCACCAGCCCAGGAATAATACCACACCAATAGGCCAGGCCCTCCACATCAATCATTAATCAAGAAAATACCTCACAGGCTCGCTCACAGTTCAGTTATAAGGGCGTCTTCCCCCTTGACATTTCTTCTTCCCAAATGACTCTAGCTTGTGTCAAGCTGGCTAAAACCTAACCAGGACAGACGGTATATCCTTTACAAATCCATAGACAAAATCTTACCCTATTCAAAAAATAATGGTCAGCATAACACTACAAAAAAATCAAAGAAAACAAGCAAAAAGCTTGTGTGATAGTACGTTTTTTTTTTTCTTCTAAAGATTAGAGATGTTTGTAAGAAAAAGGAGGCATTTCAGATCTGTAAGCCAGAGTTCTGCTGTGACTCTTGTTATCACCTTCCTATAAACACGCAGTGAACGAAGTCCGGGAAAGGCCAGCAAGCTGCCTCCTATTTTTGGATACTGAGATGTTGTGGGCCCCGTCATCAGAGTATAACATAAGCGTGTCTTCTTGAAATCAAAGAAGTTGTGATTACCTCCACAAGATCTTCAAGAGAGACTCAGCCTGTGTTCCCGTGTAGAAGGAGCTAGGGAGGGCAATGTAGGATTACATGCAGCTGGTGGGGGGTGGGGCATAGAAGAGAAGGGTAAGTGTTTAGTACCACCCCTCCCGCCAGCTGCATGTAATCCTGTAATCCCCAGCTAAATTTGGTCTTGGGGTGCGAACGTATACAGGAGATGGGAGTTTAGCTGTAAGAAGAGACTCTGTTTGGAGATGCAACTGTCCTTGAGTCATCCCTGCTCCTGTAAGCTCTCATCCATGCTTCTGTAAGTAACACCAATAACTTTATTGATTCCCCGAGCTCGATTTGTGCAGAATCATTTCTTTGGTCTGCTGGTGTCCTAATCTGAGTTAAGTAGGCATTTCTGTGCCTTTATCCAGGAAAAGCCATGCAACATGGGTAGATTCTGAGTGGCTCCCCATCTTTAGCTCAATGAATAACATGTGTTTGGTGATGACTTTCTTGCAATAAATAAAGCCTGTCTGGGGGGTCAGAGAATGGAGCGTGCTGCTAGCTTAACCATAGAGGTCTGGAGGTCTGTACAGACAGACAGGAAGTGAGGTAGATGGGCAGGACCAGGATATAAGCAGGGAGAAACAGGAAGTCACTCTCTTGTCTGCTGAGATGCTAAGGAGGTAAGGTGTGCTGTGGTTTGCTGCTTCTCTCTGATCTCAAAGCATTTCCCTCTGTATCTGACTCTGGTTTTTTATTATGTAGACCAATTAAGAACTCCTTTTACACAAGTGTGTTCTCCTATTTGAATTCTGGACCAAATAAGATACAAGGCAAAGGCTAGGGTAAGTGTGCTGAAGTCAACCAGGGTTTTCTTATCATCGAGCTGGCTTGTAGGATCAGACAGATTGATAGCACTCTCACAGCCAGCATTTGGGCAGTGATTCCTCTCCAAAGAAGGGATTTAACTTTTTCAGGATCATAGTACCAGGAGGCAAAGGAATAATGCTCTGTCTTCTCATAGATGTGCCATTTCCAAAAGCAAAGTGAAAAGAAAGGGTTGCTCAAGGCATGCATTTCATTCTACACACACCCAAATCTCTCTGTCTTGGTGAAAGCCTCTGCTGGGCTCATTTCTTATGCCACAGCCTCCATCTAAGGTAGAGCCCCTCACCTTGTCACACTCTTCCCCTGCCTCAGCAAACAATCTCCCATCAGCTCCTACTCCTTGCTGGAAAACCAGCCCAGGATGCTCTTTGCTGGGACAAAGGATGCCAGAACTCTCCTGTCGTTCTTGGATGGACAGAGGCTTCATCTCTCCCAGCTGCGCCACTCAGGTGCATGTTCTGAGGACATATGCTACGGAAACACTCTTACTGGGAACACAGGAAAAGATGTGTGGAGTCCTCCAGCCAGCTCAGACTTCCACAGTGACGGGGAGGAAAGTGATCTGGATCTCTTCTGCTGCTTCAGGAAAAGGGCAGTAGTTTTGAGTTCGAACCCCGATGTTTCCATTTCTCGAACTCATACACTCAGTTGATGTAGGCGGCCGCCCGCAGGACGCCATTACAAGATGGCGAACTTCCTCTTTCGTGTACCTTATTCGGGCATACGCCAGCTTGGCGGCTGCACTCCAGCACGCCTGCTCGTTCCCTAGCCAATCCCGTGGCTCCAACACTGAGGCGAGGTCTTTTGAGCCTATGAGACCGTGACCCGTTGCCTAGTAGGATATATAAGCAGCTGTCCCTTCCTGCCCGGGGCCCCTCACCTTCAGCTCTCCCTTCAACCAAGAGGCTCCAATAAAGTGTGATCTGAGAACAATCCTCGTGTGGTTGCCGTCTTTCCTGCGGGTCGGGCTTGGCGCGCCACAAGTTGATTTTGGTTTGAGTTTGTGTTCTCGAAAGGATGGAGTGTATCTCAGATCACGAACACCTAGCAGAATACCTTCATAAAGTATCCCTGGGCCGACGCACAGTGGACAGCAGGAAATAAGCTTTCCATTTCCCACACCTAATTTAATAAAGGAAAACTTTCTCTTAGCGAGTTTTAAAGTTTGTTGTTTTTTATAGTTTATTTTATTTTATTTGTTTTTCAAGACAGGGTTTCTCTGTGTAACAGCCCTGGCTATCCTGGAACCTGCTCTGTGGACCAGGCTGGCCTAAAACTCACAGATATCCATCTGCCTCTGCCTCCCGAGTGCTGGGATTAAAGGCGTGTGCCAGCACCGCCCAGCTGTTATTATTTTTTTTTTTTTTAATATTTCATTCTCATTGCTGGGTATCAAATCCTGACCCTTGTAGGAGCTTTTGTGTCAATCTGTCCTCCCTTATCTGTAGACTCCTGCATCAAGGTAAGAAAGTAAAATGCCATTTCTCCATATTTGTTTCCAGAGCCTCCTACTGAAGCAGAGTCCAAATCCCTCAGTGGCCATGACTGCTGGAGGATGTGAAGGAAGCCCTCCGTATGGCTGTGACGGGCTCGCAGTCCTGGCTGCTGAGGCTGGTGTGACCTGGTGGAGCAGGCACCGCATACCAAAGCCATCCCTTCCCAAAGAAGTGGCACAGATCCCAATGCCTGGCTGGCCAGCTGTGATGACGACTGTCAATGCTTAGCTACCTCACAGACTGGAGTTTGTGAACAGAGGCCTGCGGTTTCCATGATTCGTGCTTGGAAACCCCGGCTTCCAGCCTGGAGCCAGGGACAATGGCTTTAATGCTTAGTCCAGGAACACATGAATGACCCCAACACACTGAGCAATTTCAACGGCTCTGTGTGAACTATCCTGGAAATCAGTGTTCCTCTGGTCATTCCCACGGGTGAGTTTTATTTAATACAGTTGTGTCCTCGGGCTGGGAAGATGGTGCCTGCTGAGCAACCTGAGGGCTTGAGTTCAGATCTTCAACAGCTACATCTGTGCACTCCTGTAGCGTGTGTGCTGGGGACAGCACCCAGACAGGGTGACCCTGGGTTCCAGGTGGTCTCTCCTCAGCCAGTCTAGCAGAAACAGGTTCGCCGAGACACTGTCTGCGAAAAAGTGTGGAAAGGCATAGGAAAAAATACCTCAAACCTATCTCTCATGGGCACGCACTCCCGCACGCACACGCCTGTGACCATACATATGTCGAACTCTGCTCAATAGCCCGATGTCACAGATTTATTTTTTTTAAACTACCAGTCTCCAAACACATCTAATCCCATCCGCTGGCAGTGAATGGCCTCATCTCAAAGATGTCTCCAGGGAATCGCTTCACCCATCATGTGCGGGAAAGCTCTGTTGAGTCTAAGGCAGCTTACAGTTCTCCTGGGCAGTCAGCTCTCAGACTCTTTTGGAAATGTAGCTCATTCACTCCCTGATTCAGATGTGTCAAGTTCAGGCTTCAATGTATCTTACTTGGGGCTCTGCAGAAGACCACACCTGAACTGACTTTGGGATAAAAGGGATACAGAGAGAATGGACTAGAGCAGCTCATCTGATACAGTTTTTCCTCCTAAAGCCCACATTTTCTGAATGGGATCAAGATGGCCAAGTTTGGCATCTGTTCCCAGAGTGGGAACAATTTCTCCCTTGGAGATCCCACACATGTGCACTAACGGGACTGCCGCTTTCCTACCTAGAATGGCTTCAACCCAGAATCTTTCTTCTGTTACAAAGTTATGTCCGCACCTCCTCTCCCCAGCATTCTCTTTAGATTATACCTTGAGTATCCAAGTGTGAAAAATGCCAGAATTTAAACAACAGTGGACTCTGCTGACTGATGGAGGAGGCTCTGTCCTCACAGATCTTTGGTCCTGCAAGTCTCTCTCCCCTTCCCAGGGAAGCAAAGCGCTTTCCAGCTCCGAGAAGGGATCAGGCACCTGAGAAGCAGGAAGCTGCTATGTCGGCCTTTAGCTTCCTGTCCAAGGCAGAGAGTCCACAGGAGCCCTGTTCCAATTGTCAGTGACACAGCCTCTCGGTCCACCTCAACTCTTGCCAACGCTCTTCCTAGATCTCTCTCTCTTCTTTGGTGTTGGGTTTTCTCAGAGGAGCTGCACAGGGGGGCTGATCCCTGTCCTGCAAGAAGCTTGGGGTTTTAGAAAAGAGTCCCCTCTACCCTCTGGGTGCCCTCTCTTCGGGGTCAGGAAGACCCTGCTCCTCAGAACCATTGTTGCAGCTGTGAATTCCCACAAGCCTCCGGACAAGTTACGTGTTGTCACATACATTACAAACAAGATGGAAGTTGTTTCTTAGTGTAGAATTCTAGGTCAGTGCTCTGTATCTGACAAGAGGTTCTATAAGATCTCACACCTATGCTGAGAACATCCTGGAGCCCTTCATAATGTAGCTTCCACGCCAGGGTGGCGGTGCTGACCACCAAATTCCAAGCATGGTGGAAGAGATGGAGGAAGGCGAGGGAAGGGTACCTGTGTGCCGCCTCAAGGGAAATCTGTCCACAATGGACCATTTCTGCCATCCTCCACCCAAGCTTAACTGTCCATTGCTTTTGTGGAGGAGAGAGGGGGACTGCAAGGCTCCAGGGAAATTCGTGCTACAGCTCCTGCTGCATAGGATTGGGGTTGCTCCAGAAGACGTGGTAGATGGACATGGTTAGCAACACCCTTGTGTCCTTTCACACCTCCGGGAATGTCATAGTCAAAACAGCTCAGCTTTTGTTTCTCCTTTTTTTTTTTTTTATTACTGTAAAATAGGAATTTTATTTCACCGTACAAAGGTACAAGAGAGTACTCTTGTTTTTTCTCAATTAAGTTAAATCTGTGCGCCTTCTGTCATGATGCTTATGACAAATTCAATATTCCCTCCCCGCTCCCAGATGTGGGGCAGGGGTTGAGATAGTTATTTGTGGTTCTGGAACCCAAGGATTGTGCCTATGTCCCTACACCATCACAGCATCCCAACGGGAGACCTGCCATGTCCCCCACACATGTGGAGAAAGGATTCTACACCTTCCAAGGCTTGAACATAAGGCTGGGTCCTTGCCAAACCTGGGATAACATCCTCAATGTCTGGTGCACAGGTTTTCCCTGCATACCGTGAAGCCACTTATTTCTATGACCATGTTACCACTCTTGGTCCCCTGCCTAGGTCTGTTACTGCCCCTGCCCTGGGCCAGTCTTTTCTGCCCCTGTAAGCCTCCCAAACACACCTTTGAGCTCTTCAAATACAGATCAGGCCAATGCTCAACTTAGGTTTCTACTGTTATGACAAAGACGGAGACATAAAGCAACTCAGGGAGGTGTCTTAGTTACTTTTCTGACGCTGTGGTAAGGCACCATGACCAAGGCAAGTGAAGAAAGAGTTTACTTGGGGTTTGCAGATCCAGAGACCATCATCGAGGGGAGCAAAACAACAGGCTGGCCAGCACAGGAGCAGTAGCTGAGACAGAGAGATAGAGAAACAGAGAGACAGACAGAGAGATGGAGACAGACAGAGAAACTGACTAAGAATGGCCGAATCTTTCAAAATCTCAAAGCCCACCTGACACGCATCCTGCAACAAGGTCACTCCTCTTAATCCCTCCCAAACATCTCCACTAGCTAACTAGGGACCAAGCATGCAAGGAGGAGGACCAAGCCTGGGAAGCTGTTCTCATTTACAGAACCACGGGGGTGGGGGGGGTGGGGGGTAGGGGGGAGGGAGGTGTTGTAACGAGTATGTTTTCCCTGCCAGTCTTGTCCCACCGCCACTCCAGCCCCCAATAACACACAGAGATGCTGTATTAGGTGTAATTCTGTTGGCCAGTTCCTACTTTCTCACCGGCTAGTTTTGTCTTAAATATTAACCCATTTTTATTAATCTAAGTACTTTCATGTGGCCTCATCTTACTGGAGAGAGGGCCGGTGTTCTGCTTTCTCTAGTCTCTCCATCTTGACTCCTCCCTACTCTTTGTAGAATCCTCCTTGTCTCCTAGCCCCATCTATCATGCTTTCCTATTGGCCAACAGTGCTTTATTTGTTAACCAATACGAGAAACATATTTACAGAATGACATCTCCCATCAGGGGGTTGGTTTTAATCTTACACTTCCAGGTAATAAATAGTCCATCACTCATCACTGATGGATGTCAAAGCAGGACCTGAAGACAGAAAGTTGGTGGCAGGAACTGAAACAGAAGCCATTACAGAGTGATGATAAAGGCTTACAACATTGCCCCCCCACCCTGCCTGCTCAGTTTTCTTTCTTATACACCCCAGGGCCACCTACTCAGGGGTGGTATTACTCACAGTGGCCCAGACCCCACCACATCAATTGTCAATCAAGAAAATGACCCACAGACTCCTGTCTACTGGCAATCAGATGGGGGTCTTTTCTCAAGTGAAGTCCTTCTTAGTAGATAACTGTAGCTTGTGTCAAGTCGACTGAAAAAAAACAAAACAAAACAGAACAACCAGGGCATGACAATTCAGAAACCTTAAAGAAAGAACTGTGTGTGTGTGTGTGTGTGTGTGTGTGTGTGTGTGTGTGTGTGTGTACTGTGATAAAAGGAAAATCTGGCCCAAATTTGTATTTTCTTGTTTTGAGTTTCTTGTTTTATTGATTCTTTCCCTGCAACATTCACAATGCTGTCTCAGACCACATGGGCCATTTTTACCATCAGTTATTTTGCCATTGGTATCACACATTGACTTTGACTTTCCTCATAACAGAGTTCTGACAGAAAGGTTAACCGGTTAAGGGCTTATTCCCTCCCTCATGTGTAGGACGTCCTGAACAAGTTCAGCCAGGGAGCCAATGCAGAGGCTCCATGGTGTCATCAGGGACTAGGTGCCCTTTGTCTTTCTACCCTCCCACCTTGCCTCATGTCTATCATTGGTAACACAATACTGCTGGAGTTCCAGCCATCACCTTCAGATTCAGGCAGGAAGAAGGGGTCGGGGCAGAAGGAAGTAGGATCCCATTCCCAACTCCGTCTCTCCCTTTTCTTCTTGTCGTGGGATATTTGTACAATGTGAATATGTATTGCTGTGATTGGTGTAATAAAAAGCTGAACGGCCAATAGGAGAGGTAGGCGGGACTTCTGGGCAGAGAGAATGGTGGGAAGAAGAATGAGTGGGTAGTCGCCACCTAGGCCCAGAGGAAGGAGGGTGGGTGGGACAGAGATGAGTTAATGAGCCATGTGCCAGAATATAGATTGAAAATTATGTGTTAACTGAAGTTATAAGAACTAGTTAGGAACAAGACTAAGCTAAAGCTGAGCATTCATAATTAGTAATAAGTCTCAATGTCATTATTTGGGGCTGGTGGCAGAAAAGTCTGATTACAATAGCCATATTTAAAAATATTGGCAAACAAGTCCCTTTTTTATCTCATTGTCTAAACGTTTCCACAGAGTGGCTGAAAGGTATAGTCTTGGCTAGATACATGGTTGAGCCAACAATCAAACAAACAAAAGCAAAATAAAACATCTGCCTGCTGAACGTCACTAATTCACACCTGTGGGCAAAGGTTCTTATCCCACCAAGTCCCACCACCCTTCGGTGCCAAATAAGCACACGGGATGCTATATTAAATATAAAACTGCTGACCGATGACTAGTGCTTCCCACTGGCTAGCTCTGTCTTAATCATCAATCCATGTATATTAATTCTGTGTATTTCCACATGGTCTTGGCTTACCAGAGAATGCTCGAACCTGTTACTCCTTTGGCGGCCACACGTTGTCCCTTTGTAGTCTCTCTCTGCCTACCTTTCCCAGAATTCTCCTTGTCTCCTAGTCCTGCCTTTCTTCCTGCCTCTATTGGCCAAACTGTTTTTTAATTCATCAACCAATAAGAGAAGCATATATACAGAAGGACATCCCCACCACATACCTGTGCCATTTTGGAGAGATAGATTTTTGCAGCTGAGCAAAGCATCTAATTTTATTGGGATTGAGTTATCTCTGCCTGTGACAGTGCTCTTGCCTTAGAATAACTCTTCAGAGCTCAGCTGTCTGAAGATGAGACGTCAGAGACTCAGTGGCCAAGACCTCTCTTACTGTGTGTGGACTGTTGATTTGAGAAGATGCTTGGACAATGACTCCAACCATTTCCCTATTGAAAGCCTACTTCTCAGCTCCTTAGTTCAGAACACGAAGCTCTTGAATGCATTTTTAGAGATGTAGTTTTTGATGAGAGAGAGAGAGAGAAAAAAAACCAGACCCAGGCTGGAGAGATGGTGCCTCAGACGCAATCTCCTCATGCTTCCAGTTTCCTGCTCGAAAGTTGGGGTCTTAGAGCCACATCTGAGTCCATGCCCCAATGGGCACCAACACGCATGCACATATCCACATGCTCTCTCTCTCTCTCTCTCTCTCTCTCATCCCCCACCCCCCCCACACACACACACCCATGCACGCACACACACACACACACATAATTAAAATTAAAATTGGAAACTGACTCAAACAGGCATTTCTGCTCATCCTCATCTTTCCTTCATTTCAAACCCTTTCCTTGTTTGCCGAAGTGTGGATGGCTACTTTGTGGACATGAAGCCTGCACCCATTGAGATGTCCAACCTTCACTTCCACTTTCTAAAAGAGAATATAGCTAAGGACACTATTCTTCAATATATACGTCTCTCAAACGGCGGGCGTGCTGCACACATCCCTGCATGTTCTTGTAAGGTTACTGCTTGAGTTGTCAGTGTGAACCTGGCAGTGTGGGCCCTACGTCTGAGGTGGACTAAAGTCTCATGCAATAGCCAACTTTATTCAAAATATCAGACAGTTTATACTCCGAGAGTTAAGAAGGATCACGTTGAATAAGGTGTCCAACCACAAGGACAAGGCACACATGGCGAAAATGTGTTTTTCCATAAAGGCACATGAATAACAGCTGAAGTGAACTCACTCCTGTCTGACACACCTGGGAGGGATTGAAAGCGCATTCCAAGAACAATCCCATGTTTTTGAAGAACCTGGCGTCACGAGACAAGAGTCTTGGATTTTTACAGTTTCCTCACGAGCACAGAAAATTTCCTTAGCACCACCCCATTCTTCAACTATGTTCCAACATATGCATACAATTGTCTTTAGCCCAAAGAAATTTAAACTACGTAATGAAGATATGTGATAAACAAAACAAAGCTATCGAATTTTGATGAAAGGAAGAAAAATAAGTTGGGCCTAATCTATTAGGCAGTTATCAACTGTTTACATTGGCAATTGGACACAAAATGTAAAATTGTGAATAGCTTTCGACAAAAAAAAAGTGAGTAGCATTTCGTTATATGTTCAAAGGATTTAAAAAGGAGGCACTTCGTTTAATGCTTTTGCTCACCAGATCCTACCAGTCTGATTGCTTTCCTGATTCATATTGTACGAGTGCTATAGGAGTGAGTTTTCAGAAAATACTGGAAGCCAAAACAAAAGAAAGGAAGGTAAAAATTTGAATATTGTTTGCGTGGCACCGATTTTGCCCATCAGTCATCTCCTGGCCCTTGGAATCGTCTTTCCTCTTGACGGTATAATTTTTTGATTTAGAAACTGTAGGTAGAATTGCCATCCTCGGAGTGGGAAGATTTACTCAGCAAACGTTTGCAAACAGTCACGCCAGTCAGCTTTGAAACTGAAAACAACAATGTTGCAGGGCAGACAACAAAGGGTAACTTGGTCCTTAAACCAGCAATAAATCTCAAGAGAAGCTGATCACCATCCCTAATTTTAGTGTTCCTACTCTCTCATCCTCTATCGCAAAATACTCTTTGGAGTCCTTTTCTCGCTCACGGTAGGAACCATGGCCCTTTGAAACTTGGAAAACTCAAACACTCTGTTGAGGGTAAAAGGGCCCAGCATTCTCCTTGAGGGAAAGGGAAATTCCTTGCATTCCTTCTTTATAAATTAGTCTCTCTCTCTCTCTCTCTCTCTCTCTCTCTCTCTCTCTCTCTCTCTCTCTCTCTCTCTCTCTCATCTGTCTATATGTCCTTCCCTTTCTCTTCCCTTCCTCCTGCCCTCTCTCCTTCCCTCCTCAGTGTATGAATGGCACTGAGGTGGTATAACCCTTTACAAGCTTAGAGCCCTAGTGTGAGTTTTGCTATGTATTCGTTGTGTGCACTTAGTACAGAAGAGACCTTTAGGAGCCTCAGCTTCCTTAGCTGTTCAATGGGTCAGTGACACCTACTGTACAGGGTTATTTGTGTTAAGGTTGTAGATGAACAAGATGTAGCTAACACAGGTGATCCTGGAGAATGTAGCACGTTAGATGAGCTAGGAGCTGTACTGTGGCCGTTTGTAGCACACCAATTTACAATGATCAGATCATGGAGACACATGAACCTGCCCTAGCCAGCTGTAGTTAGCTACTCCTGTCCAGATGTTAACACTGAAGTCTCACGGTGAACATTCCAAGATGTCCTCTGTGGCCCACACATGTAATGCTCACACCCTGTGTGGTCCATGTCCCTCCATTATAGATGACACTTGAGAATGGGATGGGATGGGTTGCTCTTGGCATTACAGTAGTTTAGACTCTGCAGACGTCAAGGAATGGTCCATGCCTGACTTTGGGAGAGAAATCAGCTGCCAACCGAAAGGGCCAGACAGTAGGATCTCGAAGGTTGGCTTTGAAAGCTAAAACTGAGCCCTGTCTAACAGCCAGCAGAAATTGTGGTCTTGTACTGCCTTGTAACTGAATTCTAACAGAGTGAGGCTGGAAAAGAGCTGGGCTTCAGAGAACAGTAACCCTTACTACAGCCTTCAGACTGCAGACACTCGAGGACCTCTGACCTACAGAACTTATGACTGGCATTGCTCAGCTAGTGGGGATTGTAGGAATTTGTAACATTGCAAAAGAAGACTAAGTCCTATTGTTTTCTCCAAGGTTCTGCTGGATGCAAGGCTGGGGGTAGCAAATTCAGTCTCTTCCATGCTTAGCATTATTGTTTTGGCTAGGGTCTTGCTATGCAGCCCAGACTGGTCTAAAACTTGTAACATGCCTGCCTCCCCAGTCTTGAGATGGGTATACAATGCCACAGCTGGTGCAAATCCAGGCTCTATGTAGTGTTTGATCAGGTTTGAGCTTAGGGACTAGAGAAAATTCATTTGTAAAGAGGGACCAATCATACCTATCTTTTCCATCTGGATGTGAACGTTCTTGTGGAATTTAGTGCCACCAGAGGGGACAAAGGTTCCCAAAGCTTTGTCTGCGATGATGTGAGTTCAGAATGAGGTCGGATTTTAGAGTTCTTCAGACTTCCAGATACCTGCATACAGTTGAGCATGGAAAACTTTAGCTTGGGACTTAGAACATTAGGGGATGAGTACGGTTGCTTGACTAGTATTAGCCATGTTTAATAAGGACTGCAGTGTGGGAGACAGGTATGTAGAGAGAATGCTGGTCATAATCAGAGTGGTTGTGCCTGGCTATAGGAAGCATAGTGCAGATGGAAGTCATACTTCCAGGTCCAAATAGAGATGTGTGGGAGCCTAGGACAGGGTCAGGCGCAAGGGAGGTCAAACTCAGAAAGAACGCACCTTTACTCAACAGCTCCTCCATCTGTCTAGCCTCTTGTCTTTGTATCTCATTTCTTTAAAAGCTCACGTGTCAACACTACCATGATGTCCACAGGCCCCTTCTGTGATCTGTGGGAAAGCCTCTATTCACAGAGGACCTGTGCTGTCTTTCACGGTCCTCCTTCTGAGAAACAATGACACCAGCACGTCTTCCCCAAGCCTGCTCAAGAGAAACAGACACGGAGAGATGATCAATACTCAAAATGGATCCCACCCATTGAGAAGACAGAGTCGCCTGTTCTTTTACACCGTCGCTCACGTTTATTCAAGGTGACTGAATAAATGCAAATTTTGACATCTGAGTTTTACCTTCTTTCCTGGAGCTCATCCAATGTTTCCCTCCATTTCTCTTTGTCTTATTTCTCAGGATCATGTGTCCCAAACTCTCCCAGTTGCTTTAGTGGCCTAATTTTGCAATGGCATATTTAAAAGTCATTATCCTCATCATCTATTAAATGCAGTCCGGAGCCGTTTAAAAAATTGGGTGAGGCATTTTTGTGAAAGCATTTATGATGTGGGCTGCCAAGGAATGTGCAGCTGTGGGATCATCTCTCTCTAATCTCCGACTTGCAATTGAAAATGTATTCAGGGTGGATACCTGTGAAGAGAAACCGAATTGATCTCCCAGGGACTTCGAGCACTGGCGAGGGAGAGACATTTGGTCTGGACATGCTATGTCTATTAATCTAGGGAAGCATTCTTTCTATATGGAAATTGACTATCTCACCTTGGCTTCCACACTCTGTCCCTTACAGCACTAAAGAGAGGATCCTAAGCACCTCAGAACTATTAGACACTTCAAGCCCAGTTTGTGAGTCTGGAGAGACTGATGTATTTTATTTGCAAGTGTCCTTTGTGTAAATCTGTGGTTTTCAACCTTCCCGATGCTGCAACCCATTAAGACAGTTCTTCATGTTGTGGCCACCTTCCTCCAGGCTCCAACCATAAAACAATTTTCATGGCAGCTTCCTGACTGTAATTTTGCTACTATTATGAATCGCCATGTAAATATTTTCAGAGATAGAGGCTTCCTAAAGCGTCCGTGACACACGGGTTGAGAACCCCTGGTGTCAATACACCCAGCACAGCTGATTTCAGACTTGGGAGAGATCAGTGGCTGCAGAGATGGGAGGAAATGGGAAATAGCACACCATCATATAATGCCCGACAGATGCAAAGACAGGTAATCCCAGGAGGGAAGGCAGGCAAGCATAGTGAGTCAGTGCATGAAACGGCTTGAATGAAGTCATCCTTGGTGACCCTGGGGATGGTCCCAAGGCTCTTCTGAAGATGCTCAAGTCTGCTACACAATACTTGCATGTATTCTACGTACATCCTCCTATATGCAAATGTAGTTTCTATATGCAAATGTAGTTCCTATATGTTTTATTATTTAGAGAACCATAACAAACAAAATTGCCCCTACAACACATTCAGTATGGATGACTCTATTAAATTTTTCTTCCCAAGGTTGATTATACCTACAGATGTAGAACATGACAATTCAGGACCCATGGTTGTGGTTGTATTTATATCATCACTTAAATTTTGTTTTGTTTTGTTTTTTGAGACAGGGTTTCACTGTAGCTTTGGAGCCTGTTCTGGAACTCACTCTGTAGACCAGGCTGGCCTTGAACCCACAGAGATCCACCTGCCTCTGCCTCCCCAGTGCCGGGATAAAAGGCGTGCACTGCCAACGTAATGGAAATGCCAGTCCCGTTGAACCACTGAACCGTGGTCAGCAGTCAAACGAGTGAGCCAGGACCAACTGGTCCATTGTGGGTGGGGTCACGGGAGTCTAGGAAGCAGGCGAGAGGATCCCAGGACTTTCTAGAAATAGGAAGAGCTGGACCATGGACATTGAACTTACAAAGGATGTAACTGAGGTTGCTTCCCAGCAACCTTCTCCTTCATTTAAATGGGAGGACTCCTATATTAAAAAAAAAATGTAGAATATTTTTTTCCTCAACACAAGCACCCTGAAAAGAACCCCCACAAAGGACTCACACATACCCTCTGGAGCGTGGGAGCACACGCTGTGGATCCGATACTTAGAATGACAAGCGGGGACCAGAGGGATGGCTCGGCAGTTAAGAGCACCGGCTGCTCTTCCAGAGGTTCTGAGTTACAATTTCCAGCAACCACATGGTGGCTCACAGCCATCTCTATCTATAACAGGATCTGATGCCCTCTTCTGGTGTGTATGAAGACAAAGTGCTCATGTACATTAAATGCATAAGTAAGTATTAAATAAATATTTAAAAAATATAAGATCGTAAGTCCCCAACGCACCACTGAGCCTGCCACAAATTTCACTCTCCCAAAACGGGAACAATTAGTGTTTCCTAGAGCTCTGGCCACTGTCTGAGCGACTGCTATCAAAGGGAGCCAGCGTGAGATCCACCAGTAGCAATCCTCTGGGGAAAGATGTGATCTGGTAAAGGAAGAGAAACCCCATCCTACCTCAGTGCTAATCGTGCAGCTGGCGATGAATGAAGGTGGAAGTCGGCTGCCTGCTCGGGCTTCAGCAGGTGCTAGCTGCCGCCGCCCTGCCTGAGAGCACCTCCCTGCTCAGGGGCCACCAAGACCATATTTCAGGTCTGCCTTCCATCGTCTCTGTCCCTCTCTCCAGCTCTCCAAGCCTCGGAAGGTGGAGCAAGGGGGCAGATGAGGGAGAAGGGAGAAGAGAGCACTAGCTCTGAAGCTGACACAGAGAGATTGAGTTCTGTCTGTGACGGTGGACTATGGCCTACAGTGATTATGAGCCTGGGTGGGTTTCTCAAGCAAAATCAGTTGGCTGTGTGACGATTATCCAAAAGGATGGGGAAAGTGGGGCAGACTGTTCAACATTTCATCTGAGGGACGGGAGAGAAGAAATCTAGAAAACAACTCAGAAAAGCAATAAAAGCATTAGAAATCCTTCTCCTCTTTGTAATTTATTGAAGCAAAATTAAAGGGTTGAACTCTTCCAACCCTTTGAGATGGGGCATCATGGAGCTGGAGGTAGCTACAACTGGTGAGGATGACCTTGAACTCCTGATTCTCCTGTCTCTACCTCTCTGGTGCTGCGATCATGGATGGGTACACGAGGATGACCTTGAACTCCTGATTCTCCTGTCGCTACCTCTCTGGTGCTGCGATCATGGGTACACACCTCCATGCTCTTTTATTTGGTGCTGGGGATCCAACCCTGGCTTACTCACCTACAAGGCAAGCACTCTACCCAGAGAGATGCATTTGTAGCTTATGTCTGGATTCTTTGATTCAGCTCTTGCAACTCCTGATCAATTGTTACTTGAAAGTGATGGGAATAACCCATGTTCCTCAGTGTGGAACTTTAGGGGAAAATCGATAATAATAACACCAGGTTAGGTTTTGCATGGGAATGCTAAAGTACTCCTGAGGAAAACCTTGCAATTGGACAACCAAGCATGTTATCTTCATCCCAAGACAGGATAAGAAAAGGTCAGTTGGCTTATAAACATCAAAGTAAAGATAATTTCCCAAGGCTGTCTAAACACTAACACAGCAATATATTCAAAAGCAAAAATTAAAAAGAAAACAAAACCATAAATACTGTCAATCGTGGAATTCAAGCGGCTGATGTTTTTCAAGTTACCAGTGATACTTTTTGTCTGGAACACTACACAGTCTGCAGCTTGAGAATTCTCGGTAGAAGAGGTCTTAACTTTTGCTGCTTAAGTTCATAAACATGGTTGACTTTCAGCCTGGCTGTGTCCTGTGAGGGGTAGGCTAGGAGTCACAAAAGGGAGGCTGTGTCCTGTGAGGGATAGGCTAGGAGTCACAAAAGGGAGGCTGTGTCCTGTGAGGGGTAGGCTAGGAGTCACAAAAGGGAGGCTGTGTCCTGTGAGGGATAGGCTAGGAGTCACAAAAGGGAGGCTGTGTCCTGTGAGGGGTAGGCTAGGAGTCACAAAAGGGAGGCTGTGTCCTGTGAGGGATAGGCTAGGAGTCACAAAAGGGAGGCTGTGTCCTGTGAGGGGTAGGCTAGGAGTCACAAAAGGGAGGCTGTGTCCTGTGAGGGATAGGCTAGGAGTCACAAAAGGGAGGCTGTGTCCTGTGAGGGGTAGGCTAGGAGTCACAAAAGGGAGGCTGTGTCCTGTGAGGGATAGGCTAGGAGTCACAAAAGGGAGGCTGTGTCCTGTGAGGGATAGGCTAGGAGTCACAGTAGGGAGTGCCAGGGTTGGGTTGGAGAAGTAGCTCATTGGCTCAGAGCACTTGCTTTTCTCCCACAGGGCAGGTGCTGCCCAGTCTTATACACACCTATAATTCAAGCCTCCAGATCTAGATACTCACTCACATCGCATGTATGCACGCACGCGCGCACGCACACACACACACACACACACACACACACACACACACACACTTTAAAAAGGAAAAAATCATCCTTGCTTCAGGAACTAGCCTTGTGGTTGTTGGAACTCCCCGGTAGAACTCCCATTTGCAGGAACAACTGGATGCAGAACCAGCCGTGAGGTTCCCAGGCATGCAGCCTACCCAAGGCCTTCCCAGGAAGTGTGTGCTCCCAGCCTTCATTCTTCACTCCAGACACACCGTTCAGAAAAGGAAGCGGCGGACCAGTAATAAAAGACAGAGTAGGGCCAGAAGTAGAAAGAGGGGGAACTGGACCTTGACCTTGCAAACTCCAGTGCTGTTTGCAAGCACCTGCGCTCTGTGATGGATGTGTAAGCTGAGACGCCCACAGGGCGTGCCAACTCTGAGAAAGTTGGTACCGGTGCGGTACCACATAGCCAGTCAGCCCACTGCAGTGTCCAGAGGCAGAGGGGTCGGGGTGGGGGATAGGGAGCTGCAGACTGCCGTGAGAGAGGGAGAGAGAGAGGGACTGTGGCCACACCTTCTAGTTCTGTTAACACTGGTACTTTATAACCCCCAGGCACTTTTCTGTGTTGAAAACACCAAGACATCAAGTCAAGTACAGATGCTCTTGGTCTGAGACACAAGAACGAAGTCATTTCCAATCGGTGACATCAATCATCAGCGTACTAGTGTTTACTTATACTTGCAACTAGGCGTTTCACAAGTAGTCACATTCCTAATTCGAAACGATAGTAAGAGCCACATTAGCACCAAGGCATGGGTATGACATGCCTTTCTGTGTTTAGGGATCGGAAGCAAGCGTGATCGACATGTGAGTGACATGAGGGTCACTGTGAGTCACTGTCCTCAGTGTGCCCCTTGATCAGAACTTTTACCGTGTAAGGAGCAACCTCGAGCGTGATACAGGCCCAGCCTTGTGCAGGCTACATGCTTGCTCTACCACTGCGCTATAGCCCCAAACTCAAGCAAGTAATATTAAAAACATTTAACTGAATTTTTTAGAATACCTTCGTAATGGAATTTTTTTTCCAGTCACGATGGCTTCGATGCATTGTTATTAGAAGCCATCGCTTCCATTTGGAGGCCATACAATGAAATAGAAGATTTAACAATGTCCAGTTCTAACGTGAACAAGGTAGGCGTGTCCGGATCTCAGGAGGAGATCTCTCGTTCACAATTCGTTCCTTCTTTGTTTTCTATCCTTCCCCTGGGAGGAAATGTTTGTGATTTACTGTTTTGGCTGAGACGGGATGGCAGTTTGGGGAACTTCCACTTGGCCCCTATCCAGCTTCTTTGATCCTCTGGCCCCCAGACCCAGCAATGACGGTTGGGGTCATTGCAGTAATATTCTTGGAAACTGGAGAAATGGCCATTGGGTGGTCTACAGTCCTTACAGACACTGGAAACCAGACCTTGACTCCATGTGGCCAAGTGTTAGCAGGGCAACAATGTCTCTTTTTTTTGAGTAAATGGATGAGGGCCTCATTAGAGAGGGCAGAGGAGATTGTTGTACTCTGTGTGGGCACATGCACATGCCTGTCCTCTAACAGGAGGGTCCACTCGGGACTTGGATTCTTTAGCCATTATATGCCAGGATCAGGCGCTAACTCTGGTTCAAAAGTACGTACAAGGTTACGCCGTCTTCCTGATATCCACCCCTGTTTTATTTTGTTTGTTTTTTGTTTTTGTTTTTGTTTTTGTTTTCCTGGATTGAGTAGCACCCTTGTTGGCGCTGCCCATTTGCTTTTGCCCACAGAGATTCTGTTCTATGAAGTTTCCATAATAATTTATCGTGGGGCCCCTATTTTTGCCCTATGACACTGCTTCTCATTACAATAATTGGGTCTGCTTGGGGTTCTGACTGTGCTCACTGCTGTTGAGAATGGCACCGCCACTGTTAGCCCCACTTAAGGGAACGGGCACTCCGGGCTTCTCAGGGTACCGGTACTTAGGGATACCTATCAGCTTTCCCTTTGATGTTAGGCAAGTGATAGATACTTCACCCCAGGTCTACTGTTGATCAGTTCTTTCCTAGCCTGATGTACACCAATTGCGGCATGTCTATTTCCCAAAGTTTTTAAATCCTACTCACACTACCGCATAAGTTCTGGCAGGTCTACACATGTCTACATGAGTCTAACTTGGTGAAATCCCTTGATTTTTTTTTTTTCTTGCCGTCATTTTGCCTCCCTGCCATTTAGCACCTCTGCCAAAGTGTTAATCCTGCATACTGGATAACTTAGGAGTCAGCCGCACGGCTCACTATTCCTGGAAGGAGGTGGTCTGCCCCGATCACTGTCAAGCCTTCGGATGGTAGCAGCCTTGAACTGCCCTGAGCCAGAATGACCCAGCTGAGCTTCATAAGTGTAGGGAAAACTTATGTAACAATAGATAATGCAGAATGCAAAAAAGTTTAACTCTGTCATCTGGTCTAGAACCAGATATGATATTCTCGCAAGATGTCTGTCAACACTGCAGTCCTTTCTAGAATGCCAAAGGTTGCTCTACAATTGCATAGCGTGAGCTAGAATGCTAAAGAGTGCGTACAATTGCATAGCGTGAGCTTCCTCTAAAGCTCCACCATACACCATTTAGAAACAACCTGCTTTGTTTTCTCTTTAATGTCATGCCAGGAGTGACACTGGCATGTTATAGAAAGCCTGGGGTTTGCTTTTTGCCCATTAAGGAAGACCAGACACCTTTGTCCTGTGTGTGTTAGAGAGGTACAGTAGAGAGATGGGCGGCTTGTTCTGAGCCTGAACCAGGGCCTCCTCCTCAGTTAATCCATTCCTTTCTTCCAGGACAATCTCAACACCACCAAGCACAGTAACTTTCAAGCTCAACAACCAAACGCACAGGAATTTGAGTTTCACAGCTGTTTTCCATTAACCTCACCTGTGATCTTCCCAAATAGTTTGAATAATTGAGTGGACCTAATTGACAATTAAAGCCCGAGATTTCTTTATCGTTTTGGGTAAATTTATGGAGCTCCCACTTGTCAGGTTCACAATGGAAGAATGGCTACGTTATAAATCTCTGTGATTTACAGGCAGGAGCATCAGGAGTGTATGGACCTTAGCCTGAAACGATCAGCGACAGAGTTAAGGATGGAGAGAGACCTTCTCTCTTGCCATTTTCCCCCTTAGCCTTAAGTCGGTCCTTTGAGAGAGGAGATGCGTCTAGCTATTTCACCGAAATATGCTGCAAGTGGTAATTTATACCAGAGATTATAATGGAAAGTAGATTTGTCTCGAGATCAAACTCACAAGCAACTACAGGGGTCATTATTTTATCCCTCTTCCCATAATTTTTGGCCAATTAAATTTAAAAGAATGGATTTACAGCCTGTTCTCTAATCAATAGAATCATTATATAGTATGGCAGATTTTATTCTGAAGACAGAAGTTGCAATTTCCTTAAAAGATTCTATCTGCTTTCCTGTTGTTCCTTGAAGCATGTCAGGTCTATCAATTCTGCGATCCACTCGGATAATTAGAGAAACAACGAATGCCCCAGGGGGAGCATTTTCTAGTGATTATATCCTAGATCCATAATAATATCTTTATAAGCTAAGCAGGAAAACATTCTCAGAAGCATATTGTTCAGGTCAGTGATTTTAAAAGAATTCCATAGGATGAATAGCCCCTCTGTCAGAGTAAAAGCTGTGGTGTAAATTCCACTATGAGTCTCTTCTGTCAGTCACTTGGAACCTTCTCAAAAAGTCTCCTTCCGAGTGTCCCTGGTGGCTGCTTCTCAAATGTGACTTTTTTTCTTTTAAGTGAAAGGAAAATTTGTTTCGCCATTCAAGAAGGAAATAGCTATTCAGCCACTCTTTTTTGTCCCCAAGACTTTTAGCTATAAGCACTTCAAAACGGAAACTTTCAAATCCTGAAAATTGTATATAAAATTTGTAGCACTCGGTGACTGCTGGGTTTGTTGTATCCAGTGCAAACAAAGCACATCTAGAACTATAAGCAAACATGCCTAGAATTTTCACACAGTGTAATAAATGGTTGACTTATTAGAAATGAGAGTGAAAGTTGGATGGGTTTCACAGAGCCACAATTGATTGTGCTTGCTTGACTAAACACTCGATTGAAGTTGGGTCACTGCAGTTTATCTATGCAACTAATCACAGTCACGACCAAGCATCATGCCTCTGTTCAAATGTCATGAAGACTAGAGGCACAGCTGCAAGCTGGTTCTTTCTGCTTGGCCTCTGTCTCAGGGACCCCTCTACTGAGGAAGGTCTTGCTAAGGTGAGCTCAGCAGCCACTGAGGATTTACAGAAGCCAAGCTCACGTTCAGCCTAAGAGTGACCAACTTAACCCCCACCCCGACCCCATCCAGAGCACCAAGAATGCAGAACAGCGGAGCTTCTGTACACCAACGAGAGTCCCTAGGTTGTACACATGAGCACAAATTCAGAAACAAGTTAAGGAAGGCACAGGATGTGTTTAACTACGGTGTCTAAATGAGCAGTGGCCTGAACTATTGTCTGAACTGGAAAAGGTAATCTATTATGCAGAACAAAGAAAAACAGTTCTGTGCCTTGTAAATACTTGAAAGGAAGATCAGGAAATCTAGTTAAAAGTTGTCGAAATTCAATAAACTTTTGATCACCTGAGTCTGCTAAGAGGATTCTAAAACTAAAGTGCGTTAGTAGTAGTTAGTGTGTAACTTTATAAGCAATAAGATGGCCAGATGTGATATTAAGTCATACTGTGTTTTAGCTAGGCTAGATGGGCTGCAAGATAGATAGATAGATAGATAGATAGATAGATAGATAGATAGATAGATAGACAGACAGACAGATAAATGACAGAAAGAGAGAAAGAGCCAGATAGATGCCGTTTTAACAAGCTGGAAGAGGGGCTGAAGAGTTGGCTCAGCCGTTAAAGATGAGGCTCACATCCACAAAGACAAGAAGCAGGAAATACATCACCTGTGGCAGCGGAGCAAGAAGCTAGTTGATCCTCACCAAACGGCTTCTCCTGTGAGCGATGACCCTCCTTCCAGGTTGTCCTCTTCTCTGTAGGTGAAGCCTGCAGTTCAAGAGCACTTTCTTTTCAAAGATGGGACACAAACAAACAATAGGATGCCGCCAGTCTAGTCTAGGCACCAAGAGGTTTCAGATATGTTAGCTTTTCAATTCCATTCACATTCCATCGACTGATGTCTTAGTTTGGGTGTCTATTGCTACACTGAAACACCATGACCAAAAAGCAAGCTGGGGACAAAAGGTTTTATTGGGCTCACACTTCCACAGCCCTGTTCATCACAGAAGAAGTCAGATAGAAACCCAAACAGGGAAGGAACCTGGAGGCAGGAGCTGATGCAGAGGCCACGGAGGATGCTGCTTACTGGCTTGCTCCTCATGGCTCACTCTGGTTGCCGTCTTATAAAACCCAGGACCTCAAGCCCAAGGATGACGGCACCTCCCAAAATGGGCTGAGCCCTCCCACATCAACCGCTAATTAAGAAAATGTCCTACAGTGGATCTTATAGAGACATTTTTTTTTCTCAAGTGAGGTTCCCTCCTTTATGATAACTCCAGCTTGTGTCAAATTGGCGTAAGACTATCCAGGATGACTAGAATTACTCACAAGGCCACAAGAGAAACTAGAAAATGTGTCTTAATTCCAGAAGGCTATATGGCTAAGAGGATGTTTCTTGGAATAAGAGAAGAATAAATCTTGTGAAGCTGATAATTTTAGTGACACTGGTTAATGCCATTGGCTGAATTAAGCAAGGACATGACAGGGTTGATTACTGGGACCTGCCCCCTTTTACACTTTCCTTTCACTGGGTTTGCTGGAGATCTTGAGTGCTCAGCTTCTTGAATGTTAAGATCTAGACTGAAGGCCTGACATGCACATTTCAAGACAAAGTGGGTATTTAGCGATTGGCAGTAAACTTATATTATGCCTTTAATAATCTAAAGGTTTAAAAAGTCACTACGTTACCAGAGATAGAGCTCAGTCTGTGTGTGTGTGGGGGGGAGTGCTTCTCTTGTTCATACAAGGCCGTGGGTTTGATCCCATAATCAGTCTAAAATTCCAGAAAGAAAGGAAAGAAGGAAGAGGGGGAGAGAGGGGGGGGAGGGAGGGAGGGAGGGAGGGAGAAAGGAAGGAAGAAGGAAGGAAGGAAGGAAGGAAGGAAGGAAGGAAGGAAGGAAAGAGAGAGAACTACATTGAATCAAGAATGGCCCTATCTGCCGTTCTGTCACATCCTATGCTTATGCTTACATATTTATGATCTCTGGAAAATACCTGCTTCCTAAAGAAATACGTGTAATGTCATCCTTGCTATTTAGGACTTATAGATCTGGTGACATTTCAGAGCACAGGTGATGTCCAGGAAATGGAAGATGAGGAATTTGAGTCACTTTAGAGACATAAACACAGCCTATGGTTAAGTTATGGGTGGGGTCTGCCTTCTACCTAAGACATATTGGTGGAAATTTGACTTCTCTGGGTTTTAGAGTTGGCTGTTTGCTTAAAAGCATAGGGGATCTACTTCAAGAATTAATGAGCAGACATACGTATGTTTTGCATATATCAAGACATTAATAAAGGCTCGTGCTATATTAGAGACTAAAATTGTTCATTTCTACCCAACTACTCATAAGTTTATATCCAACACTCAGATTTTTTATTAAGAATTTCATTGATTGTTTTAAAGTTTTCA
Source organism: Cricetiscus sungorus (assembly GCA_030556225.1). Lineage (NCBI taxonomy): Eukaryota > Metazoa > Chordata > Mammalia > Rodentia > Cricetidae > Cricetiscus > Cricetiscus sungorus. The sequence continues at coordinate 7,256,189 of JANBXA010000616.1, forward strand.
GTTGAGCCAACTTAAATTTATATGTATGTGTGATTACGGATATATATGTGTGTAATCAGTTAGGTGTTTTAATCCCACAATGCAGGAGACAGGAGGGCCACCACTTCCAGGCTAGCCTATGTGACACAGTGAGTTCCGGTCTAGCCTGGACCACAGAGTGAGACATTGTTAAAAGACAATCAAGACAGACAAAGGCCATGGCGTGTTTTATGGTTGTCTTAAACACTTTTAAATGACATAGTGACAAAGCAGGTAAGTAGGGGACTGGGTATGAGGGAGCACTCTGAGTGAGGGAGCACTCTGAGTGAGGGAGTACTCTGAGTGAGATGTTAATTCACAGAATGGATCATTTGATTTCACATTTCTCCTCCCTTATAAACCTGATTCAGACTTTTAGAATTACATAGCTATGGTTTTCTCTATGTTGCTAAGAATATATCCTGCGGAGATTTTGATATTGTTCTGTGCCATGCAAATGTTCATACCCACATAGATGCTTGTTTTTTGCAAAGTTCTGTCCACTGGCTCAAAAATTGAGTCTTTCAGTAACTCATCAGTGGTTTAAGAACTACCAAAAGATTTAAGAAAGAAGAAACATATGTGTGAAGGTTGCCTTTCAGCTTTCTGGTTCCTAAATCCAGCTCATGCTGGACAATGAAGCAATATATTATCTCAAAAATTTTTTAGTTGAGATAACACCAAACTCTAAGGAATGAATATATCAACGTGAAAAACTGGAAAATGTGAATCATGACATCATTGTTTGCATTTCATACAAACATCAGCATTGCTGTTGCCAAAGAAAATATGTAGTCTATTAATTCTGATAAAAGGGCCTATTGTTAATGAGCCAAGCATGTAGGATATTTGCTTTACAGTTTTGTTAAAGGGAAAAAAAGCCATACTGCAAGAATTTTGTGGTACTTCTGGGACCTACTCTGAATTTTTAAAATGTAGGCACAAATCTCTCTACATTCAATGGGAGTATACATCAATTAAACATAATAAACATATTTCAAATAAGCTTCATATTTTATGTGCATCTTCACAGGTACTAGTGTTTAGATCAGTAAAGCATCCCATGGAACATGGCTTTATAAGAGGGCCCCATTCTGTATTTCTAATAGTGAGTATGTGTAACTCCAAATGTCTGCACAACCAATGATCCAAGCATGGTTTTTCCCATTGAAATCACGTCAACATAATGCCAGATGATTATGAGTTGCTCTTGTTAATTTGCTGTCAACATTTTAATGACCACATCTTAGAAGTCACTTTAATTATATTACATCTTGCCACTTTTTGCCTGATGGTTACAACATGAAATGTCTCTAGAAGTAAGTGCAAATAGGAAGTTAGCTTTTTATGAGTCAAGCTCTTGGGAGAAAGCAGAGGCATGGGCATCTGAATTGGTAGGTGTCGGGAAACACTCGTAGTCACACGCATTGTTGTGATTATACTTGAATGTGGTCACCAAGAACCCAGCCCCACTGCCAGGTTTGGTTTTACCTAATCATCCAGCATCTCCATTTTTGCGGCTGGTGACAAAACATGGTCACAAAGTGCTTCTTTGTGCACCAAGGCAATAGCTGAGATTTCAAAAGAGACAGTGGGTGGGCTGGCAGCACAGAAAACAAGATGTAGAAATATCATCAAACAGGTTATTGGCAATTATCAAACTGCACGGACCGCTCTGCCCACAGAAAATGCTGACCTAAAGCCACATACAGATCTCCCAGAATCCATGCTAAGTCGGGCAGGGGGTGGGGGAGGGGGAGGGGGAGTGTGATTTGAACATTAGATTTGTGTTACACTTACAGTTGGTCAGTGATTTCCTGGCTGTTAAATGATGCCCACCATTTTAGTTTAGTGTAGTTTAGTGACCTTGGCAGGTTTGTTTTCCAAACTGACCATTTGATGTTAAGCGGATCAAACCAGCCAGGCATGGTAGTATGTGCCTTTAATCCCAGCATTCGTTTGGGGGGCGGGGGCGGGGGGGGGCAGAGATAGGAGGATCTCTTGGTTCAAGGACAGCCTGGTGTACAGAGCAAATTCTGGGATAGCCAGGACTAAAGAGAGACCCTGTGACAACCCCACTCTCACCCTTGGTTCCCCCCCTTGACTCCCCCCTTGGTTCCCCCCTTTAATTCCCCCCTTTAATTCCCCCCTTGGTTCCCCCCTTGGTTCCCCCCTTGATTCCCCCCCTTGATTCCCCCTTGATTCCCCCTTGATTCCCCCTTGATTCCCCCTTGATTTCCCCCCTTGATTCCCCCTTGATTCCCCCCTTGATTCCCCCCTTGATTCCCCCCCTTGATTCCCTCCTTGATTCCCCCCTTGATTCCCCCCTTGATTCCCCCCTTGATTCCCCCCTTGATTCCCCCCTTGATTCCCCTCCTTGATTTCCCCCTTGATTCCCCCCTTGATTCCCCCCTTGATTTCCCCCTTGATTCCCCCCCTTGATTCCCCCCTTGATTCTCCCCCTTGATTTCCCCCTTGATTCCCCCCTTGATCCCCCCTTGATCCCCTCCTTGATTCCCCCCTTGATTCCCCCCTTGATTCCCCCCTTGATTCCCCCCTTGATTCCCCCCTTGATTACTCCCCTTGATTCCCCCCTTGATTCCCCTCCTTGATTACTCCCCTTGATTCCCCCCTTGACTCCCCCCCTTGATTCTCCCCCTTGATTCCCCCCTTTAATTCCCCCCTTGATTCCCCCCTTGATCCCCCCTTGATTCCCCCCCTTGATTACTCCCCTTGATTCCCCCCCTTGACTCCCCCCCTTGATTCTCCCCCTTGATTCCCCCCTTTAATTCCCCCCTTGATTCCCCCCTTGATCCCCCCTTGATTCCCCCCCTTGATTACTCCCCTTGATTCCCCCCTTGATTCCCCCCCTTTGATTCCCCCCCTTTAATTCCCCCCCTTGATTCCCCCCTTGATTCTCCCCCTTGATTCCTCCCTTGATTCCCCCCCTTGATCCCCCCCTGGATTGTGTCTCCTGTGGAAGCAAGCCCTGGCTCATAGAGGATGGGCGCTTTCTTCCTGCTCAGCTCCTGTCTCCTCTCCTCTCCCTACCCTCCTCACCTCTCTTTCTTCACTCCTCCATCTCTCCCTCTTTCCTGTCTTCTTCCCGCCCTCCTCCTGTCTCCTCCTTTCCTTTCTCTCGTCTCCTTCCTCTCCCCGTGTAATTGGGGTCCACCTGCCGGCTTGCAGTAGGGCTCTCAACAATAGAGTGATTTTTATTGAAGCAACCTATATCGTTTTCCTTCTTGTTCTCATTTTTAACTGTTTAATTAAACGTTTGAGGAACGGCATCGTTTTCCTTCCTTTGTGTGGTTTCCAAGTGGCTGTGGATGTGGTGCTGGTGCTTAAGGAGAATAACCTCTTGTTTTATTTTAATTATTTAGCGTCTTTTTTTAACTACTTTTTTATGTAATTTCACACAAGAGTACTGTGCTTACATCATTTCTATCCCATGTGTATGTGAGTTCTTTTACTGTTGCTCATATGTGTTTAGGAAAGACCACTTGGGATTGGACGATTGGTCAGGACTTATCCATGGAAAGACTCCCTGTCCTAGCCATTAATCCATGTGCTTTTTCATCTAAGGGCGGGGCCTCCTGAGATTTACTCCATCACACTGGGATGTAAACTGGTGTTGTCTCCATGCAGGTGTTGTTGAGGTGACCATATTATGAAGACGTCATTCATTGGTGACATGTCGGTTCAGACATAGGACACTATCTAACAGCACATGTCTCGATCCTCTGGCTCTTACAATCTTCCTGACTTCTACCCCATGATGATCCTTGAGCCCCATGTGTATGGGCTGTGGTGAACACCCACAGTCAGCTGTTTTATACATTATGACCGGCTCTCTGCAAAAATTAGCAGATATTATTCTATACAGCCAGATCATGAGCCCACAGGCACTTATGTGCTCTTCTGTTAGGTGACAAGTCGTGAGTTCAAAGTTCCCATCCTTTGACTGATTGCCTCAGTATTAGAATGGCTTGACAGGTTTGAATCAGAATGCTTGTGTGTGTGTGTGTGTGTGTGTGTGTGTGTGTGTGAGAGAGAGAGAGAGAGAGAGAGAGAGAGAGAGAGAGAGAGAGAGAGAGAGAGACTCTCTCTCTGTCCACCCCCTCCCCGCAAGTGTTTCCAAGTTCTTGGAGTCTTTTTCAAGGAATTGAAGATGGGTACACAAATAGAAAAGAGATGAGGGTTTTTTATTGAGAAGCAAAGCAGAGATACAAAGTAGGTGAACTTGAAGGCAGCAATGGATTGAGTGAGATTTATTCAAGAGAGCTGGCTTAATTTTCAGTTCTTTCTTTTGTGGTCTGCTAGGAACCAGCAGCTCAGGACCAAGTGTGGGTGGTTTTCTATTTTGATTGGGAGGTTTGGATTATGTGAGCCTTTGTTCACTGGGCCTGTCTTCTCCCATGATGCATCTGATCTTAATCATACACATTCATGATCACACACAGGCATGAGACGGTAAATAGAGAAGTTTCCCTAAGCGTTTACTCAAAGGACAATTCCCTGTATGGGTCTAGACCTAGGATGGGCTGGGTTAAGTTCACTGACTCTAGTTGAGGTTATTGGCAACAGTGTGTCAGACAAGAAAAGTGGCATTGTGAGGAGGCTGCTTGAGAGCTATTGGAGTGGGGCGTCTGGATGCTTTGTCTGGAGAGGCTTGTATGTGTCTAGATCAGTGTTGGGAGTTGGTGTTCCTGGTTGCTAAGCTCTCCCTACAGACTTCTGCCTGTTTCACTGATTCCTGTGACTGGCCATATCTGCAAATGGGATCATTGAGATGTAATTTAGGGTCTCACAATGAGGCTAAGCTGTGTAGAGCGTATACCCTAAAATATTGACTGGTGCCTAACAAAGCAGAGAAATGCAAGTTTGATGTACAGGCCATAAAGGCAATGTCAAGATGGAGTTATGGATGGAATGAAGAGGACACAAAGGCAGCATCCATCCAAAGTTGGGTAGGGAGCACAGAGTAGATCCTCTCTCGGAGTCTTCAGAACAAACTGTAGGCTTCTTGACTTCAGACTTCTCATCTTTAGGACTGAACGAGATGAGATTTCTGTTGCTTTGAGCTATCCTGGCCCCAGGAAACTGATACCCAGTGGGAACATCCTGTGTAGCACCCAGACAGTCGATTGCTTCCAGTGCTGTCAGAACATGTTAGTTACAGCTACAGAAGACAGAATATAACTGCTGTTTGACCAGCTGCTTCCTCGAGGAGATGGGTACCCTGCAGCCAGCCACTGACCTCAGCTGCTGGAACCCTATGGACAGGGCTGCCCTGGAAGTCTCAGGTTTAGGGATAAACATCTCGGTGTACCAAGTACCCTCCAAAAGACAGATTTCCTCCAGTGGGTTTGCCAACCCTAACAACTTATAGCTTAAAACCAATGTCAAACACAGTCCATTACTCTGTGACAATGTAACTTAGACGCCAACACAGCTTTTCCCCGAGAGTAACATTTGACTTTTCTGAGCCACTGGGATCTCTTTTTAATTCCCTTTAACTTGCATGATAAGAAATGACTTATAATCACACAGAAGGGAGGGAGAGAGGAGGAAATTGAAGAAGGAAGAATAAAAATAAAGACGAAGGAAAGGAAAAAGGGACAAGAGGAGTCTGTATCGGGTGATACAGAAACCAGACTGGTAAGGACAGAGGAGCCAGTCTGCTTGGTGTCTGGAATGTGGAAAGTGCCACATTAACCATTAAAGTCAGACTGCTTCTGGGCAATGTCCATAACGGAAAGTATTTGGTGCGTTGTTAAAGCAGGGCTTCCCTGCCGTCTTAACCACATAAAGGTGTATTCTCAGCTGAGCAATAAGGGACAAAGGAGTGCAGAGGGGCCCAGTGGCGAATGAAACCACAGCCTGGCCTCTGCGGACCAGCTGAAAGTGTCCCTTGCCCCTACAGTCCACACAAAACCCAGCAAGGTCAAGGGGCCCTTCTGCAAGTTGAGTGGAGATTGAGCGTAGCCCCAAGTTTTGCTCATGCGCAGCAGAAATGCATGATACATTCTATTACGGAGAATGACGGAACCATATCCTCCTCTGACAAGAAAGCTTTTGACTAACCAGACATAGTCTTTGTAATGATATTTATGCTAATCTGATTTTTCTCTTATTTTGGGGCCAGGCCTTGGGTAAAACAGGATTTCCTCTGCCTTTTTCCTCTTTTCCTCTCTCAGGAGGGGGAAGGGCGAGCCACAGGACAGGACATCTGGCTCCATGCCACAACGTCCTGCAATTGAATAGTCTGCAGATGAGTGGAAGGATGGCATTTAAGAACAAACAAAAGGAAAATATAAATCCTCCAGGCAGCAGATATGTGTAATTTAGTCTAGTTTTCTGTTTCAACTTTTAAAAGAGTTCAAGATCTTAGACAATAGCAACCCTGAAATCAACTAGCTGCTACACTAAATCTCCCTCAAATAGGCTCATAACAAAAGCATTATTTATAAACATATGGTGCAGCTTGATGGGTTTAAACAAATGGTGGATCCAATTTGCTATCTCCATCCACAAGGTCCCAGGAGTGGTGGAAACCCATTCCTCCTAGGGCCGTCTTGCATTCCCAGCAAATCCTCCAGACCATGGATTCTACAGAACGACCAGATTCTTTTGTTATTCACTTGGGTTCATTTCTCCAATGTCTACCAATTCTTATATTTAAGCAAAAGCACCATTGTGCAGCAGCCTGTTAGTGTCGCTGAAGTCATGAATGTTTAAGGAAAAGTTTTTGTCCCAGCCTCATTGATAATGTTTTACATATATTTATTATGTATCATTCTAACTCTAAAACCCCTATAGTCTAGGTTCCACCTTATAAGCCCCTACAATTTGTCTTTGGGTGCATTAGTTTTTATCATGCTGGTGAAATATCCAACACAGGCTATTCACGAGGAGAAAAGGTTTTCTTTACCCATAGTCTGGAAACTCAGGGACAGGTTACCTGCATCAGCTTCCATGCGGTATGGCTTCATGATGAATGGCTGAATGGAGAGTATGTGCTGGGGTGAGCAGTCCCATCTCACACCAGGAGGAAGCGTTGGCTGCGGCTGGGGTGAGCAGTCACATCTCATCCAAGAGGAAGCGTTGGCTGCGGCCAGGCCTTTTAATTTCACCCTCTTGAGAGATGTCAAGAGGCCATGGAGATCTACGATCCAAGATTACAGCCCCGGTGGCCCAGAGCCCTCTCACTGGAACCCGCAAGCCAAAATTTCCTTAAGCACTAGTGCTCCATCACAATGAAGTCTGGAAGATGCTCAGATCACTGCTTTTCCAGGCTTTCAGAGCCCTCACTGGCCATACCCCAACTCCCTACCCTCACCCTCTGTGCTCTTTTCAGTCTTCCAGATACAGTGACCGGTCACATAGCTACATGCTCTTTCCTATCTCCCTTTGATGAGCTATTCATTTGTCTGGATACACTGTTGTGTCCCCCCACCCATTAAGTGGCTTTACACTATATTCAAAATTAATTGTCTGTTGGGTCCTGCCCCTACCAGGTGATAAGCTCTGTAGGAAAAAGGACTCGGTCCCTCATTATCAGTACCACATCCACTCTTGTGTGCACAGTACTCCTATCGTTTGCCTGAATACGGGAACATAAATGGTGAATAGATTCCAAGTCGGAAGACGAACATTACATGATTTAAATAATAGCATAAGTAGGGGGAAATCAACTTGAAAAACATTTAATTAGCATGTCAAGAATAAAAAGGATAGACTTTTGAGTCACTTTATACCTTTAGCATGTGTTAGAGTCACTTTATACCTTTAGCATGTGTTAGAATTTAAACTGGGAGTGTCTGTGTACTCTGAGTTCCCAGTGGAGTCTGATCAGAAAGACACTGCCTTATCTGTAAAACGACAATATGTCACATCAATATTAATGTAATTTTGTGTTGTCTCCTGGAAATGGGAGCTTGAAGAGATGTACATTTTAAGGCAGAGACTGCAACCACAAGACAAACCTGACCCTGATCCATCAAGGCCAAGTCACTGAGAATTCACTGGCCTCCCCTGTAAGGGTTTCAGTCAGCTGAGCAGAACCGTCCCCCTGTGACTGCTCATCTGAGCACCCGGGGGGGGGGTTGCTTACACCATGTCCTCATTTGACGTGGAGAGGGAAATACTGAAAAGATGTAAACTAGCATAGATCCTTGTGTGAATGTTTGACTCAAACAGAAAGCAATGCCTTCACACGGAGCACATCTTTAAGAAGCAGCCCGGCACCTGCTTGCTTCCATAAATAGTGAAGCAAGACAAATGTCCGTGTTTAATTACTTGCTGATTGACACGCAAGGCTTTGCAGCATCCCCTTTCAAAGGACCAGAGAGGAAGAGACACAAATTAGGGCTAGAGTAAGGCAGCTGTGGGCTGTGGCAACGGCTCAGCTGTAAGCACCTCACGTTCAAGCAGGAAGACCTGGGCTTGACCCCCCAAAATGCACATAGAGAGGGGGGAGGACGTGCATAAACTTGTAATTCTGGCACTGGGGATGCAGAGACAAAGCACCCCCAGGTTCTCTTTATTAGCAAACTCCAGGCCAATGAGAGCCCCTGTCACAGATGCAAGGGAGGGCAGATGAGAAGGCTCAGTGGTTAAGAGCCAGAGGACCCGGATTAATTCCCAGCTCCCACATAGTGGCTCACAGCTATTAGGCATGCGCTGGTGTACAGACACACATTCATACAAAACGCCTCAGGAGCTGCCACAGAGAAGGCAGCTCCCGAGGAACACTGGGCGCCTGCATACAAATGTTCGTGAGTGTGCATACATTCTCTCTCTCTCTCTCTCTCTCTCTCTCTCTCTCTCTCTCTCTCTCTCTCTCTCACACACACACACACACACACAAACACACATACACACACCACATGGGAAATATGTTGAATTATATAACTGAATACCAAAGGTGTTTTTCTCAGTGTTCAAAAGTATATTTATTTTTTATTTTTTTTCTGATGACACTATATGGAGCTTTGGATCTAAGGTCTTTGTTCTTATCCCCAGACTGGCTGCCTGTAGCTATCAGCTAGGCCTTTGTTTCCTGTTCTGTCATAAAAGGGTAGAAATCTAGCTTCAGTCAAAATTCCTGGCTTTGTCACCCACATGGTCAGATGTGTTCATGTCATCCTTTGGTGACCAGACATGGTTTTGAGGATTTCCCAGTGTGCTGATGGATGATTTTGAGCCAATTGCAGATCATCCCTGAAGCTGGGCCTAGTTTCATCCAGAGTAGGCTTCGGAACCATTAAGAAAGTAAAAAGGGACTCTTCATCATGGTGGGTCAGTTAGCAAATGGACACAAGGTAAGGTAGTGGCTGTGAAAAGAAAGAAAAAGATAAGAACACAGGACACTGTCAGGATACAGTTTTGTTTTGTTTTTTAACTATGCATTAGTGTTTGTATATGAATATAGATGTATCCATACTGAACTTCAAACAAGAATATCTAATGTTAATTTTGACAAAAGAGTTTTGGGTTTTGTTTTGTTTTATTTTTTTAAGCAGGAATTTGTCTGTCACAAAGTGAGCTACAATGAGTTGGTGTAGATCACCTTCTTGGGAAGCAAACCTTGGAAGATTCGTGCTCTAGGGATTTATAATGACACCAGGAAGGACCAGAAAGGGTCAGCGAAGGGGTGTAAACCCTACCAGGGTGTAATGATAAGCAGCAGTAGTTTGGCCTGATCTTACTGGAAAGCTTTGCAGCAGAAATTATGTTTTAGCATCGCTTCAGCCGAAGGCAGAGGCTGGGACTCTTCTGTCTGACCCTGTAATGGTAACTCTGGCCCAGTAGACAAATTCCTGGGACTCACAGCTGTCCAGGAATTCTGACAAAGGCTATCACTCGAGGCCATGTAGGATGGCCCTTGAGCAAAGGACGTAGGCCATGGCTTTTGGAAATGAAAGCCTGTTAAGATACAGGGCAGAGGGGGCTGGAGATGTGGCTTAATAGTTAAGAGCATTTGCTGCTCTTGCAGAGGAACTGGGTTTGATCCCCAGCGCCCTAATTGTCTATAATTACAGGGAGCCCAGTGCGTGTTTTGGGCCACTGTGGGAACCAGGCGTGCGTAAGCTAGATACTCATGCACATAAAATAAACATAATAGATTTTTTAAGAAAAATGTTCGTATCTGAAATCTGTATTTAAGATACCTGGACTAGGGAAATACAAATAACAGTGAAACAGAGTCAAGACCAGAGATGTGAGTCCACAGCATGTGCCTTTCTGAGGCCCCTGGGAGTCTCTAACCCTGCTGGTACCCATGCAGGTGCCACTCACCCGCTGCTAATTTGGGTTCCTGAACGCATCCATTGTTCCCTCCCCGAGCCACCAATATAGATTCTGCTTGTCACCTGTTCCTGGAGTCTCTAGCTTTTACTGTCCAGTGGTGCTAGGTGAAGAAGGCTAGGAGATGTGTTTAAAGTTCTGCCACAACTGATGGAAGAAAGATGATATCTGGCATATCAAACTTACATATTGGGATGCATTTATACAAGAAATTGGCAAGATTGCCCCACTCAGTGCAAGCCTCTCCATTATCCGCAGTTCCAATGTCCAGGTTGAACTCAGTAACGAGGCCAAGCACAATCTGAAAACCTCTTTTGAAAAAAATCCCAGAACAGAAGCAAACCACCCCTCAGTGTTAGATTGCTTTTGTCTGGCATCTAATTTAGTTGTTGTTTCTCTCTTACTGGGTTGTCTTAGTCAGTGTCCTATGGCTGTGAAGAGACACCATGGCCACTGCAACTCTTACAAAGTAAAATATTTAACTGGGGGCTGGCTTACAGTTAGGAGGTTTAGTTCAGGCATCTGCACTGGCCTGTCCTTGGGGTTCTAAGGGGACACATCCTCAGCTGCAGCCACTAAGAGCACCGCCTGTGCACATTCACTGTGTTCCCTGTTAAAAGGACCCTGCCTGTCTCCTAACTTCTCTCTCTCTCCCTTCCTCTCTCCCTCCCTCCTTCCCTCCTTCTCTCCCTCCCTCTCTCCTCCTTCCCTCTCTCTCTCCCTCCCTCTCTCCTTCCCTCCCTCCCTCCCTTCCTCCCTCCCTCTCTCCTTCCCTCCCTCCCTCCTTCCCTCCTTCCCTCCCTCCCTCTCTCCTCCTTCCCTCTCTCCTCCCTCCCTCTCTCCTTCCCTCCCCCTCCCTTCCTCCCTCCCCTCCCTTCCTCCCTCCCTCTCTCCTTCCCTCCCTCCCTCCCTTCCTCCCTCCCTCTCTCCTTCCCTCCTTCTCTCCTTCCCTCCCTCCCTCCCTTCCTCCCTCCCTCTCTCCTTCCTTCCCTCTCCTCTCCCTCCCTTCCTCCCTCCTCCCTTCCTCCCTCCCTGTCTCCTTCCCTCCCTCCCTTCCTCCCTCCCTTCCTCCCTCCCTGTCTCCTTCCCTCCCTCCCTCTCTCCCTCCCTCTGCCACCCCTCCCCTCTCCCTTGTCCCCCTTTACCATCCCTTTTCCTTGAATTCTGTTGCATGGCATATTTCTCTCTCCAGCCACTTTTTTTTTTTTTAATTATAACAACTACCCTGTCAGACTGTTTTCCGAAGTAACCCTATAACATCTCAAAACTGCCAGCAATGGCTGCATGCCCCAGTTTCCCAGCTCCTGGCCGGCACTTTCGTCATCTGCTTTTGTGATCACAGCATCCTAGTGGGAGTGAAGCCATTTCCATAGACTCCGGAGCAGGATGACCCTTGAACCAACCACGCTTCCCCCTCGACAGCACTGCATTAAAAGCAACCACCAAAGCCAACATCTTCAACCACCAGCATCCAGGCCTCCCTCTGCCAGGGTAGGGTGGCATCCTTTCTGGTTCTATTTCCTGTATCTTCACTCCAGGACTGAGATTGCTTCTGTCACAGTGGAACATGCGCTCTCAAGTGACTAACAGAGACACTCTGTGGCCTGGATCGGGTACATGACACTTCTGCTTTCAAATTGCTGTCCAAAACCTTCCTGTCACCAAACCCAACTTCAGTTCAGCCAGTGAGTAAACTTGGCTTGTAGATTCGAAGAGCGAGTCTACCGTTATGAAGGGAGGAAGTGAATTACTGGGAACAGCAATTTGCTGTCCCTGAGTTCTCTGTCTCAGCTCTACCTAACTTCCTATTTACTAACACTGTCAGCCCATCATTGTGCTCAGATGTCAGGGCATCTCAGATCCCAGAAATGCCATCCCTTCCCTAAATAATGCCTCCCGCCCCCCCACGTTCTCCATTTGGGAGAATATATTGAAATTTGAAATGTTTAACAATTGGAACGCTGAATTTCACTGAAGCTGCCCTTTGCTGTTAAGTACTGCCAGCTGCTACCCAGAATTTATCTGTTTTCTTCATTCCTTCAGGTTCTAGGTTTGGGGGAGATGGCTCAGCCAGGAAAGCACCTGGGAAACAGGTGTGAGAAGTAGGGTTCGGATCCCCAGAGCCCTCATAAAAGCTGAGTGGGCCTGGTACCCACCTGTGATCCCAGGATGCAGAGGTGTGAGTGTGTGTGTGTGTGAATGTGTGAGTGTGTGTGAGTGTGTGTGTGAGTGTGTGTGAGTGTGTGTGTGAGTGTGTGAATGTGTGTGTGAGTGTGAGTGAGTGTGAGTGTGTGAGTGTGAGTGAGTGTGAGTGTGTGAGTGTGTGTGAGTGTGTGTGAGTGAGTGTGAGTGACTGTGTGTGTGAGTGTGAGTGAGTGTGAGGTGTGTGAGTGTGTGTGGTGTGTGTGAGTGTGTGTGAGTGAGTGTGTGAGTGACTGTGTGAGGTGTGTGAGTGTGTGTGTGTGAGTGACTGTGTGTGTGAGTGTGAGTGTGTGTGTGAGTGTGTGAGTGTGTGTGAGTGTGTGTGAGTGTGTGTGAGTGTGTGAATGTGTGTGTGAGTGTGAGTGAGTGTGAGTGTGTGAGTGTGTGTGAGTGTGTGTGAGTGAGTGTGTGAGTGACTGTGTGTGTGAGTGTGAGTGTGTGTGTGTGTGTGTGTGTGTGTGTGTGTGTGTGTGTGTGTGTGGTGTTCTCCAGAGCAAACTGGCTGGCTAGACCAAGTGAAGCAGCAAGCTCCATGTTCATGAGAGACCCTCAACATAAAATGTGGAAAGCCATTAGGGAAATTATCCAGCATCAGTGTCAAGTTTCCAGAGGCGTGCCCACACATGAACCTGCACACACAAGTGTACCCCCAAACATGTGAATACATGCACACACAGCACACAGAAGAAATATGATTCTGAGTCAGTTGTTATGGCACATCATGGTAATTTATTATTTATGATATATTAAAGCTTGCCTGGGGATTCAGAAAGCAAAGTCAGCCACAAACCATAGAAGCCAGGCACACACCTTTTGTCCCAGCAGCCAGAAGCTAGGAGGTGATGGCACACACCTTTAACGCTAGGACTCAGGATTAAGAGATAGAGGGATTTCTGAAAGTCTAACACCACCCAGATCTACACGAGGTTGGTCCAGCCCTAAAGAGAAACAGGTCATACAAAGACGATCTCAGCATCTGGGACCACACGCCTTTAATCCCAGCATTGGGGAGATATATTAGACAGGAGCAGGGTCTCAGCGTCCGGCATTCATTCTCCAGCCACACTGAGGATAAGAAGACATTCAGTCTGAGGATTCTCCAGGCATGCCGAGGAGAGGCAGCAGGGTCAGCCTGTTCAGCCTGAGGTAAGGGTGAGAGCTAGTAGCCCGCTACTTTGCTTCTCTATCTTCAGCTTGGACCCCAATATCTGTCTCTGGTTATTTTATTTTTCGTGCAACAGCACATGGCTGGACTCCCAACACTTATAAGGCTAAGGCAGGAGGGTCATAAGTCTAGGACTAGCCTGGGCTACACAGCGAGAGTTCAAGATTACTCTCACTTGCATGGTGAGATCCTGTCTCAAGAAACAAACAAATCCCAGATGATCGTATTCAGAGTCATACAACACTTTATTTGGTTTGATTTTTGCAGGCTCTTTTGTCCAAAGCTCAGACTGGCCACGTGGAAATCTGCTGTGGATTTCTGGGCGGTCTGTTTTCCTTATTTTTCTCATGTTTTGTCTAGCACATGGTTGTTGAGCCCCGAGGTGGAATAGCCACGTTTTAGAGATGAGGCTAAGAACCTGGGCACTGTCCCTCATCCTTGAGTTCCCCTTTCCTGGAGACGTCTGTTCAGCCCAAATAGGGCTTCAGGGACAGATCATAGGAACAATTCCGCACAAGTCTGACTTGGGGAACCCATGAGTTTAACTGGGGCCATTTATAGGAGCATGGGTGAGAGGTTGCCCACAGGCAGCTAACTTATAGATGGCTATATCGCTAAAATGTGGTCTCCTGGGCTCCTTCTGGCTCCTTCCTCTATTAAGGAATGTTAGGTAGGCTAATCCCATCTTGAGGGTCTCCTGTAGGTAATCATAATTTAAATTTAAAGACAGCAATAGCTATATCATGTCTGGAGAACATTTTCCCACACTCATCCTTCTGGGCTCTGTTTTGTCCTACCCTTAGAGCTGGCCCCTCGGTCCCTCGTCCTACTCTTAGAGGTTCAAGCTGGTCCCTCAGTCCCTCGAGGTACCTTGACTGTGCCCATCGTTGAGTCTGAGCAGTGGGAAGCAAGACCTAAGACTACAGAGTAGAAAGATGAAGATGTCAGGGTACCTCTCACCTCCTCTGGAGCCGCCTCACTGGCCCTGGTCACATTCCTCCAGTTCTATGGTGACAATAGCTCTTCAATGCTACTCATGTGCAGCTGCCTCAACACCTCTCTTTTGTTGTTCTTATGGACTTTGGGATCTCTATACCTAGTCCTTGCATTTCAGTACCTCACAAGAACCATCTGCAGTGAGTTGCTTCCAGCTGCCATCTGCTTAACAAAGAAATAAAACCTCTCTGGTGCATGGTTTCAGGTTCTCATTCCAGCAACATTTTCTCATAATCCTCCCTTTGCTTGAAATCCCATTGTCCCACATCTGTGTCTAGCTGTCCTTCAAGACCCTCTTGAGGACTATTACCCACAAGTAGTCTACCATGCACGTCCCCAAAGCTCAACACATACTCACATACTTGATAGTTATTCTTTTTTTTCTGCTTTACCCTGTAATGACTTGTATACATGTAACTCTGGCCACTTGATCACCTTCTGGAATGAGAACTCACATGCTTTCATCCCCCTTTCCTTTTCCTTTTTTTTTTTTTTTTTGGTTGTTGTTGTTGTTGTTGTTGTTGTTGTTGTTGTTGTTGTTCTTCTTCTTCTTCTTCTTCTTCTTCTTCTTCTTCTTCTTCTTCTTCTTCTTCTTCTTCTTCTTCTCCTCCAGCCTTTACTTCCTGTTAACTACTGTGCTACTTCCTCATCATTACTTCCTGTTTACTACTCAGTGCTACTTCCTCATCATTACTTCCTGTTTACTACTCAGTGCTACTTCCTCATCATTACTTCCTGTTTACTACTCAGTGCTACTTCCTCATCATTACTTCCTGTTTACTACTCAGTGAGTGCTACTTCCTCATCATTACTTCCTGTTTACTACTCAGTGCTACTTCCTCATCATTACTTCCTGTTTACTACTCAGTGAGTGCTACTTCCTCATCATTACTTCCTGTTTACTACTCAGTGAGTGCTACTTCCTCATCATTACTTCCTGTTTACTACTCAGTGCTACATCCTAGATCTAGAATATGTTCCAGTTGTGATGGACATTTTGCAACAAATACATAAATTTTTCTTTGGCAGTTAGTGATGCATTTGTTACACTTGAAATAGGCAGTATTCGCCTATGATACACACAGCCGCCTCCTAGTATCTGCAAAGAACTTGTTTTAGAACTTCCTGCATATGGAAAAAAATCTGCTGATGCTCAAGTTTCTTATAAAGTAGTGTATAAGGCTTATAAACACCTTCTAATATACTTGAAGCATCTCTATGCTGCTTATAATAATAATACCTGAAATAATGCATCTACTCTCTAATACTTACCTAGTTGTTATACTGTACTGCTTGAGGAATAGTGACTGGAAAAATGTCTGTCCATATTCTGTGCAGATTAAAAAAAAAATTCAGATTGCAGCTCTGGAGAGATGGCTCAGTGGTTAAGAGCACTGACTGCCCTTTCAGAGCTCCTGGGTTCAATTCCCAGAACTCACACCTGTCTGCAACTCACTCTGGGTAATCTGACACCCTTACACCAATGCACATAAAATAAAGTTAAATAAATTATTTTCTAAAAATTCAGATTAGTTTTTGATTGTCAGTATATGGAACTATTAGTACAGAGGGTCAACTGTCTATGTTAGAGGATTTTATTAGTCACTTTTCTGTTGCTGTGATAAAACACCATGCCTAAGGCAACACATAAAGAGTATATTTGGGATTGTGGTTTCAGAGGAATTAGAGTTCATCATGGGGGAAGTAGGGCAGGAAGTACTGGGCATGTGACAGGAACAGGAAGCTGAGAGCACACATCTTTAACCTCAATAAGAAGCAGAGAAAAGAAACATGCTCCCACTGATGGGTTTCTACTAGCAAGGCTTTACTCCTAAGCTTCCCCAAGTGGGTGTTCAAATACCCAAGCCAATGGGGGCAATTCAAACCATGATGATTTTATTTATTTAAGAATTTTCCAGTGATGAAATTGATTTTCTTCTAATACTTCCCTTAGAGTCAAGGAAAAACGCATGTATGTGCCCATATCCACCCGAAACTGAAGATACAGACCTGCAACTTTGGAGGCTGAGGTAGGAGAATTGTAGGTTCAAAGGACATTTGGACACTAGGATGATTTCAAAGCTGTCTGTGTTGTCTCAAAACGAAGGTAGGGGCTGGAGAGATGGGTAAGTGAGCACAGAGTCAAATGCCTCCTTTTTTAAACAGCTGCCTTAATCATGGTGTCTCTTCACAGCAACTGAACAG
Source organism: Cricetiscus sungorus (assembly GCA_030556225.1). Classification (NCBI taxonomy): domain Eukaryota; kingdom Metazoa; phylum Chordata; class Mammalia; order Rodentia; family Cricetidae; genus Cricetiscus; species Cricetiscus sungorus. The sequence continues at coordinate 7,273,086 of JANBXA010000616.1, forward strand.
TTTCTAAGATAGAAATTGGTACCAGAAGTGGGGTGTTGCTGTGCCAGACCTAACCATGATATTTGGAAAAAATATGGAAGACTTTTTGGGACTTTGGACTAGAAAATTAGTTGAATGCTTTAAGCAGGACTTACTGAGCCATCCTAGTAGGAGCATGGGAAATAGTGATGCTGAGAGTAATATGGAATATTGGGGACCAGGTCAAGAGGTGTGGTGGTTTGAATAGGAGTGAGGCATGTGTTTGAATGCTTGGCCATAGGGAGTGGCACTATTAGAAGGTGTGGCCTATGGTGAAGGTGTGGCCCTGTTGGAGAAAGTGAGCTATTGTGGAGGTGGGCTTGGGTCATGCCCGAGCCATGACCAGTGGGACAGTCTCCTGCTGCCTGCAGACCTAGACGCAGAACTCGGAGCTCCTTCTCCGACACCATGCCTGCCAGTGTGCCGCATGAAGATAATGGACTGAATCTCTGAAACTGTAAGCCAGCCCCAATTAAATGTTTTCCTTTATAAGAGTTGCCATGGTCATGGTGTCTCCTCACAGGAACAGAAACCCTAACTAAGAGGAGAGGTGTCAGAGGGGGAGAATATTCGTAAGTGACCTAGGAACCATTCTTGTGATGTTTTAGCAAAAGGTGAGGGTACTTTTGGGCCTTGTCCTGAAAGTCTGCCTGAGGCTAAATTGGAGAGCTTTAGACTAATGGCATTGGTAGAGGAGATTTCAAGGTAACCTAGCATTGACCGTGTCATGTAGTTGGTTACTAGTGGCCACTCTTATGCAGACATGCAATGAAAAGGAACAAACAGAGAAAGAAAAAAAAATGAAAACTTGTATGGTTTGAGGAGAGAGGGGGCACCAGGAAGTGATTTGTTGGACCCAAGTCCTGTGCTAAAGGAGATTAAAAAAAACGTTTAAATAAAAGCTTGACGCAAAAGGACATGAAGGGAGTGGCGAGCTCAGGGGCAGAACCAGTCCTGCTTCCAACTTGTAAAAAGGGATTACAGGAAAGCTTAAGCAGTGAAGAAACCCACCAACAGAGGAAAGCCGTGGTAATGTGAGAGAGGGGGCACCTTCCACCCTTGGGAGCAAGAACTTGGTAGCTTTGGCCACATGGCTGTGGCTTTAGGGTAAGAGTACCAGGAAGGGATTGTGGAATCTTCCTCCACAGCGAAGGAAAGCCACTGGGACCCGCAGTGTCAGTCGCGGGTGTCCCTTCACGGAGGCCCAGAGAGCTGTGAGGGTGAGGCCTGGGTTGTGTTGGACCCCAAGATGTTGGAGATGCCAGAGTCATGGGAAACCTGCCGAGGAGAGCCGTTAACAGCCCAAGTGAGAGAAGAGTGTTACAGTCCAGCAGACTGGAAGGAGATGGAGGTCTCAAGAGCCCTTTGATATCAAACATGAACACAGAATTTAGAGTTTTCCCCGCTGGCTTTTGGTCTTGCTTTGTTACATTATTTTCTCATTATGCTCCCTTTCCTCCCATTTGGAATGGTAATGCATATTCCATGCCATTGCATGTTGGAAGTATGTGATCTGCTTTTTTGCTTTTGATTTTACAGAGGTTACAGTTAAGGGGTCGCCCTCCACCGAGTCTCTGAACTTGTGACTTTTAAACAGTGTTGAGACTGTGATAGACTACGGGGACTTTTGAAGTTGGATTAAACACATTTTGAATTATGATATGGCCTCAAGCCTGTGGAGGCCAGGGGGAAGGATGCCCCATAGGCTCATACATTCATACTTAGTCACTAGGGAGCGGAGCTTTCGATGGGATTAGAAGGTTTAGGAGGCTTTCCTGAAGAAAGTATGTCTCCGAGTTTTCAAAAGCCCATGCCAGGCAAGGTATCTCCCTCCCGTCATCTCCTTCCCTCCCTCCCTCCCTCCCTTCCTCCCTCCCTCCCTCCCTCTCTCCTTCCTCCCTCCCTTCCTTTCCCTTCCTCCCTCCCTCCCTTCCTCCTTCCCTCTCTCCCTCCCTCCCTCCTCCCTTTCTTACTCCCTCTGCCTCTCTCTCCCTCTGCCTCCCCTCCCTCCCTCCTCCCTCCCTCCCTCCCTCCCTCCCTCCCTCCCTCATTCCCTTACTCCCTCTGCCTCTCTCTCCCTCTGCCTCTCTGCCTAGGGATCAGGATATAGCTCCCAGCTACTGCTATAGTACCTGTTTCGCGTGCTGCCATGCTCACCATACTGATAATGAATTAAGCTTCTGAAACTGTATGCAGGACCGCAATTAAATGCTTGGACCGCAATTAAAGGCCACGGCTTGTCTTCGAAGCACTAGAACAGTGACTAAAATAAGCACAGGTATTCATAAACGCCCAAACTTTGAGCAAAAAAGATGCTCTTTAGTCTGCAAACGGATCAGGTATGTGTACCTCTAGACCAGGGGTTCTCAACCTGCAGGCTGCTCCTCTTCAGGGGGTTGCATGTCAGATATCCCCAATGTCAATATTAACATTGTTACGCACGATAGTAGCGAAATCACAGTTATGAACAAAGTAATGTTATGCTTAGTCAGGGATCAGCACAGCATGAGGAACTATATTAAAGGGTCACAGCATTAGGAAGGTTGAGAACCACTACTCTAGACAATGGAATATTGTCAAGCCACGAAAAGTCAAGGGAGAATCTTAAATGTCTCTATGTAGTAGAAGAAAATCTGAAAACCTAGAAAAGCCAAAGCTGAGGAGACAAAAAAAATGACAAAGGACTTCCAGTTGCCATGTATTACTTGGGAAAGAGGGCTACGTAGGCAGACAAAAGAGAAATTCAGGACAGGGGAAACTAGTCTTTGGTAAACTACAATGGCAGCACATCCTTAATAAACTAAACAAGAGAATGTACATGAGTGCAGTGGGGCTGTGTGTAAATGCTGTTGCTACAAAGATGCATGGATGCCTACAAATCTAGCTGGTAGCAGTGTCTGTAGATGAGGACCTTGCGTGTACACAGAAGGACATGAACATATTCTGCTCAACTCTGCTACGATCTAAAGACTTCTCTAAAATAATACAAGTTAAAGGGAAGGAAAAACAAAACGAAACAAAACCAGCCATGTTATAACTTACCCAAACATGCAGTGACAGAATCTATCAATTAGCAATTACATGTGGCTCTACCTGACCAAGACTGGGGATTCCAAGAGAATTTAGAAGTGTCTCAAACAAGGTCAAAGTCAGTGTCTGTAATCCAGTGTGGTGATCAGAGGTCGGGGCTGGGATACTAACCCCAGAAGCAAACGGGATAACCAGCCTTTCCACATTTCTTTCCACTACTCTTGGTCTGTAGCCTCTTCATCGTCTTAGAGATGCTTTCTCTCTTTCTGGAGTGTTAGTTATCTTACATTGCTGCCTGGAAATGGAAAGAAAATAAGGAAGAGATGGAGGGGGGCTGGGAGGACCCTCCCAGAAGAATCGCCTATTTAAAGAGTTTTTTGCAGAGCATCTCTCAAATACTTCTGCCTCCATTCCTTCTGGTGACGTCCAAGGGACACCAGAGTTTCACAGCTGGTCACAAGTCCATCTCAACACCATCTTCCAAACATCTACTTTTCGTTCTTAAGTGTAATCATAGAGATTGTGCTTTTCAGGTCTCTCTGCCTAGTGCCAGCATGCTGACACCCTCTCCCCCCTTTAAAACCAATAATAGACTCCTCATTCTTCACCTTAGATTGTAGTACAGTTGATTGAGAGAGTCTTGACTTTTAATTTGAGCATTGGTAGACTTAGTGATCCTTTCGGCCACTATGACATCTGAAAATTTGAAAATGACACCAGGGTGCTGACGGAAGAGATCACCTTTGAAGTCTGTGTCAGCACAAAGGAATGTGCAATGGTCCAGCCATATTTCTTTGGATCACCACAAGGATGTCATAAACACTTCTATTAAAGGCTTACTTAATTCCAGGTGCTCTGTTCTATATGTCCTGTTTTATATGTAAATTAGCATTTACATATAAAACAACAGGGCCATTAGAAGTGGCGTAGATGAATAGTTATTAGTCTGACAAACATGTTCAGCATATTATTTAGAGGAAAGTAAGCTATATTTTCAGATGTGTAGTGTGAACCTGTATTTGTTCACCTAGTTCTAGAAAGATTAACATGCTTTAGGGTTATCTCAGAGTGATAGAATAATGGGGATTTCCCCCCTTTATTTTTCTATCACCTATGCATCTTCTGGTACATTTGTGATTAAGAAAAGAACAGAGCAGAAAGAAAAACTCATCAAAGCCAAGTGCAACGGAGGCTATCCTGTGAGAACCTCTATCAAAATAAACGGCAGCCAATTATTAAAAAGAGATTCTTGTAGAAATCACATGACAGTGGCTTTATGGGATGTGACTGAAGGCCAGATCAGGGACACTGGTAATACAGCAATCTAAATGTGAATGGGCAAAGCAAGAACCATCTAGAAGGCAGAACTTAGTGATGAGGATTGGGTGGAAGGGAGACATGATTCCTGCCTACATGAAAATCCCAGATAAAAGTGATCTGGAGCTTTCACTTTATTCTCTTTTGGAAATACTAATTGGACGATGTGTTTATCAAGTTTTTTTTTTTTTTTTTTTTGCTCTGTTTCTATCAGGGCAGGCTTTTTCTGTGCAGCCCTGGCTGTCCTGGAACTCACTCTGTAAACTAGGCTGGCCTTGAACTCAGAGATCTGACTGCCTTTAGGATTAAAGGCATGTTTCATTGCTGCCAAGCTCAAATCTGGTTTTCAGAGACAATGGTAGGTCATATTTGATGCCTAATGATCCATCCAAAACCTGTAGTTTTTAACCAAAAGATTATATATGTGTGTATGTAGGTATTAAATGTATACGTGTGCATATATGTAAATATATGTATTATGTGTATATGTAGTAAGTGAGGAGAGCTCATGCCTCACCTCTCCTCTCTGTCCCGTTCCCATCAGCCTGGATTGCTTTAAATGTAGGGATTGGAAGGCTTAGAATGGTGTGGATGACTTGATGGGAAACTCCCAGGAACAGGCACAGCTAAATCCATCTCTTCCTCCTCTTTTTTCTCCTCCTCTTCCCATGATCTCTCCAACACACAGGCTCCAGTGAAGTTTCTGATACCTTCCTTCAGGGAGCCGGGAGAGAGAGAGAGAGAGAGAGAGAGAGAGAGAGAGAGAGAGAGAGAGAGAGAGAGAGAGAGAGAGAGAGAGAGAGAGAGCACTGTTCTAGCATTGTTCTGCCAGGCTCCCAGGGTTCCAAAGCCTTGGTTTTACAACCTTTTATTTAATCACTAGATTCTAAGTGACTAGAGACACAGGGTCTCACTATGTACCTCTGCTTGTCCTGGAACTCACTCTGTAGACCAGGCTGTTCTCAAACTTACATAGCTCCTCCTGCCTCTGCCTCCCAAGTGCTGGGATTTAAGGCATGCACCACCATGCCCGACAGCAACACGTTTTAAAAGTTCCATAGATGAAGTTGAGATTAAATTTCTGGGTGCCTTAGTCCAGGTCATAGATAATAGACTCTGAGGCTTGGAGCTATATATTTATATCTTATAAAAGAATAAAGAGCCATGGAGGTAAGGCCACAAGGGGCAGAAAGTGTATTAAAACAATGCATTGTCTTTCTGGTCACTGTTTCCCTACAGCCTCAAAGAAATAGATGTCTTAGTAGGAGGGGGCACTATTGTTACGAGCATGTTTTCCTGCTGGCCAAATAACACACAGAGACGCTGTATTAGATATAAAACTGTTCGCCTGTTACTAGCATTACTTATTGGCTAGCTCTGTCTTAAATATTAACCCATTTTTGTTAATCTAAGTATTTCCACTTGGATCCTCCTTGTCTCCTAGTCCCACCTATCTTGCTTTCCTATTGGCCAACAGTGCTTTATTCATTAACCAATAATAGAAACATATTTACAGAATGACATCTCCCATCACACTGCTTCAGAGAACACAGGTCAAGATAGATGCCTGAATAACTGCTCTCTGAACAGTCGATGGAAGGGAGGAAGGCGAGGAAGTGCCTGGGGCCAAATCGCTTTGCTTTAATTCTCCACTGTAGCACAACAAACAAAAACACCTCACTGGCTTACATGTTAGTGATTAGCTTACAGTTCTGCTAAGTCAGAAGTCAGTTATCTAATGGCCGAGTCCCTATGACAGCAAGGTGCTGGCCTGGCAGAGTTCCTGTCAAGGCTCTGGGGAAGATATGGGTGTACTCGCAGACTTGTTCTTGGCCTCCTGTTTGGAAAACCCTTGTTGGAGAACAATGGGCTGTTGTGGGATAATCTTTTTGTACACTGTGATGATATGTCTTTGCCAAGGAAACTTCCGATTGGTTTAATCAAGAACTAAAGGGCCAATGGCTAGGCAGGAGAGGGCAGGCGGGACTTCCTGAGAGAGAGGGGAACTCTGGGAAGAAGAGAGGCAGATTGACAGCAAGGAGTCACTAAGGAAGAAGTACCTACAGAATGGGAGGTAACGAGCCACGTGGAGAAATGCACATTAACAGAAGGGGATGAATTTAAGTTGTAAGAGCTAGTGGGGAACAGGCTTAAGCTAATGGTCAAGCTTTCATAATTAATAATAAGTCTCAGTCTCACTATTTGGGGCTGGCAGCCAAAAAGAAAGTCTGAGTTTCCTTGCTGGCAGTTCATCTAAAGCTGCCCCCAGCTCCTAAATACCACTGGCTATCCCAGTCACATAGTCCCTCCTGTCTTCATTGTGATTTTAATCTCTAACTTCAGCTGTTAAGGTGAGGCAGACAATTCTATTTTCCTCCCAGGACTTTGACCAATAGCACATATTAGGCATTCACGAAACAGATTTTGAAGGAACTATGAACTACATAGAGAATAAATACTTGGAAGTATTTAACATGGTACATGCTCCAAGTTTTTTTTTCAAGATTCTTTAATTATGTATAAATTGTACCTCTCAACCCTGGGAGGATAACAGGTGGCATTCCTGTAAAACCAAGTCAGTGTTCATTCAATTCACTAAAACCCAACCTTGGTTGAAACAAATTTATTTTGCTTGGTAATTCTCCTACTTTAGAAGTAGGGAATCTGTCCAAATAATATAACCTATCATCACGGACAAAAGCCTGATTTTGTGGCAGTCAGTCCTTCATTGCAATACTGTAGAGAAGTGAATGGAGGTGATCTTTCTCACTCTTCACTAAATACTACACATGGAGAAGCAGTTGGGGTTGAGCCATGCAGACAAGCTCATTTTAAACATTTGAGCCATTTTCCAGCAAAGTCATGATGGGAGCCTCTAAATGCAAGAATCTTACACTGTACTATTTCTAAGTAAAGTTGTATATGCACAAAATTCCATTTAGAAAATATTAGCTAGCCAGCTGGTGGTGGACCACGCCTTTAATTCCATCACCTGGGAGGCTGAGACAGGTGGGTCTCTTTGAGTCTGAGGCCAGCCTAGTTTACAGAGGAAGTTCCAGGACAGGCTCCAGGAGGAGGAGGAGGAGGAGGAGGAGGAGGAGGAGGAGGAGGAGGAGGAGGAGGAGGAGGAGGAGGAGGAGGAGGAGGAGGAGGAGGAGGAGGAGGAGGAGGAGGAGGAGGAGGAGGGAGGAGGAGGAGGAGGAGGAGGAGGAGGAGGAGGAGGAGGAGGAGGAGGAGGAGGAGGAGGAGGAGGAGGAGGAGGAGGGAGGAGGAGGAGGAGGAGGAGGAGGAGGAGGAGGAGGAGGGAGGAGGAGGAGGAGGAGGAGGAGGAGGAGGAGGAGGAGGAGGAGGAGGAGGAGGAGGGAGGAGGAGGAGGAGGAGGAGGAGGAGGAGGAGGAGGAGGAGGAGGAGGAGGAGGAGGAGGAGGAGGGAGGAGGAGGAGGAGGAGGAGGAGGAGGAGGAGGAGGAGGAGGAGGAGGAGGAGGAGGAGGAGGAGGAGGAGGAGGAGGAGGAGGAGGAGGAGGAGGAGGAGGAGGAGGAGGAGGAGGAGGAGGAGGAGGAGGAGGAGGAGGAGGAGGAGGAGGAGGAGGAGGAGGAGGAGGAGGAGGAGGAGAAGAAGAAGAAGAAGAAGAAGAAGAAGAAGAAGAAGAAGAAGAAGAAGAAGAAGAAGAAGAAGAAGAAGGAGCATGGGGCTGAGGATCTTAAAACAATTTTATGTTGGTGCAGAGAATTAAAAAGTGTGATTTGGTCCCATTTTTTTCTATTTTCTATTTATTGCTTTTAAATGATGTTCTGGGTCCACTCTTTTCTACCAACCACTAATGTGCCTACCCGTCTAAATCATGAGTCACAGGTCAATAACAAGTTTGTTGATATAAACTGCTGATGGGCTAATGTATGATTGATAGCTGGTGAAGAAGAAAGGGAATAATTTAACCCGGACAAGAACCACTGGGAATGAATAGATTAACCTGCAATGAATGACTACTACATAGCAAGATATAGAAGAGGGAATGAGTGAGAAACTTTAATCTGGAAATTAAATTCCTCAAATGTGAACAGGAAAGTGTTTCTTTAAAAAGAAAAATATAACCATTGAGCTTAATTAAAAGAGCAGATAAAGATAATGCAACAATAAAAGTATTGATGATTTAAAAAATGAAAACAAAGTTTTATGTTTTGCCTGCAAATATATATGTATATATACAAATATATACATATATATGTGTGTGTATATATATACACATACATATATGATATATATATATATATATATATATATATATATATAGTTGAAAGGGTTATAGACACTGAAGGATGACAATGTTTAAGCCTAACTTAGATAAAACCTAACCAAAGCTCGTTTCTACCCTTGCCTCTATAAACTCAAAAGGGTTCAAGTCTGAGAACAAAAAATGGAATGTAAACAACTGACTGGAATTCCCAACGTTTATGTGTTTCTCTTAGATTCTAGGTTAATGAAAAAAAATCACACACACATAAAAAAGTACAGCAGCCCCCCCACGTTAAAATCTGCTTACTAGCTTCTGTGCATTAAACAAACAAGAGAAAAAAAATCTATGAAGATAATGGGATTCTCAGAATAAAATTAGCTGGCTGAAATCCTGGGTGACTTCTGCCTAAATCCACCCTCAGAATGTTATCTGTCTGTCCTTCTGGCAAAACGCAACCAAATAGGCGCCAACGTGTAAGAATACACACACACACACACACACACACACACACACACACACACACACACACACGTGCAAACTTGGCAGCTAGGAAATGTCAGTGCACTTGTTAGAAGGTGAAATTTCAGTCCCTTTGATGAAGATACTATCTTTCAACCAAGCCCTGACAAAACCTCTGGCTCGGGTTGGCCCCCTCCCTTGCTGTCAGTGGCCGTGCTCCATCTGGAGGTATGGGGGCCCTTCCTCTCCATCCGAGCTAAGCGTTCCCAGACCCACCGCCAGCCCTGGGCTCCTGCAGACCACTCAGCGTACACAGAAGTGTCCTAACTTTGCAAAGGGCAGCGAGAAATGGATTTAAAATGGCAACGCCGACCAATCAGCTCTGTCGTGCCCAGGCAGACATTAACGCACGCCTCAAGTACAGCAGAACTGGCAAAGCCTAGTTCCCAGCTTATGGCTGCAAAGCAGGCATTTTTACTCCTCGGTGGTCTGTATCTTTGTAAGAGGAAAAAATTCTTCAGTGGATGAACATTTTTATTTTGGAGTCAGTCCAACACAATTTTGGGTGTGATGTGTGAAAATCTGAGCCTAAGTTTCTTTTTTTTCCCCCTTTCAGTTTTCTGTTATTCAAGGATGAAAAAGAGGTACATTTGAGAACACTCTCCACCTTTTAAAAACTGTCTGTGGCCATCATGGTGTTCACATAACCCCAAAACAGCCCAGGCTATAAAAGTAGGACTTGGCAGAAAGGAATTCTGAGGGAGGTTACATGAAGGGTAACCTGGCGCGGTTGGGGGTGGGGAAGACCCTCTAAGGTCCCTATGCTCTGTGGGCGTCCGAAGATGGGGGTGCAGCGCCAGCTACAGTAGTCATTCCCGGAGGAATAAAAAGCCCCATGGAGAAACTGGCCTGCTCTGTCTTCCTGTGTGTAGCGTGCAAGTGTGTGTGTTTGTTGTGAATGTGCTTGCTGGACCATTCGTGTGCCTGAAAGTGTGCGTGTGCACGCGTTTGTTGGCCTGAGTTTATCAGCGGACTGTGCACGTGCATCGGCGTGCAAGTGTGTGTTCGGTCACACGCGTGGGCGCATGTATCTTTGTGCGTGCTGGTGTGTGTGTGTGTGTGTGTGTGTGTGTGTGTGTGTGCACCCGCGCGCGCGCTCTGGGGTGAGGGCACCTCTCAGTCGAGCCAGGCTGTCCGGATGGGGAGGGGGGCTTTCCGACTCCCTGGCTGCCCTTTCCCCGGGGCCGAATTAGAAGGCGACGGCGGTTGGCCCTGCGTGCTTCCGGCCACCTTCTGGCTCCGCGCTCCGTGGAAGCGCAGGTAGTGGCCGCGCTCCCGAAGATGGCTTGGAGAAAGTCATTTTCTCTCGCCTTCCCAGGACAACCGCCCAGGGGTGACCTCGGATGGCGACAGGGACTAGCTTGGCTGCGAGCCGGGCTGGAGCGCCCAGGCCCCGTCTCTCTAACCCCACCGTGGGCGGGAGCACGTGAGCCTGGGCTCCGGGTGGCACTCGGGCGCCGCCGCCGCCAAGGCAGTTGTGTTTCGAACGCAGCCTCTGGCGGGCGGCCAGGCGCCTCGGCTCGGCGGTCCGCCCGGCCTCCCCCCTCTTCGCGCTTTTTTGCAGCCCTCTCCCCTTTATCCGCCCACGATCAGAAGTGGGCACCCCCCCCTTCGCCAGTGCGCGCGCGCGCGCACACACACACACACACACACGGACACACTCGCGCACGCGCGCGCGCACACACGCATCCCTCTTGAATCCCGTGCAGGAAACTCAGAAAACTTCCAACCCCGCGGCGCACTCGGGGTTGCAGAACGCCCAGGCCTGCAGCTCCCCACACGCTGCAGCGCCGCCGCCGCCTGCCCCCGCCACCCGAGCCACCCGAGGAGGCGCGGTGCCACCCACTGCTGCTTTCCTGGCCAGAGCTGAGCTGTGAGCCCGGCCCGATACCGGCAGGACCTTCCCCACCCACTCCCCTCTCTCCCAACGCAGTGTGTCTTTCTGTCTCTGCCTCTCTCTGTCTCTCCGTCCCAGTCTCTCCCTCCCAACCCTCTCCCTCCCTCCCTCCCAATCTCTCTCCCCTCTACCCCCCCCCTCGGGAAAGGAGGAGGAGGAGGAGGAGGAGGAGGAGGAGGAGGAGGAGGAGGAGGAGGAGGAGGAGGAGGAGGAGGAGGAGGAGGAGGAGGAGGAGGAGGAGGAATTCTTTCCCCGCCTAACACTGCAAGGGACACAGTTCACTCCAAGTCTCCCTTTCCAAGCCGCTGCCCAGCGTCCCCAGTGCCCGCAACTCCAGATCCTTGCGGAGAGAGGAGCCCTCTCCACCTTCCACTCTGCCTCTCCCTCGCTTCCCGCCTCCTCTCACTACCTCCACCTCCGCCACCCACCGCCCGCAGCGCCTCCTCCTCCTCCCTCTCTCCTCCTCCTCCTCCCCTCTCTCTTTTTGGCAGCCGCTGGACGTCCGGTGTTGATGGTGGCAGCGGCGGCAGCCTAAGCAGCAGCAGCCCTCGGCGCGCGCCAGCTCCGCCAGCTCTCTTCGCCCCTGCCTTCCCCAGCCTCCTCCATCCCATCTCCCGAAAGGTGCTGGGCGCATCCGGGGCGGCGGCGGGCGAGCGGCTGCAGCGGCGCTAGCGGCGGAGGCAGCGGCAGCGGCAGCGGCGGCGGGAGGCAGGATGAGCGCACGCGGTGAAGGAGCCGGGCAGCCGTCCACATCAGTCCAGGGACAACCTGCCGCCCCGGCGCCCCAGAAGCGAGGACGCGGCCGACCCAGGAAGCAGCAGCAAGTCAGTACGCCGGCGCGGAGGGGCCACTCAGCCCACCCGCGACGCCTCTGCCCCGGGGCCCCGCGACAAACTGGGCGACCGGAGCGCGGGAGCGCAGCGACAAGCTTGCCCGCCTGCCCCGGGGTGTAGGTGGGCGGGAGACCGACTCCCTCCCCGGCCAGTGCGCGGTGCAAGCTCCCGGGTGCCGGCGCCCCACGCTCCGGGAGGTGGGGGCTCCGCTGCCCTCGGCAGCCACCCGGCGGGAGGTGGGGTCGAGCGAGGCGCGGACCGGGACTTTCGCTATTGTGCGCTGCCCCGGAGCGGCGCGGCGTGGCCAGGGGACAGCGAGCTTCTGGGGTCCCGTAGACCAAAAAGCATGGCTTTGTCAGCCGCTTTTGCAACTGTTCAGCGACAGGGCTCGCCGGGGTCTGGGGCGTTCAGGAGGGTCGGAGGCTCCGAGACCCCGCGGCTGTCTCCAGCGTCACCGGGCTGCCGGCCCGCCGGAGCCTGGCGCGCCGCGGCCGCCCCCTCGGTGCCCTCCCCACACTGCATGGCCCAAGGCTCGCGCCCTCCCGACAAAGGACGCGTGCGGAGCCCGCTGCTCCTCGGGATCTTTAAACGCCTGCCGAGCTGCAGCCGCGGGAGCCAGCGAGCAGGGAGCCCGGGGATCTCAGGTCCCCGCGGGACCGGGAAACGCGCTCCGCCTGGGGAGCGATGGAAGGAAAGTCCTAGAGAGTGCACGGCCGCTAGGGTCGCTTCCCCGCCAAGAGCCCCCCTTGGCCCCTGGACCCCGCGCTTTAGAGCAGCGGGAGTTTAGCGTCCTCCAGGGCAAATGGCTGGGGGCTGGGAGGGGACGGCCCGGGGCACCCAGGACCCCGCGGAGTGGAGGGTTTTGTCCGCGGATGCAACCAATTAAAAGTGCAGCCGGCTATTACAGAGCTGTGCGCAGCGCCCAGGGCCGAGGGCTGGGGAGTGGTGGTGGTGGTGGTGGAGGGGGCGCAGCAATCTCCACACTTAGGGATGTTGAGAACAGTTAAACTCAGCTTCCTGGCCTTTAAAAACAAAAACAAACTTTTCTTTTCTCCTTTTGCCTTAAATCTCTTCCCTCGGGCAAAAAGGCCGGTTAGAAAATAACCCTAAAGTCCCGCGTTGACCCCCAGGCGCTAGTAGGGAAATCGAAGAATGATTGCCAGTGTGTTTTAGGAAAAAAACGAGGGGTATACCTTTTTGAAATCATCAAAGGAAATAAGCCAATCTGGAGCCCTCCGAGTTTTCCCGCTCTGCCCTTGGCGAATCTTTACGATGCCTTAGGACCCTGTTTTTCACCTCCCAGGAAGTTCCCGCTCTACCTTCTAGCTTGCCACCGGCCACACAGCTTTTCGGAATTCTACTAATCTCACTTCCCCTCAGTTTAAAAAAAAAAAAAAAAAAAAAAGTCTAAAAGAAAACGCAAGGGGATCCGGAGGTGACTGGGAGTAGTTTGTACCTTTGAGAAAGGGCCGAGCTCACAAAGAAAAATGTGTTTCCGATGTGTCTGCTCTAAGTGCCCACTGGCGCGAGTATCCATCTAATGGACGCTTCCAAGAAACCTTCCCCCACGCAAGGCAGAAGGCGAGCTTCCATTGAGAAGTTCCTTGGTTGTAATTAGGTCTCATTTAAGCACGCAATCTGAATGAAATGAGAGAAGATGATTCACCGGAGAGATGCTCAGTGTCCCCGGAGTATCAATCATCACATTTTCTTAACTGCTTGAGTATTGACTACTTAGCCTAGCACCCAATAAAGGAAGTTAATCCGTGATGTACTGGTGACCTGGCCGCTTTAGTTTTTCCTTCCCAGGTACTTAGAGTTCTTCCCCCCCACCCCCCCACTTTCTTTCCAGTCTACCTCCACGAAACTTCCTTTAAAAAAAAATTCTAAGGCAGCATGTTTATTTTTGTAAAAAGATATTTAAATTTCGACTGGAGACTATGCCTGTCTCTCAAAAGGAAGTGGAGAATTGAAGCAATTATCTAGATAATTCAAGCAAAACCTCCCACCTCAGATCTACCATAATTATTTGGAAATTTTAGGGGGTATGGAATTATTCCGAGCTGAAGAGTTTGGATAATCGCTCCAATATTGCACTCAGAACGTGCGGGTTCAATCCTAAACCACCTGAAACAGGTATTAGAAGTGATTTTAAGCCACCCTCTCCCTGTATCCATCTATGTTCCCAGCTATCTATGTTGGGTTCTATTTCTGTTGTTTGAAATCCCAGTAGAATGGGTAGTGGCAGACCTATAAAATGTTTATTATTTCTGTGAGTTGCCAAGTGCACAGCCGTGTAAAACTTTGTACCTTAAAAATACGGGACTTTCTGAATCTGATTTCGAAGTGGAATCCCCGTTTTCACAGGCAAAGTAGTTTCCTCTTTAAGCACTGGGATTCAGACTAGGGTTATATCCCTCCCACCCCCCACTAGTGCAAACGCTGTACCACCTTCATACAACTGTGAATGGGCTGAATGACTTCCAGCAGGTTTGTTAAGCGGCCCAGGCAGAAAACACAGCCAGCGTCAGGGGCGTTTTCTTTCTGCTGGTCTAGCCACAACAGCTTTTCTTTCCTCCAATTAGGAGCCAACCTGTGAGCCCTCTCCCAAGAGACCCAGGGGAAGACCCAAAGGCAGCAAAAACAAGAGTCCTTCTAAAGCAGCTCAGAAGGTGAGAATTTTCTAGTGATGTTTCTTCTAATGGTTCCAATGACCTCCCTGTAATTCTACCGCTGGTTCTAAACCCACCCTCCAGGACTGGTCTGGGCTGAGCAACCCAAGACATCATTTCTGCATTTGCTAGATGGGTCTTAACCTTTTTTCTTCTTTTTTTTTTTTTCTGTGTTGACGCTTATTTTAAAAGTTTCCTGGAGATACAATGATTTCAGACAAACAAAAAAGGCCATGAAATAATATAAATCTTCAGGGCTGGTGGTGGGGGTGAGGGGCAGGGGGGTGGAGTGGAGAAAGGGCTGAGTGGGATAGGGGTGGAAATGATATCATTAATATTTACACCCATGGTGAACTGGTTCATAATAAATCAAAGCCAGATATTTTGACTGGTGATGATATGACTGTAATTTCCTCTGGAAAAAATATAACTGAGATTAATTTATCCAGGGCTTGTTTGCATGGTAACTGGAAGACAAATCCCCCTGTTAGAGTTAAATGCTTTGTCACATAGGTGCTAATTAAAAAAGAAAATCCAACTATGGGTTACTGGGAAGAAGTTTCATGAATTTTACAGCTTTAAATATGATAAAGTATACTGTTCAGAACAAACCTGCAAGGTAATATTGTCAATAACACAAGAAGGGTCCCCACAAAGTATTATGCTCTCTGGCAATGAGAAGTTTTAAAAACAAATATTTGTCTTATTTAATATTTTGGAAGTATGTGTGATAGAACCCAGTCCATTTCAATATTCAATTTTTTTAAAAGCAGATTTTTTTTTAATTGAACCTTTAAAATAATTTCATGTTGGTTGTGTGTGGTAGCAAAGAGGAATTACCCCACAATAAAGGCCTGTATAGACAAGCAATGAACAGTATGTGCCACTTTTGGGTCTTATACATAAATTGGAATTAGTGTGCATCTTATTTGTAAATGCGTATTGTAGTTGAAACTAATAGTTGAAAAATTAGAATTACTTCCCCATCTATCTTTTCAAGAGACTTAAATATACAACATTTGTTTAAAATGACTCTTTGTTCATCTTTGGGGATTAATATTCTGTGTGTGTTTTTCTGTGAGTGTAGCCACTACCCACGTTACATGTAATGGTCTCAGTGGTGCATCCTGTCACAGCAGGATAAAAGCCACTTAGGAAGTCATTAGGACTTCTGGCTGTTTTCTTTTACCAGGTTTGAACAGAATTGAAAGAGAAGATTTTTCTAACATTCGAATTAACTACATTTTACAGTTCAGGTTTTGTAGTTAGTATTTAACCAGTTAGCCCTCAAGTCTCCCTTATCATCTAAGTAACAACAACAAGCTGCTATTCTTACTTTTATTTGTAAATGAACTAAAATGGACTTTAAAACAGAACCAAACAGAGTTGTCCTGTGTTGTGTTCCTGTGGTACTTTTTCTCACAGGAGCATCATAGGAATATCTTGGTAGGAGTCAGCACATATGGAGAATGTGATGTGATCATTCTTAAGATGCCTCATCCTAATATTACTTAAGGACTCTTTAAAGTTCACCCTAAATAAATGCTTTGAAAAATAATGTAAAAAGGAAGGTGTTTGTTACTGTGTGAATGTTTCACCTGAATGAATAGGTAGAAATGGCCCCATCATGGTCTTTCTGCCTTACAAAGTTTATCATACAGAGTTCATCTTGGACTAAGAGTATTTGTATGGACAAAAGGAAAGTTAAGATTTGTGTGTGATGTAACACATGACAAAACAAAAGAAGTTTACCCATTTCCAATTATGTTTGGTTTTAGCCATAGGAATCTTCAGATGGCCCTACTAGGCTGCACTCTTCCTGTAATTCTTGTATATACACATACTTGTGTGATTACTAAAATACAAATACCCACCCCAAGAAGACTCTTTCTGAACTCTACCTTTCTGCAAGGTATAATTATTTCACATCATTCCATCATAAATGTCCCTCTCTTAATAAAAGGAATACATTAGCCTAGAACATGACTATTATTTTTCTCCAGTTTTATAAATCATTCTTCCCATGGAGACCATGATGGTGGGGACAGGGATAAGTCACTCCTGGAATGGGTCAAAATTAAAGGGTTTCACCTTCAAATCAGTTTTTAGGGCGGGTGTTCCTATGCCTTTGCACACACTTAGGTTACTAATTATCTTTTTGCAAGGCTTATGTTCATTATGGTTTTGAACTGAAAAGTTTTCTAGAAAGAGTTATACAATTCAAAACATGCCAAATGAAAACAACCTACTAGACTGAGCTGAATACATGTAGAAAGTCTTCTATGTGAGTAATGAATCAACACACACACACACACACACACACACACACACACACACACACACACACATACACACACAGACACACACACACACATACACACAGCACACACACAGCAAACACATAACACACTCATACACACATACATATACATATACATACACACACATACACACGCATACACACACTCATACACACATACACACACATACACACATACATATACACATATACATACACACATACACACGCATACACATACACACACATACACACATACATACATACATATACTCACACAAATACACACAAACACACACACACACATACACACACACACACACACACACATACACACATACACACAAACACACGGCTGGTAAGTACTTGAGAGAAACAAACTCTCAAATAAGCAGAGATTATTTGATGCAATGTACACTGGAACCCTGATGATGTTGTTTAAGTTTTCTTACTGCTTTGAACTTTTTGTGTTTAAACTAAGTTTATGCTTGGACTGAGCAACTGGCCTTGGGGCATTTGAAAACAAAACTGCTCATTAGAAAATTAAGGGAGAGAAACGTGACAATACATGCAGAATGTTGCAAGACCAGGTGGATGAACAACCAGTAAGTTAGCTACCCTTTTAATTTCAGCAGAAAGTTGATTTGTGTAATGTGCACAAGAAACAAATGTATAAAGAGGCAATTTGTCATGATTAGAGTTTACAGAAGAGAAGATAATTATTCCTCCAACAAAACCAATTTCATGGATAACCATATGTGCCCATGATAGTCTTTCCTGGGAACTCTTCCAGTCTGAATGCAGCCTTAGTAAAACAAAATCACAAGTTGCCATATTCTGGAGTAAATGATTTATCTGAGCATTCATTTGTGTTTGGGTTCAGGTATACCTATACCCAGTTACCTTTTAGTCTGTGCTGTGTGTCAGTTTCCCCTTGTGCTTGGGCTCACTGGCGAGGCTTTATATTTCCACATTTCCTATGCTTGGAGAGGAAGAGGCTATCGCCGCCTTTATGTTGTGCTTAGGGTTTTGTTGTTTCTTTTTAATCAGGAGCGGAAACTGGAGGGACTGCCACTGAAGTCCCTGCATCAGGGCACAAGCTTCAAAATGGGTCTCATTCAGGTGCTTGTGGAGAGGAGTGATTCTGAGGTTGAGTTAATTTTAGTACGAAGATCTCAGGCGTGAAATACCCCTGGTTCACAATGCTAGTGGTTTGCTTGGCCAGACTCAAGGACAGAGCCCAGAGTGAAAGTTGTATCTGGGTAGAGTATGTACACTTGAATCATGCATTCGGAAGAAACATGTGATCTCATCTTCATACACAATGTAAACAAGCCCTGAAGTTAACTGGTACTCTGTAGACTGAGTCATATTCCACACCATTTGCATTCCTGAAAGTGATTGGGTATTTTATTCTCATAAAGTATTACTAATTTCAATCACAGACAATTTAGGGATAAAGAAGAGAGTTAGTTTCATAATAACTGCAGAGTTCAATGGCTGTGTGAGGACAGGATTTTCTTTAGAGCATGGAAGGCCAAGGAAGAGAGGGACCAAAGGCACACTTTGTTGACTCAGTCAGAGATGACTCTGGGCGTGATGATAAAGCCTTAGTTTCCACAGTCCCAGAGTGAGTTGACGGGCAGGTAAGTTCTTGTGTGATTCAGGGCTCTAGCAGAATAAACTAGCTAGTACAATGAGGGAAGGAGCCACTACTGCCTCCAAGGTCTTGGGATTTGAACTCACTTTTTGAAACTTCACTTTGCCTGGGAAGAAGAGGCCTTCATGCAGCTGTAGATCCCATATGACAAAGCCGTCAACTCATCCTAGATTAAGATACACATAGGGGAGATTCAGATACATCAGGATTATTTTATGTGGTTACTGGGTGCCAGGGGGACCCACAGTCCTATTTCTCCGGAAACGTTTGGCCCTCTGAGCTCTTTCCTCCAAAGCTCCTATACCCTTGGGCCATGCCTACCTCAGGGTGTCAACAGAGCCGAATGTTCCCGATGGGGATCCTATTGCATTTCAGTTCCCTGTTGAGAATAGATGGGTTAGCAAGAGCTTTTATGCCAGTCATGCCGCTCAAGCCGGTCTTGTTCTGTGAGTTTTTGTTGTTGATGATGATTTCTATTTTACAGTTGCCAGAGTTCACCTTAGAACCTCACACTTTACAGGAGGGTGGAGACTGAACTTCACAACCATCTCTTCCCCACCCCCGATGATGTTAAGCTTAGTTGGGCATCTGTGCTCAGTTAACCAGTAGAAACAGGTGAACAGAGAAACAGCAATATTTTGAAACTGGTTCGTATTTATTTATATGGCTTTAACACAGAGAACATAGCCTATTATTTGTTTATTTATGTTTTAAGTGCTGGGTTATGAAACCCAGGGCCTTGCACATCCTAGGACAGTTGCTTTTACTACTGAACCACACCCCCCCAGCCTGCCTAGTGAACCCCTACATCACTGCTATTTTATCTGAGGAGATGATTTAGAGTAGGAAGCTCTCCAGCTGTGAACGCGAGAACTCTTCCAAAATGTTGTCCTTGGTTTTAACTTACTGCATACGTACGTGGAAGTCATTGCAGGAGGATTCCTGTGTGAGTTTCCTTGGGTCAGAGAGTGTGAGTTGCAATGCATGGCAATTTCTTCTATTTCTCACTGAAAATATAGTAGGTGAGCAAATCGTAGCGTCTTATCAAGACTAAAAATGATTGGGAAACCCACAGGGCCGGGTTACAAAGATGGTGAAATGAGTCGATCCAATTCCAATGAATGTTGGTTCACTCTGCTTATGGCTTTTTTTTTTTTTTTTTTTTTTTGAGAGAGAGGCTGGAAGAAATTGTTTATTTTTCTAGATTTTGATTAGATGTCCTTATGTTTCATACATTGCTGTGTTTCTGCATTCTATTGGGCTCAAGTTGGGTTTAGTCATTTTTTAAAAAAAAATCAAAATACAAATATACGAAGACAAACCAAGGCACTTTCTCATGCAGCTGCTATTTAAATTTTCTAGTTCTTTTTCTGTGTTTAAACACTTACTGATTTGAAGTAGGGATGTCTTGCTTATAGATAATGCCCACTGTAACACAAAAGTATGATGAGAGCATTTAGAAATTGGATAGCTATCTAAGTATTAAGCTTGACCGGGTTAGTTAGACTTGAATTAGCCTCTTGGTTCCCAGCCACTGCCCTTGTTCGTGTCTTAATAGGATTATAGAAAGTATTTTTAATTACTCATTCATTCAAAGGAAGCTTCCTCCTTTTTAAAATTTTCTTGGTCTTAACAAGTAAAACCTTTCTTCATCTCACACCTTGCCTATGGCCATTCGGCTTTATATCTGAGACTATCTCAGCATAGAAAAGAGACCTCCTGCCTTAAATATCAGGTTGAACCTAAGTGCCACGCCACAAAACCTCCCGAGGAGTGGAAGGCCAGGGAAGGGGTTAAATAGAAGTGATGTCGGAATGTCACTGTGGTCTACAATTGTGGTAGGCGCTCTGTACGGGCATTGTTGCAATACAGTAGAGTTACCTTACATTTGAGTGTCCGTTCAGTCCCGCGGCCTTGCTGTGCCCTTCATGAGCAGATGCTTCACTGTGGTCTTCACAAATGATAGAACTGATTTGGAGTTGTAAACTGACACGTGTCCCATGTCCAGCTCTTCTAAAACTCGTCCTTTAGACTGGCCAGTCCTGGAGACTGGCCCGTGTTTCATACACTGATGTCTGGCATCCTCCTCAACAACTTGAAATACAGACCAGATTGAAAGTGTGAGGAACCCACGTGTTCTAAGACATGAGGACAGAGAAATGAGTATCTTCTGCCACTCATACGCAGAGACTGTGGACCGGGTTTGGGGATTGCACCCCTAATGTATTCATATTTGTCAAATGAAAGGGCTACAAGAAATGGTTTTGAAGTTTTACCAAGCTTCTGAGGTTTGGTGGTTACAAAATGCACACAGAAACACAAGTTCTTCTCACCTCCCAGCCTCCCCTCCTCCCCATTGTCTCACTTCTTCCTCTCCCCCTCCTCCCTCCCTTTACCCCTCCCTTTATCCTTTCCTTTCAAAAACTGGTAGTGAGTACCTCTAATACGTCCACACTAATCACAGTCCAAGGAGATGGTCACAAGATAAATTTCCTTTTTAAACTTTCAAAAATACAGAATGTACTCAAAAGCTCAAAGTCGCCAGCGCTTCCTAAAGAAAGAAATGCATGTTGTATTTCACATCCCCCACCACATTTTCCCAAACTTGCTTCTAAACATCTAAAAATTGAGGGCACAACTCTGAATTATGCACTTTCCAAAGGCATAAAGAGTATAATGGCACCAGCGGAGGAAGGAAGCACCCCGAATAGACTGTGCTATGAGGGATGTGGCGCTGGTAAAAGTCTCAAATTTTAGTTTTCACAAAATGCAGAAAGCCTACTGGTCCCCCCTGCTGCCCTCTATAAAAGCCTAAAAAACTTAGAACTAGTTATGTCTCAATTATCCATGTGTATAGAGTACAGAACCAGCGCCCATCCCACAAAAGCAAGGCAAACATGACTGTATATACTGATGCTTTTAAACAATACCCTCTACATTTTGTTTACCTCCTTTGAAAGACAATGCCCCCAAGAGCATGGAAGACACACACACACACACAAAGATGGTTTAAGCCACAGTTTCCCCGTATCTGAAAATCCGGGAGCTGCTCTGGTTTACAAACTGAAACCCCAGCTCGTTTTGCAGCCTTTGTGAGGTTTGATCAGAGTGATTCAGTAATGTGGGTTTTCAAGAACAATCAAGCCTCCCAGACAGAGGCCACACAGTGTAGCCGACATGTTCCTCCGTCATCTCAGGAGAGGGTTTCAGTTTACATGGGACACCAGCCTCTAATACCAGGGAGCCACTTTACTTTTAACTACAAGCTGAAGTGATAACGGCGGTCCTGTGCCCTTTCGTTAATGGTATGAATTTTATTTCTCAATGGGCTTTTTGTGAATGGGATACTCATTTAACAGTTATCGTATTTGCAAGGCTTCCTCTCCCCTCTCAGTAGATTTCAGATATACCCAGGTCATATCATAGCTCCTAGGATGTAAGAATTATACAGACACTCTGTTAGAGCATTGTTACCTTCAAGGTTAATAGCAGCAGCCTCCCCTCCACTCAGGGACCACCCAGTTCCTATGAGAAAGGATGTCTGTGTTTCATGTTCCTGTAATTCATTACTGGGTAAACTTTGTGCAGTCTTATAGTTACCCAGGGGCCACGAGCATTTACAACTCACTGTATACCAGCCAGGCATTTCTTCAAAGTTGTCTTCTAGAGGAGATGGTTGAGGATATTGGGATATTTTTGCTTTGACTCAACTGTCTTGGACTAACTTGAATGGAAACTTTACTTTTAAGCCTTTTATCCTATTAGGTATGAAAAGACATTTCTAAGCAACTTGTGTAGGGTGGGCATGTCCGACTACCTTGATGTCCCTTCAAAGGAGAACTCATCTCCACTTTATGCAGGAAATCAAATCAAGGCTTCCAGGAACCTGTCCCTAGTCATGAAGCTAGACTAAGAAGGGTTT
Source organism: Cricetiscus sungorus (assembly GCA_030556225.1). Taxonomy (NCBI): domain Eukaryota; kingdom Metazoa; phylum Chordata; class Mammalia; order Rodentia; family Cricetidae; genus Cricetiscus; species Cricetiscus sungorus. Next base: position 7,295,488 of record JANBXA010000616.1, read on the forward strand.
TGGACCCAGGCTTTCTGAAGTATGACACCTTCATCCCTCCAGGCGACAACTAAGAAAGGCTGAGTGGTTTTCTGGGCATTCCCAGCTTGCACTTGCCTTACAATACATGCTCTTGTGACTAAAGGTGAAGTCGTGCACTAAGCTTGACCATAAAGAAATCTTCGGTTGACCCAGAACAAAGCCAGAAACTTTGACAGCCAAATCTGACAGTTAGGTTAAGATCCCCAGAGCTACTGAATTTCTTTTTCTTCTCAGAAATGAGCCAAGTCAGTGGCTGTGTTACCAGAGCTTTCTCAAGCACTGGGAAGAGGCTAGTAGCAGTCTTGGAAGTCAAACAGAGCTGGCTTCGAATCTCAGGTCCTTCACTCATCAGCACGATGTATGATCCAACTCATCTAGGATTTGGTTGCTCGTCTGCAAAGTAAATGAAGTCATGATGCTCCTGTAACACACGACCTAACTTAGACCAGAGAATTTTAAATCCTTGATAAATTGGTGGTAACATTATAATCATATAGAACTTCTGATAATTGTAGATCTGGATTAACCTATGACTGGACAGCAATGCCAGGTATCAACCATCAAACTGTTATCTCTGTCTATCTGTCTGTCTTTCCATCTGCCTGTCCATCTGTCCATCCATCCATCCATCCATCCATCCATCCATCCATCTATCCATCCACCCATCCATTCATCTTGTCATTTATATTCATCTGCTTTTATTAGGTAAGTTGAAGAGAGGACGGAAGGTTTCATTTGGCACTACATGATCTTAATATCTCATTTTAGTATCACTGTATCAAGACCCACTGGGCTGTTAACTCAGGTCACAGAACTAAATTGTAAAACAAGTTGTCCTAACTCAATCCACCTAGATTTTTATGTAAGGGGTCTTGCGATGATTCTTATACACAAAACGGTAAGTAAGGATTCAGCTTTATCCAGAAGAGTCTAAACATGTGCTTTTTATGGAAGGTAGGTGTGTGTGTGTGTGTGTGTGTGTGTGTGTGTGTGTGTGTGTGTTTGTGAGAGAGAGAGCATATTAACATGCTTAAGGGTGACTAAAGCTAATTACTTTACGAATGTTAAAATTGGAACTAAAATAGAAATAGATAACTGAAATCAGAAAAATCTGTTCAGTATAGCAACGAAACTAACGATAACAGGAAAGAGATTCATGCCATACTCATGCTGAATGTGGAATTAGTGTTACTAATGCCCATTTTTAATTTAATAATTTTTATGTAGCTATGATTTAAATCTCTGGGACAAATATTGGTGATTTTTGCTTTTTTAAGAATTATCTATCATCTGTTTGTCTCCCTCTTCTTTCCTCTCTCACCCTCTTTGCCTTAGGCAACCCATTAACAGGTGATTGTTTGGGGCAAAGAAAAGGAAATTAGCCATGAAGAACTTGGTCGATGTTAATTATATCATATTAAAGCGTTCCTGTACTATTTCTCACATGCAGATGTGCTTTCCATGGTAGTGTAGAGACAACTGTTTTATTATCTAAAGTTAATATGTCTGTGCTAATTTTTGTAACTACTTGTAACTGGAGAGTCTTGACCATTGAAAGAATGTTCATGCTGCTCCATGTTAATTTGCATACATTATGGGATGTGGGAATATTTCTTTGGCATGATTGGCGTCATGATGCCCTGAACTCCAGGGGTCTCTTATGGTGAGAGGCAGTGTAGACGCCTCGTTCCCTCGTGCAGCAAGCAGTAAGGAGAGGAGAAGCATCCACCTAAAGGCACAGACCATGAAGTGTGCAAAAGGAAGACACCTCTGCTGTACTCTAGAACGTTCTAACTGGAAGCATAACCCTTGGTCCAGCTCATGTGAAAACCTCAGGCGGAGATTATATGACTTCCCTTTTCATTCTTTTCAGAAAGCAGAAGCCATTGGAGAAAAACGGCCAAGAGGCAGACCTAGGAAATGGGTGAGTAACACGATACAGTTTCCATTCTTAAGAGGAAAAGAATGTCTTTTTAAAGCTTAATAAATAATAATATTAATAATAAAGTTGCGTTTCATGGATGGCATGAATCGGTAACTTTTGGCTCCAGAACTCACTGCCTCTGTTCCCTGGAGGTGACCTCTTCCTTCTGTATCTTTCCACGTCAAGGAAATCTCCACTCTTCCTGCAAAGGGTAACAAGGGGAAATTTGCTTCCGGGTTGAGTAACTAGAGTTAAAGTATTATGAACCCTCAGAAACTGATTACAATGGCGATAAAATTTAGACGAAATATGAACGAGATATTTTTTTTCTTTAAAATATGGTTCCCTCTCTGGCTTTTCTTTCTCATTTTCTGGGTGCTTTGCATGTTTCTTCAGGAAGCAGGTGTAATTTCCAGAGGTCCTAGCAAGCCTTAATTACCATTCTAAATAGGGACAACAGAGGCACTGGTGCCAAGCACATGACCCATGTCCTCTGGAATGTCTTTCCCTGGGATGGCTCCACATAAAGGAAGCCCTTTCTCTAGGTGGCCATGTTGCTGGCCCCAGCCTGCCTTTACCTCTCCTCCCACAAAGCACTTCTCAGGTTTGCTCCCGCTCCCTCCCTCCGCTTTTAACGTTTCTTTCCTGCTCTTCTGGGTTGGATTTCCCCTGTTAGTTTGCTGTTCCTCCCTCCTCAAGTTCTGCATCACTTTCTATTTATACTTTGGTGTTGCCTTTCATGTAATTTATTCATCTTGTATTTTTTTCCCCCTCTCTGCTCCACATGTGTTAGGATTAGATTTCTTAGCACAAGGAAATGGGGATGATCTTTAGATTAAAAACATCTTAGTGTTGCAGTGGAACTTTAACGCAAAGGCATTTTATGGAACCAGTTTTCCGATAAGCGAATTCTCTCCCAACCTTATCTGCGTGGCCATCCTCCAGTCTGTACCCCATTACCTTAAACAAAGGGATCACACTGCCCCCTAGGCCGCCTCCTCCTTCCACAAATGCTCAGGACTTAGAATGTCTTTGATGCCATTTTGGAAAAACTCCCTGCCTCCCTCCTGAAATATACAAAGTATTTCTTTTTCACAGTAGGCCTTCAAATATTAGAGGACATCTAACTATCTCCAGCCCTCACACCCCACCTTAACCTGCATAAAGAAAGTTCTTGCTATTTGTGTCTTAGTACATTTATTTAAAAAAAAAATATTCTGAAATGTGTTCCTCAGAAATAAGAATTATATTCCAGGTGTGGTTTCTATAAGCAGTGGATTTATTACCTCTCTTGCACGTATGAGTATCTGTTGCTGCTAAATCAATTTTCTGGGAATACAACAGTATGAATAAACAATGCTTCCTTTTGCTAACTTGTTCTTTGGGTCAAGGGTATGGGCAGTAGTCTCTGCTGAGACTACTCCCAGCATTTAGCCACACCTCTAAAACTGGGAGCCTAGAATTTGAAGGCTTCTTAACTTCAGATCCTTTGGTTGAAAGTCTGGTCATGGCTATGAGTGTCCTCGGACAGCTCACGCTGTAATCTGATGGTTTTAGCACTCATGCATGGGTCAGTGGCTGGAAAGGAACCACAAACTTACTTCTAGAAGTCAAAAAGCCACCAATATTCCACTCTAATGAGCACAGTGCTGACTAAGCTTCTAGAGCACACAGACTAAACACAGGCCTGCTAAGCATGCGAACTCCGAAAGGGTGCCCCATCCCACTGTGAACCAACAGGAAAACCTGCACACCTTTTCTAATAGGAACAGGACAGGTGAGATCCTTGAAGCCGTAGGATTAGCAGGACTAAAATGAAGTAAGTGGCGAACAGCTGCAGAGAAAATCGGCCATGAAAATACCTCCTCCCATGCACATCTCTGCTTTCCATACCCAACGCCTTTGGGTACCCTCTGAAACAGTGGCTCTCAAACTTCCTAACGCTACCATCCTTTAACACGGTCCCTCACGTCGTGGTGAGCCCCAGCCATGAAATTATTTGGCTGCTACTTTACAACTGTGATTTGCTACTGTTATGAATCATGATGGAGATATCTGATATCTTAAAGGGGTCTCGACCCACACACAGGCTGAGAACCGCTGCTCTACTGTCCCGGAGTGGACCCCCGTAGTTCTTAGTCATGTCTGTTCTTCATGGAAACTTTCTGTGGCCCCAGAACTGGTGGGTGAGGTGACACCAGCCCACCCCAGCGCTTCAGAGCCCTCCGGTTTCTACCCATCCCCTGGGTGGCTCACACAGCTATTTTTACCAAACACAGCACTTAAAGGATTACACAATGTTGTTCTTAAGGGCTTCTTGTTTATTGGAGGCTACCTGGGTTCTGGACATACGATCTTCATGCTGGGTAAGAGTGCTTGGTAATTATCAGGCACGGAGACGCTGACTTCATGGGGACAGCTGTGTGACCCTCACTGACTCACCTGGCTTCCGATTTTTATGGGCTATGAGAATGGACCATTTCTATGTGGTGCATTACGGCAAGCCTCCAGTTTGGTCCCCAAAGAAGAGCTGCTCTCCTCAGGAGAGGGAATCAAAGGAAATGGTATATTTTTTCTAGACAGCGTGTTTCCTCTTGGCTTGCGTATCTTCTGTTGGGGGCTGTGCAGGCAAGGCTTTCTTTTCAGTGGCATTATTTGCTGAGGCGTGTGTATGGAGTGAATCATTGTGTGCTCCATAGGAAATGGACTTGCACTTTATGCTAAGTACGATTCTTTCCAGCAATTACATCCACTGATTTCCTTGACTTGCAGATATATGTTTGAACTGACTGGATTGACTTGGTATTTGTGTTAGAGGCCAAATTACCCCTCTTATTCTTGTAGGCTGTTTTGTTTTAAAGTTCTTTTGAGATATATATATATATATACATATATATGTATATATATATATATATATATATATATATTCTATAAATCTTTAAAAAAAAGTAAGGTTATTTAAACATGAAGATACTCGCCTTGAAGGGGATTCAAGGCTTCATTTTTTCCCCAGTGTAGTTTACCCCTACAGATAATCAAGGCAGATTATCCTACAAGTAGCAGCTACAAACAAAATGTTACAAAATTGTCTTTGGTTTCACAATGATCAGTGAAAAACACCGAACAAGGTACACAGGGAGTGTATGTCATGGACCTTTTTAATGAAATCAATGAGAGCAAAATAACTGACTGGGTTTTAAGATGAGAAAGGGAGTAGGTATTTCCACAGATCCAGTGCCTTCCCCAAGACCAGCTCTACCGAATGCCGACCTAAATAGAACATCAGTCATTTAGTTAGAGGAAGGAGAGAGGGAGAGAGAGAGAGAGAGAGAGAGAGAGAGAGAGAGAGAGAGAGAGAGAGAGAGAGAGAGAGAGAGAGAGAGGGAAAGAATACAGACAGCCATGATGTGGTAGAACCAAATTGAGGGTTTCTGGTTGAGAATGAATTCAACAAAATCCTGGGGTACAGCAGCAGGCTCCGCGTTTAGACCCCGTCCTGTTCTGCTGGAACATGCCACTAGTATCTTCATCCTCCATTTCCAACAGTGCGGGTGTGTCTGTGTCATTGTTGCTCAGTGCACGTGTGTCTGTGTCATTGATTGTTGCTCAGTGTGGGTGTGTCTGTCATTGATTGTTGCTCAGTGCAGGGTGTGTCTGTGTCATTGATTGTTGCTCAGTGTGGGTGTGTCTGTGTCATTGATTGTTGCTCAGTGTACGTGTGTCTGTGTCATTGATTGTTGCTCAGTGCGTGTGTCGTCTGTGTTGCCGTGGGACTGGGATCTCACTCTCCTCATTGGCAAACCTGTGGTTCTGCACGGGCTCTCATTAGTTTACTAGTGGCCTTTGCTTTTTCATTCTAAACGGTGCCACAGAACTGCCCTGCCCACCACCTTCCATGTGATGTGACCATTCTCCTTCGTCTTGACTCTTTCCTGGGGTTTCTCATCAACCCTGGCAAGCTTTGGAATCTCCTCGGCTGCCACTTCACAAAAGAGGCATCAAGTTCACACCCTGTCCTATTAACCTTACAGACCCATGTAACTGGCCTGGAAAAGTGTTCAGTGTACCTGGGGCCAATAGAGGAATAGTTAATCAAGAGCTGGTTCACCGAAAATATGTAGAACTGAAGAGAACATGGCATCAGTCCTGCCCCTTAGAAAGGACGGGGGATCAGTGGGTCCAGTGACCCCATGAGCGTGCCAAGTAGAGAGGGTTAGGAATGTGTCTTCTGTCCACTGCCTCCTTTGGTCTGTTCTTACCACTGGTTTGACTAGATTTCAGATCTACTGCTTTGATAGGAGTTTTCTGGATTTTTCCAGAGGTGAGCGGTAAAGAAAGGAGAAAGAACGAGGCATAAATTTCTTTCACAATTAAGAGCCAAGGGTCAAGATTCAGGTGGTTTGGGTTCAAGTTTTGACCCACCCCCAGCTAACTGTTTCATCTTGAACAAATGACATGATTGTTATGATTGTCCCAAGGTGTCACTTCTCATCTGGAAAAGGTGTGTGTTAAATGAGGAAATCTGTGCAAAGGCTCAAAAAAAAAAAAAACAAAAAAAACCCAAAAAACAAAAAAACCCTACTGACACATAGTGCTTGGTAACTGTCATTGTGAGGCCTATCTATGCATTCCCCTTAATGTCAATGTCAACTACACCCCACACACACTTTAATTATCCATAGCTACCAGTAGTTATGCATGAAGTAAAGTAAGAATCACACACCATACTGACCGCATTCTCTTGGCTGTACCATGTTTTTAATGTGTGTCTTAGTTAGGGTTTTCACTGCTGGGAAGAAACACCATGACCACGGCAACTCTTATGAAAGAAAAACATTTAATTAGGGTGGCTCACTTATACTTTCATAGGCTCAGTCCATTGTCATCTTGGCAGGAAGCAGGGCCTAGTGCTGGAGAAGTAGCGAAGGGTCCCACATCTCACAGGGGACAGGAAGTTGACTGAGACACTGGGTGCTATCCTGAGCATAGGAAACCTCAAAGCCCGCCCCCATAGTGACGCACTTCCTCCAACAAGGCCACACCCACTCCAACAAAGCCACACCTCCTAATTGTGCCACTCCCTATGAGATTATAGGCACCAGTTACATTTAACCTACCACAGTGTGTCTCTAATATTATCAAGTTTAAAAATTGCTTATTAGTGATATTAAAGTGAGTTTTATGTCTGTTCATAGGAGGGGAAAATTTGACATTGATGCTAAAAGCCTTTCTCCTTGTAGTAGAAGTTTGATGTTGTGTCTTACTGAATTTGAAAAGTATTTTTCACAGTATTTACCTTAATATGTACTTATAAAAACTTGATTGTTCTCAGAACCTCTGTATCATTCCATTAGTCAGTTTGCTAACCTCTGTGTTCAAGCATGTCTCCCTTTTGCCTCAGAAAGGACCTCACCACATAACTGGTACAGAGACAGAAAATGTTTGGTGAATGTCCGACAGTGTGGAACTCAGGCTCCAGGGCACAATGAGATAGTAAAAATGTCCACTTCACTCATAAAACATGCCATCCAGATGTTTCTTAGAAGGCCAGTAGGGCTTCTGGGAGAACAAGGAACGCGGGGACAAGGAACGCGGGGACAAGGAACGCGGGGACAAGGAACGCGGGGACAAGCAGGTCCTTGAGTGTTTTGTTTGTAGAACATTCCAACAAAGGAAAATACACCTTAATACAGATGAATGCTTTTTTTTCTTCCAAAAGGAAAATTATTCTGGAGATCATGAAATTGACCCCGAAATTGACCCAAGGGCCAGATGCCGAGTTTAGATGGTCATTAGAAAGCTACTGACGGCCCCAGCTGTTTCCTTGGCTGTTGAACTCTTGATTTAGCAATGGGGTGTGTACAGGATGTTAAGTTAAAAATACACGCTTCTATTTCACCTCCTTCCAGGGCCACTTGCTTCTATTAAAGAGCTTGTGAGACACCGGAAAGTGATGTAATTTCTTTGCTACTCACACACGTGAAGAGTCTAGATAGACCAGGTCTTCCCTGATTTGTGGCAATCTAGAAATGTAAGAAGAGATGATTTGAGGACAGAGTGGGAGAGGCACCCGGAATACATTTGGCTCTCAAAAAGAAAAAAAAAGTGCCATGTTGATTTTATTTATACACTATGATAGCTTTCCACTCTTTGGGAACTATTTACAATGATTCACAAACACTGGGGCCCGAATAGCTACAGATAAATAAATATGTGTGATGGAGAATACAGACCATGTATTTTTAAAAAGAAAAAAAATACTGCATCTATTTTCATATAAAACAGTCACTGAATTCCATAGTATCTGTCATTTGATTAAATTGATGATGAGGCAAGTGTCTACCCCAGGATTCCATGTACCTGGTGATAGTGTACAAGGGCATAGATCCTTTATGCTTCTGAACCACCTCCTATCCATAATTCACCAATCTGCAGGAGCAGAGGAAAATTGACTATAGTTTAATAAGCTCATCGGGCGCTGTGGCCTGACAAACACTCCTTAGAGAGGCAGACAATATGTTCACATTGTCTGCATGATTGTGAGTAACCGTTGGGGTCTGGGAGAGAGTGAGAGTAGCAAACTGCACAGATGAGCAGGAAGGGTTTGCACTTATCAGCCTCTTTTTCAAATAAGCACCATTCAGCACAACAATTTAGGGCAATACTTCAATGTTAAAACTCATCCAAAGAGATTAACTTTGAATGAAAATGTATCTGAGCTAATTCCAGTATTACTCTATGGGACTTAAGAATGTTTTCATATTTAATCTTGCAATATCAAATCTTCATCTTGAGAACTACAATCCCTCCCCCCCCAAAACAAAAACAAAAACAAAAGCCAGCTTACTGCATTTTCCCCCCACCAAGTTCTATTAGGAGTTCAGTAACTATGTAGCTATGGCTGGCCTGGAACTCAAGGAGATCAGCCTGCCTTTGCCTCCTAAGTGCTGGAATTAAAGGTGTGCTTTGCCATACCTAACCATGGAACGTTTGCTACTCAGATAGGAATAATTCTTCTTATTCTACATTGCAAGATAGATAATACTTTTGCTCTACTCTTAAGGATGTTAGTCTGTTAAGCCCCCCCCCCAGTCAGAAGCTCTTCATTCTACACGCTTCAATATTTTACATGGAAAACTCAACATTTGATGCCGTTAAATCAAGCCTCCTCCCTGCACTCCAGTGAGCTAAGGATCTCTGCATTCTGGGATCTAAATTCCTTGGGCAGGTAGCATCATTTATTCATTCATTTTCTCATACTTAAGGACCGTATGGAAACCTTGTCTATGAGTAATGAATGGCACGCATTATTATCCATAAAACATAAAACCCTCTATTAATATAGCCAGCTCTATCGCCCAGGGACTGGTGACCGAGCTTGTAGATGGCAGAGCCTTTGGGCTCCTTCTTTGCCTTCTTGTCCGTCTTGTCACCCTTTGGCCATTTGACTATTAGCACCTCTGTTATATGAGAACAGGAACAAGAGGCCAGCTCTGGTAAAGCCACGATGGGAAGGTAATCTTGCCTAACAGAAGCTTTTCAGAGTGTCTTAGTGTACTGTCTGCGTGCAGCCGTGACTCTGAAGTCCTTGTCCCTTCACACAATAAATATGATTGTACGGCTAGATAGGAAAGTTCTTTTCAGGGCTCTATGCTAATCCCAAATCTCCTTTCGTAAATACTTCCTTAACATTGATTAGTAGCTGCAGATTACACTGGATCCAAGGCTTTTCTGTGATTGTCCTATGATGTTGAAAGGGTCTTAATTTGGTTGTTAAAAAGTGTCCTAAGCATGTAATAAATTCATTGGGGGACAACCTTCATGGTGTGTCTACGAGAAGCCTATGTGATTATTTATTTGTACTGCAGTTACGGTAATGTCACCCAGAACGTGGAGCTTGAACACAGCCATGGTTCACACTGAGGGAAAGGCTGCTTAAACACGCCTTTGTTCCCTCGTTGGCTTGTTCATCTCTTGTTTGGATGGACCATTTAATCCCTAGAGCTCCAAGTCAGAGACCATGGGACTGTGTGAATTTTCTGTTTTGCTTCCAAACATTTCGCTAATGAAGGTGAGGGCCAGCAAAGTAGACGGGAGTTGGCATAGCCTGGGGAATCTGAAAAGGAAACACATAATTTTGTTATTTGTTTGTTTGCTTGTTTTTGTCTTTGGAGGCAGGGATTCTCTGGATAGCCCTGGCTGTAGAACTCACTCTGTAGATCAGGCTGGCCTGGAACTCACAGAGCTCCGCCTGCCTCTGCGTCCCCGGTGCTGGGATTAAAGGGGTGAGCCGCCACCGCCTGTCATACCTCCATCTTTAGGTGTCCAGAGAAACCGTAATTTGAATGGACCTCTCTTTACACATGATGAATAAATTGGTGCAGGCAGTGGGGGAAGTGCTGTGTCCCCTCCCCCACTGTTAACACAGGAGGTGATCAGACAGCAGCAAGTGGCCTGCTCCTCATGGCGTGCTCAGCCTGATGTCTTATACCACCCAGGACCACATGCCAAGGGATGGCACCATTCATAGTGAGTTAGGCCCCTCCACGTCAATCACTCAGAAAATGCCCTACAGGCTTGCACACAGGCCTATCTAGTAGGAGCATTTTCTTAGTAAGGGTTCACTCTTCTCAGATAACTCTAGCTTCTGTCAAGTTGATGATAGATAGATAGATAGATAGATAGATAGATAGATAGATAGATAGATAGATAGGTAGCTAGATAGATGACAGATAGATCAGGACAGTAGCCAAAACTGATTTTTTTTTTTAAACCAGGAATTATTATATCACGTTTTCAGACTGATAATTCACTATCCCCACAAATAAATATATTACAGTAAACACCGAGACCCTCCTATGAGAAGCTGACATTTAAAAATATCCACAAAGCAAACACAAATTTTCCACATTTATGAAATTTTATGAGTTTTGTGGCTTTAAAAAATTCTTTTTGAGTCAGCCTAAGAACATTTTTATATTCATTTCAGCCATAAAATTATCTCTGTGATAATAGCAATGTGTGCCTGGAAAATGCCACCTAGAAATAAGATTTCATGAGTGTCCCAATACAGGTTATACAAGTCTAACTATATTTCTATACAGTTAAGCTAAGTTCTTATTATATGGATTTTAGCCCATTTCTATCAGTTTCAGTTGTAATGTTCTTTTTCAGAATAAGTCATCCTGTTGAGGGTGGGGCGAAGTGTGTATTCCTGGTGTGTGTGTGTGTGTGTCTGTGTGTCTGTGTGCGTGCACATGCACACATGCGTGCAGGAGCACATGTATGTCATGACATACATGTGATGATCAACAGATAACTTTTTGGACCTCTTTATGCAGGTTCCAGGGATCACATTCTGGTTTCCAGGTTGCACGCCAGGTATCTCCATCCGCTGAGTCATATGGCTGACCCCAGCAAAGACTACAATCCCTTTTGCATATCTTTACCAGTCTGCAGTGGTGTCTGGGTGCTTTCATTTGCCAACCCTAGGCTACTGTCACCTAAGTTTCTTGTAAGTCTTGTTTTTCTAATTTGCTGACGAGGTTCTTCAGCAAGCTAGCTGGAACACCGTAGTATTTGAAATGAAAATGCCATCTGCCTGGCTTCTGACTCAATGAGTTTCTAGCTTTGTGATTTGAGTAGGGTTGCTTAACATCCCACCTGTTCACATATCACCTGGAGTGACAGGCGTTTCTTCTGTGTTGTTCGTTCTGTGTGGGTTGTGATCAAAATAAAGAAGAAAATTTAGAATTCCCAAAGCTGGTATCACTGTAAGAGATGGGGTAACTCTCAACAGTAAAAACAACATTTCCCAGCAGGAGAGTGAACTTGGGCTTGCCACACAGGTACGTTTTAAAACTTTGCCCAACATCTTCAACCTCACCCTCCTCTCCCACAGAATGTACTTATGTGTATGGGTATTTTGCCTGTATGCCTGTCTGTGCACCATTTGTGAGCCTGGTACCCACGGAGGCCAGAATAGGGCATCCCCTGGAACCGGAGCTGTGAACCACTGTGTGGGTGCTGGGAATCAAACCCCGGGCCCTCTCTTAACTGCGGAACCCTCTCCAGCCCTTTCCACTGAAATTACGGGGACTCAGTTCTTTTTCCATGTCCATCTTCTTTTGCTGTTGGAAGGTTAAAGTTCCAACATTGAAGGTGATGCTTGCATGTGGGGCTGGGTAATGATTAGAAAGAGTGAAATGATGTCACTGGGAATACATAGGTACAGAGATGAGAGGTGGACATGGCAAGGAAGGCTTGTAGAATTTGACCTCCTAAGACAGAAACTGTCAAGTTCCAACAGGACGTGTGGTCCAAATGTAGCTGAAGGAAGAGGAAACTTCACTTGGCCCACTAAAGGATGTTAGGGTAAAAGTGACCAGACATTTGTAGGGACCCCAGATGAGAGCGGGTATCGGCAAGATACAGAGATATACTTTAAGTGGGAAACTTTGGAAGGAAGGATGCTACGCTGTCCAGTAGACCAATGATAAAGATGAATCCTTCAACTGAATCAGATGGTTTTAAATTGGGGAGGAAAGAAATGAGTAGACATTATAATGGCAAAGAATATTTATTATGCACTGTTGCTTTCATATTTTAAATCTATTAAATATATAGCAGGGTTCACAAAACAAGAGTCCCCCCCCACCATGTATGTGTGGTATGTATGTACGTATGTATGTATGTTTTGTTGTTCAACTCAGTTGTTTCATATTAACTATAAGCCTGAACACATAGGCGTATGGGCAATTCTACATAGAATTTGATTCATTGTCCCTGAAAACTGCTTTGCAAGCTCCAGGATTCTAGCAGAACCAGCTATGGTGGGCCGTTGTCCTTCAGAGGGATCACGGGATGGTTTCCCGAGGCCTTTTCCTCCACACTTGCCCATGACTGTAGCCATTGAATCATTTAATTGTTTCTGGCCTCCAGAGCCAGTGATTCGCAGGGTGGTAGGGTGAGGTTATGTCTGGGGCCTGGGCCTATGTCCTCACCACACTCGGGGCCCACCCTTCCTGGTCTGAAAGGCACTATGCACAGCGCTTGGCACATAGTGAGCACTCAATAAATTCAGTTGTTTTTCTGTCTCTTTTGGGATCTGAAGTAGAAGCACTCAAACCTTAGAGCGTGCCCCCCCCAACCCAAGAGCTGTAGATCCCCCAACTGAAATTCACAGAGAAAGCAGGGCAAGCGTGAGTGGGTGCAGCTAGTCGACCGGGGAGAGAAGGCATTGTTCTGGCTGTGTACCTTGGCTAACTGACCTTCCTGGACCCGTGGACCCTAATGAGATTTTTGGAGATGAATGAGTTTTAAGTGAATGCAGCATTTCTAAATTATGTGTAAGTCATGGCAGTTGATGATAATTTCATGAAAAGTAGCTCACTGGTATGCAGACATCCTGTGTTTTGTGTGTGTTGTTTGTGTTTTACCCATCACCACCATCCCCAAAGAGCAGTGTGAAAGCTCTCTGCACTCCTCCAGGTTCCCAGACGAGGAAAACAGTGAGCTAGAAGAGACGCCTGATAGCCTCACCTGTTTATATTTGTTAAAATGGCTTTCTCGCTGTTCTTTCTTCCTTTTTCCTTTACTCCAAAATCCAACTGCATTATCCTTGTCTTCCTGAGATTCCAGGAGACTCACTTGAAGTTGTAAGAGAAAACCTCTTAATTTTTGTCTGGTTTCCCAACACTCGTACATTTTTTTCCCTCTGTCTCTGTCTCTCTCTCTGTTTCTCTCTCTCTCTCTCTCTCTCTCTCTCTCTCTCTCTCTCTCTCTCTCTCTCTCTCACACACACACACACACACACACACACATTTTTCTCTGCAGCTCTGGGGATCAGCCCAAAGTCTCAGCTACTGAACAATGCTCTGGCCAGTATAAACTGTTTTCACAACATCCCAGCTAGGATGTTGCTGTTCACCAAACCCACCATCACATTCCGGGTTCCCAGTCTCATTTGTGCGCGTCTGTGTATGGATTGTGTTATAACAGATTTGTCTGTGTGTGTAGATTCGGGCATCTACCATCAGAACTATTGTCTTCTCAGACAGTTGCTTGCGAATGTTTCAGCTTATCCCATGGTGACAGACACGGGGAGATGCATCGTGTCTTCTGCATATACTAGAATGCTGACTGTGGAAGCCCTGGCAGAGTCTAGCCCACGTTTCCTCCCTGTGGCTGTGTAGGAACTCCTTCAGATTCCCTTCTTATGAATAGCTGGCTAGCCCTAGCAGAAGCATAGGTCGGCTTGGCACCCAGCTCCTGGCTTGCCTGGAGTAACCTGTACTTTAACTGCATTGTGGGTTCTGCCAATTTGAGAGGCCAAGAAGGGGAATCAGCCTAGGAATGCAACACATCTGATTTTCCTGAGGCCACACACACTTGCCTAGTTAAGTACCTGCCTGTCTTGGGGTATGTTCAACTATGTCTCCAGAGTCCTGACGTTGTGGCTAACTACCTTTACTCCCCTTCAGACATGCAGGCCGGGGGATGCCCTGTGGTTAAATATGTGAATAGAGTGCCCAAAGCCTTGGGCTTGATTTCCAACCCTGAAAACCAACCAAATAAATAAACCAAATACATAAACAAATAAGCAAAAACTGAACCGGAAGTTATGGTTTTCACATAGATTTCATACGATCACAGAAGCAGACATTCACTGGGCAAACTGTCCTGTTAGTTAGATTTAGTCATTTATCCCAGCCTCCAGTACGTATGCACTGCAGTAAACTCTTGTCCCCTTGACACCTCTAGAAATACCCACACTAGGAAATGCTACCATGGCTAAGTCCCCCAGAAAAAGTAAATATGTAAATAAATAACAAAGAAAGAAAAAATGGCACACACACACACACACACACACACAGAGAGAGAGAGAAAGAGAGAAGAGAGAGAGAGAGAGAGAGAGAGAGAGAGAGAGAGAGAGAGAGAGAGAGAGAGAGATGCCATAGCAACACCTGGTAAAGGCCTGTCTCTGACTAAGCATCTCCACTCTGAGGAAAACGATTGACAAGTAGCTCTAATGACATTACCATTTTAGAATAGCAGAGGCTTACTGCATTCTACTGCCGCGCCTGGGATCTGAGCAGTTAGATAGCATGGACATACTGACCAGTGAACCAGCTCTAAATGCGATTATTACCGGAGCCCACGTCCCTACTCTATGGTGTCCTACTAGACTGATTTCCTTTCTTTGAGCTAATGCTTTTCCATAGTGGCACTTTAAAAGAAAATATTTTGTAATTACAAATGATGTTCTAATTTTTTTGTTTGTTTTCATCTTACTTAAAAGCTTACATTTAAATTAACTAGAGACATTTTCAGAGAATCTTGGACATTTAAAAGAAACAGAAAAAAAAAAAACATTTTAAAGAACAAAAATTATCAGAGTACCAGGACAGAATGCTGGTATTTCCATGGTGGGTGTCTTTGTCCCTACCTGACTCACATTAATGTGTGCAGCTTGCTAGTTTGGACGAGGCACAGGGCAGATGAAGGTACGGCCAAGGCCCCGTGTCCCACTGTCTGTCACTGAGGCCCACGTGGTGCCAGAACTTGAACTGTGGACGCATTAAAACGCTGTTCTGATTGGGGCTCAACTCAACCTCCCCAAATAGGAGTCTGGATTTGCTCTTACGGAGTCCCAGCCTTTCATGCTCTGCGGGTGACCAAGTCAAAGCAAAGAGCAGCCATCATGAGCCTCAGTGTCCCCACAGGAACCGGCTTTCCTGACTTCCGACCCATTGCCTTCCCCTGCAAGGGGTGGCTGGCTTCACCTTGCTGGCTCGACCCTCCCTGATTTCCATTTGTAACGTTGGCCCTGGTATTAGGTTTTCTGAGGGTTGAAGTCACCAAGTACCACATGCCTGGGTGCCTTCGTGCAATAGAAGTTTACTCTCTCACATTTCTGGGGAGTGAAAACCGAGCATTTGGGTGATTTCAGGGGCATACTGCTCTTCCGGAAGCCGATCTCTCCTGTCTCTGTGTGGGCCTCTCTCTGTCCATCTCGGTCTCTCTCCTTTTTGAGACAGGATCTGACCTAGTCACACGGGCTGGCCTTGAACTGGCAATGATCCTCCTACTGAGCCCATCCACCACGTGCTGGGATTACAGGAGTGAGCCAGCATATCCTAGTTTCTAGTTGAGAGTTATTTCCATGACTTTTCCTTAGCTTTCGGTGTCATTCATAATCACTGACGTTTCGTGGCTTTTAGACACACCACTCTAGGATATGCCTTTGTTGTCACATGATATCCTTCAGGCATGTGTCTGGGGGTGTCTTCTCTTTTGAGGACATCAGGTCATATTTGAGTAGGGTCCTCTCTAGTAACCGCCATCTTAACTTGATTAAGTATACAAAGGTCCTACTTCCAAATAATACTTCACTTCTTAGATACAAGGTGGGTTATTAGGGGTGTAATGTAACCCAGAACAGGTCTCCTTAACTTCAAGGTTTATTTTAGAATAAGGCAGGTATTTATAACATGTGAAGAGAATATACATAGGGTTTCATTAAATCTGAAGCATCATAGCCAACATTTGTAGTTTGTTAGAAGAACACATTGGAAAGATTTATAGGCTATTTGGGGGGTGTGACTTTTGGATTAATTCCTTCCTTTGAAACATTTGTTGGGCCCAGTGTTTTAAAAGTAGGGAACGAACAGATTTGAAAGTGTCTAATTTTTATTTTTAGTGTAGCTTATAAGCTTGTGCATTTTTAAGAAGACACCTAACTATGGTAGTGTGGTGCGCCAGGATTGTAAGTATTGATTTTTAACTTCCTTCGCCTCACCTGTTGGCGTATGCTAAGCCTTTAGTTACACAAACAGCAGAACTTTAGGTTGTCACTGTTGTGGCTTTTCTTAGCTTGCTTCTAAAAGAAATGTCTGCATGAAATATGCCTACAAATTCTAATAAACATTAAAAACAAGGAAACCCTACCTACTCACTGTATTTTTCCTTTCTACCTCACTGGCTGTGTACAATTCTATGCGTTCATACTCATTCTCTTTAATAGTAGTCAATTTAGGAATATATATATATATATATATGTGTGTGTGTGTGTGTGTGTGTGTGTGTGTGTGTGTGTGTGTATATGTGTAGTGTCTTTTAAAAGTATTCTAAAACTATTGCCTTGTCTTTTTTTTTTTCCTTACTAACTTTTATGTACAGGATTCCAATCTCCCATTAAATGAATGTGGTTTAGCTTCAACCATACCCTTCCCATAAGGCTAGTCCCCACTTCCTACAACCTTACAGACCTAGGAGAACACTGTTTTCCCTTCTGTCATTTTGATAATTATGTGCGCTGTGCTCAGTGGTGGCCTATTAACTCACATGAATACCGCGGTCTTGCAAAATAGCCTGAGATTCCCATGCACTGGAACTGTGAGGATTTTCTGTAGTGGTGCTTTAGCAATCATGATGGAGGTGCAGGCATTTCCTGGGGATTAATGAGCAGCTGGGAAGGACCAGTGGCCCTGGGCTGTGCCTCCCGGCCAGCCATCAATTCCAAGGGACCGTCCTGTGCTGCAGCCCTTACTGCTATTATAAGCTTAAAATGGAAAAACATAACAGACATATGAGTTATTTTTATGGTTTGATGCCGTTTCCAATAGTATGTACCAGTTCAAGAAAATGTGTGTGTGTGAGTGAGTGAGTGTGGTCAGGTCATTTGACTCATCCCCGGGAGTCTATGTTTTATGGATGAGTTCCTGGTTCTCAGCCATTCTGTCCCACAAAGAAAGAGGGTGGGGGAAGGAGGGAGGGAGAGAGAAAGGAGGAGGAGAAAAGCAAGCAAGCAAGCAGTTTAGTTTGGGAATCCCCACCTTGGTCTGAGTCTTAGAGTTATCATACACAGTGAGATATTTATATTCAAGCTTCATGAATATTCTGAAGGGACTAAGCCATCACTTTCTGTTGTGGTGATTCTTTTCCTTCAAGAATGAAAAGGGGAAAACAGCACCCACCCTGTAACGATCATGCTAATATTTACTGGCATCCTTAGGTTTACACCTTGACTCATCGAATCCACGAGAGAGCGATACACAGCCCAGCGAGCCAACACTTCAGAGGTTTTTTAAAAGCATATTACATATGCAATAATGGGGAGCCTTCAATGCCAAGCCACCCGAAGTCCAGACCAAAGTCAGAATGTTGTCCCCGCGTTCCTCTGCAATTCTTCTGTGCTGTGTTCCTACCTTAATTAAGCACCATGCCACGTTATTTTAATCTGGATTACCAAAAGCCTCTCTAGAAATATTTCATTGAGCTCATAAGAGGGAAGATCTTGACAATCCAAGAGTGTTGGCATCCCTGATTTTAGGAAGAAATGCTAACGGTGTTACCTAGGTGTGACGCCTGCCGGGAACCATTTTAAACCTCTTATCAGTCAATGACACCACATCTGCCAAGAAGCAGTGACAGGCTGGACTTCTTGGAATACTTTTTTAAAAAAATCACAGGGCACAGGTTGCACTAAGAAATATAGGGAAGTGAAGACATCGTTCCCTCAGCCTTGACGTCTGCCTCCCTCCTCTCCCATCCCATCGGCCTCAGCCTCCATGCACCTGTCAATAGTCCTAGCTCACCACTCCCAGTGTGGGTGAGTAAATGATGTGCTAAGTTCATCCCCAAAGAAACAGTCAGAGGTGGGCAGTCCCCCAGAGAACAGTGCACACAAATGCCCAGATCTTAGCAGCACTATTGTCTTCTCTCGTAAAAATCCTTTTGGAACATGTTTTACATTTGATGACCTTTACCAAAAGCTCCTTGAGTCGTGGATGCTTTCATTTTATTTTGGTGTGTATGTGTATCTTGTGTGTGTGTTTAATATGGAAGGTGTTATTAAATGGTAGTTCCTTCACATTGAATAGAGAAGCAGAAAGTATGTGCTGGGCTACTCAGATCTCACCAAATGACTTCTCAGAACTAGGTAACCGAAAATGTTAAATACGTATTTCGGGCTGGAGAGATGGCTCAGCCATTAAAGGCTAGGCTCACAACCAAAAATGTAAAAATGTATTTCCGCAGTGTTAATGTCATTAATTGCTGTACCCAGAGGAGCAAATGCTGTTGCCAATCTCTTGGCTCTGACACTTAGAGGCATTAATATAAGTGGCTTTAGCTCTGCTGTCTTCAGTGAGACTGCAAACAGGAAACAGTAGATGTCGGGAAAATCTTTAAAGAGAGGGAGTGAGGTAGGTTTCCTTGCTTGGGCTTTGCTCGAGAGCACGCACACACAGGCTTAAGATGAAGTTGAGTACAGGGTGTGGTACAGCAGCCCTGAGTGAGATGTGTTACTCCGACAGTTCATTAGTCAGTTATTGAGAAGGGGGAAAGGAACATTTTAAGAAAACTGTTTGGTCATCATGGTGACAAAACAGAACTCCCAGCTGGCAAATCTTGTATGTGAGTACATTTCTTAGATTCTATGTCTGCTGCTCGCTATGAATACATTTCTTTTTCAAAACACTATATTTGGTATCTACTTACCTATGTATCATCCATGCATTTACCTACCTACGTGATATAAGCAGCTTGTATATCAGTGGTAATTTTTAATGTTTATTTTATGTGTAGGGGTATTTTTATCTGTGTACTGTGTGTGTGTGTGTGTGTGTGTGTGTGTGTGTGTGTGTGTGTGTGAAGAGAGTGTCAAAGGCCCTGTAGTTACATGTGTCTGTAAGTACTGGGAATTGAACCTGGGTCCTCTGAAAGAACAGCAAGTGCTCTTAACCTTAGGCTGGTAAACAAAATCTTGAAGAATAAATTCAGCTAAGAAATATGTGACTATTTTCTGAATGAACTGTACTTTAAAAACTAGCATGCTGGCATTTTTTTTTAAAATGTCAGTTTATGCACAGCTGTTTTCATAATTCTACAACATGGCTTCAGAATTTCAAGGGTATTGACAAAAATACACTGAGTATATCTGTCTCCCAATCTTGCAGCAAACATGCAAACTATGCCGTAAAAGGAAAAGTTTCTGAACTTACATTAAAATTCTATGTTTGAAATGTATGTATATATATGACATAAATCGGTGTGGTGTGTATACAAAGGGAGCTAGCCATTTGGAATCACTCCTAGTCTAGAAAGCTGAAAAGTAAGGGAAACATCTTCACTAAGAACATGATGTGCATATTTAATGCTAGCAAGTGCCCAAGCCCTCAACTAAGTGTTGGGTAGAGAGGCAACACTTGTGTACCCAGCCACAAAGATGGGCTGAGGGGAGGGAGCTGATCTGGAGTTCAAATCTGGGAGCCAGGGCAGGAAGAGCCAAAACTTTGGCTGTGGGTAGAGATCACGAGAGAATGATGAAAACAACAGTGAATGTAGAAAGGGGAGGGGCCAGACTGTGAGAGGCTGCACGCAGAGATTACGAAATCTGCCAGCTGCTATGATTGCCCATCATCTTTCCTAGCCACCTCGTTGTCTACGCCCTCTCCCCACCTGCGCCCAGCTCACGGCAGTAGCCTTGGCTCTTTCCTTCATTAGCTGGGCTCCCTGTTGAGGTGCTCGAGATGAACAGGCATCCCGGTTGGGCAGGCAAATGAACCTGGAGAGAGTCTTGTGGGGGCCAGACCGTTAAGTCACACTTAGTGGCATCCCGTTTGCCATCTGGAAAAGATAAAGTTTTGTTGTGCAATTATCTTTATGGGATGGCGTGTTTCTGTCGGTTTACTAAAATCATTAAGACGAAACAGGGCACAAGTGCAAGCCCGGGTCTCCCAAGTCGCCTGTGCCTTCCTCCTCATAGTGTGGAGTGCACGCACATCTGTGAAGAGGAGTAACATGTGGCCAGTGTATTTAAATGACTTCAAGGGTCATTAGATTTCAAAGAATATATATACATACATGCATACATGCACACACACACACACACACACACACACACACACATTCCTTGCACAAATCAGATGTCCAGAAAACTAAGTTGTAACTTGGGATTCATTCAGAATGGTCTGGAAGGTTTTAACGTGAAAAGGTAAAGATTACAATCATGAGACTCTGTGCCCCGCCTGTCTCCCTGACTTCCCGGAGGACCCTCTTGTCAAAATATCATAGCTGTGACTTCTACACTGAACAAGCGGTGTGGGTTTTGTTTTTTTGTTTTGTAAACTGTAGTATTTCTTTCAAAGACTGATTTATTTATGTCTATGGGTGCTTTTGTGTGCATGGACATCTACACACCAGAAGGGAGCATGGGGATTCGTGAAACTACAGTTCCACACTTATAGACACTTGTGAGCCACCGTGTGGGTGCTGGGGATTGAACCCAGCACCTCTGGGAGAACAGCCAATGCTCTTGGCCACTGAACCATCTCTCCAGCTCAAGCTGAAGTATTTCTAGGAGCTGGTTTGCCATGGACATTGCACTTGTGCCTAATTATACTGAAGTGGTTTTAGCAATCTAGCAAAAAAAATGCTCAACTCTGCAAGGCGAATTGCAGAAGAGAGCCTTTCCTTCTCTGGATGGAAAACAGACAATACAAACGCACCAAAAGAAAAAAAAAACAGTTTCCCATAGTGCAGCTCTGCCAGAGAACTTCTAGAATATTATACATGTGCAGTAAACATTTATGGCCATATTTAAGTCCGAGCAGCACGAGGGATTTTGTGCTCCCAGTGGTTGTTGAGTACCCCAAATAGAAATCCTTTATGTCTGAGGTATCCATAGTAACTAAGTAGGTCCCATTTCCATTGTACTTATTAGCTCCCACCCTGCTAACCAGGCTTAGGCGCTGTGGGCTCCAGGACTCCTGATTCATATAACACCCCAGAGAGTAGGTAAGTGCCTTTCAGAAAAAAAAAACAGACTTAAGTAAGGGGTTTTAAGAGATTTGTGGAATGCCATATAGCAGCCAAGACAGTAATTTTTGGTCCAACTTTCAATTTAATTGAGTAGTGTCATGCAGACAAAAATCACATCGCGAGAAACAGAATTATGGTTATAAAGAAAATAATAGTGGGGTTTCGTTTGTTTGCGTGCTTTCGGTGCCCCTTCGAGAGCTTCTATTATCAACACGGTTGTGTCCATCTTTGATGAAACAGCCCACATTCACTGTTAGCATCCAGCAGGCAACGCCAGCTTTGCGATTTGGATTCTTGCTTTTTCTTCTTTGGTTTTTAGACAGGTTTTCTCTTTGTAACAACCGTGGCTGTCCTGGAGCTCACTTCCTAGACCAGGCTGTCCTGGAACTCACAGAGATTGTCCTGCCTCTGGCTCCAGGGTGTTGGGATTAAAAGCACGCACCACCCACCACAGTCTGGCATCTTGCCTTTTCTTAACACAGGGAAATAATTAACACAGCAGGAAAAATGGTTTGAATTCATGACTAGCATCAGCATTGCGGCGGGACTATACTCCTCTCTCTGCAAGGACATTGATGCATTTGTGGTAGGCTTGCCCGCCCGTGGGTTCTACTGCAGCCATGCTAAGTTGCAGCATGAAAGCATATCATCTTTATTTCTTAGTCTTAGTTACCCATGACTAGAAACATCTTGATACATTTTCTTCGCATTCTCATTTGCACGTTAACGATAACATGAGAATGAACTTTTTAAAACCATACATAATGTGCCCTATGACTTAAACATATATACACTCCAGATCACCAGAGGATACGCTGTGGGTGTCATCAGAGTTGGAGAAAAGGCGATCTGGTCCATTACATCTGTTCTCTCTGGGACATTCATTCATCTACCTCTTTGAAATTTAGAAATGAAATCATTACAACCTTCTCCCACCTAACACTCTTCCCCACGAACGTTAGGCAATGTTCGAAGTCCTCGCTAATGCAATGAGCCATGCTTCTTTTCGGGAGAGATCACTTATGAACGAGATAGCGCACTCCTTGCTGAGACGCAGCTGGTGTGTGTCAAATGCTGGTTGGTATTACACGCTCTCATCCATCCAACACGACACAAGCTGTTTCTTGGGAGAAGCCGACAAGGTGAGCAAGAGGATGGGAGGAAAGGACTGAGTTTCGGTTGGGTCTCTGGTTTCTAAATGCTGCATAGAGAAAACAGCTTGGGTTCCGTGTCGCTAAAAAGACAAAACTTTGCTTCCCAATCTGCCACTGGGCATGCACAAAGTGAGAATCGATACCAGAAATAGCATGTAGATCTGTCCCTTTGTCCCCCAGGGGTGTCCCCTCTTGAGCCCTTTGGTCCTTCTTCATTGCTGGCTTAAGAGTTAAAAGTTTGCGTGGGGAGCAGAGTGGAGGTGGAGAAAGAAAGCAGAAAGAAAACACGGGACTCCTCAGCCGACTTAACTCACTAGCTCATGCAATGATGGTTACACACTGTCACTACTGGATCAGTGCCCACCCTTCTCGCTCACTCACTGATATTTCTAAATGTGGCCTACAACGTGGACCTGTCCTGTTTCTGCGAAGAGCAGAGGTCGAACCCACTGTGGTGCTGAGTTCTTCCCTCACAATTTGCTCAGTCGAAAACATCTTCATGCTTTCAGATAGACACCAGGGGCATCGTGAGATCCACATGCCTGCCCGGGAGAGAGCCAGGAGCCAGCATGCTTGGAGTTGCTTCTGAGTCAGGGGTTGTCAGAATTGGCCCACAAGACTTCCCTTAGCAAGTGTTTATAGTGTTTGAGCTACAGAAGCAATGACAGCACAAAGACACGAGGGGCCCAGCAGGCGGAAACCCCGTCCTCATGATACTGACAAACCACTTGGAATGAGCACACAGAAGTCAACGAAAGCATGCCTCCGCCAATGTCACTTAGTGTAAAAGTGGGGGACGTAAGTCTTGTGGGGACACAGAGTTGGCGCTGTGAAGATGGCTGCAAAAAACAAAAAAAAAAAAAAAGAAGTTTGGGGAGGGTTCTCTGAACAATTCAAAGATGTGCAGCAGTGTACTTGAAGTTTCACCAAGAGCCCCTCAAGAACTAGCACGTGATCCCCCTGTCTCATGTGTCCCTGCACACCCCCCCCATCTTTGCTCGTTAGGCTGCCGGCAGCAGAACTCAGCAAGAGCCTGAATGGCTAGGCTTGGGTTCTGTGTCGCTAAAAAGACAAAACTTTGCTTCCCGATCTGCCACTGGGCATGCACAAAGTGAGAATCGATACCAGAAACAGCATGTAGATCTGTCCCTTTGTCCCCAGGGGTGTCCCCTCTTGAGCCTTTTGGTCCTTCTTCATTGCTCGCTTAAGAGTCCCCGAATCTGATGAGGGACCGTGCCCTGTCACCTCCTGGAGCTGGTCCCACGAGCGAACGTGGGGAGAGCTGCTGAATGCTGCTGGAGATGCACAATCTCTTGTGACGGGAAAGTGGCCGCTGCCTTGCTCCCCTCTGAGAGCTGGGAGCCTCCTCTTGCTGAGAGTGCAGATAAGGGAGGGCCTGATCCTGCAGCATCCTGTTTCCCACTCCTTTTTCTGCCTTCAGATTCTTTTTAAAGCCAATTTCATTTGTCCTCCGAGATCAGAACACGTCAAAGAGCTTCTCTGAGGGGTAAGGTGGATTTGCAGGACACAGGGAGAAAGAGAGCCCTCATCCTGGCCACTGTCCAATGA
This sequence comes from Cricetiscus sungorus, assembly GCA_030556225.1. NCBI lineage: Eukaryota > Metazoa > Chordata > Mammalia > Rodentia > Cricetidae > Cricetiscus > Cricetiscus sungorus. Next base: position 7,319,980 of record JANBXA010000616.1, read on the forward strand.
AGATAGAGAAGGCTCGGGTTACCTCCCAGTGCTGTCTGAACTTGGAATAGGAAAGAGGGAACAGAGGGGATGAGTTAGTTACACTCTTTGGGTCCAACTGCCATTTACCTCAGAGACAGAGAAAAAGGGAAATGGGCGTTTATTTTGCTAGATACTATACCTACAGAGCATAGCTAGCTTCTCCATAGTTCTTGCCCAGTTCTGGACATCATCCCAAAAGATAGTTAAGGGATCAACTAAGAGCTGTCAGAATAATCCAGAACATATCTATTTCTACCATCCCCTTTCTTTAAAATCCCCACTGGATTCAGTGAGAATGCTTGTGTCGATTATAGTAAGCTGTCAGTTCAGGGACGTCTGAACCGGTTGCTAATCCTTTCTTGGTTATTAATTCTGTTATGTTTTGTTTTCATTTTCAAATTTAAAAAAAAAAATCACCACTTTACCTAAGCTGGCCTTGTAATCATTCATACTTTGACTTCCAGTGTTGAGTGTATAGGTGTGTGTGTGTGTGTGTGTGTGTGTGTGTGTGTGTGTGTGACGTTGGGGTTACATTCTTGATAGGATAATAGGAACATGGCATTTTGTGATGAAAACCAAATTAAAAATTAAAAATTGTGACAAAATATCGACAATGTGATAAACACCATGGCACTTCAAGTTGCCAGCACACCACATTCAGGTGAGGCTAACGGAGGACCATTAAGTTCTGTGCTGTATGCTGTAAGATGATGGCATTCCTAACCTCCTACTTGATCACGGAGGCAAAAACCTAGTTATGAAATAATCAGCTTAGCAAGACTGTAGCTAGGGGCAGTTTTCTAAGGATCCAACTCATTCAACTCAATACCAGACAGGTTGTGGTTGATTCTTGTGGAAGACAACCTGGACGATGTTAGTTTGGATGTGCATTAGTCAATAGAGGGCAGTACCATCTCCATCACCATGAACTTGTGCCTTCTCAAGTCAAAATGAGAGTAGAGAGGGAAGATGGATGGCATGGCGAAGATAGAAGAACTCTTACGGTTATATTTAGTGTCCCGCCCGCTAGCGGGATGGGTTCTTAGTCTGATCTCATGTCACAGCTGTTTGCTCTTGCTGTTTGCTGAGGTTGAATGCTGGAGAGGGTGTTAACCCCTGGAAACCGAACACCTGCAATTACCTGGTTCTTTCCCCCAAGGAAAAAAAATAGAGATTGCTGCTGTCTTTCTCTGTTTATAAAATAATGGTTGAGAGAAACAGTTTTTATTTTGAGCATTGTTTCTCAATTCATATGTGCTAAAACAAACAGAAAGCACTATTAGAGTAATCTAAAATATTCCTTCAAGGCACTTTGTTGACAGTTTTACCAGAAATAAACAGGATGTAAGAACGTTTAAGCAACTACTTTCACAGATACACAAGCTAGACAAGCCACCATGGTCCATGACTTTTTTGTACCATTCAGCCAACTCAGCTTGAAAAATAAAGGAAGTCTTGTGATTTAGCCCTTCTCAGCCTAAGCTTTAGGATTAAAGTCACTGATTATGCTTAACAAAAAAGACATAGTACTTAATATTCAACTCACATTTAATAAACGTTTACTATGCACACATCATGTGTGGGCAGGCCATTGTAAGTTTTGTGCAAGTAAATCAAGCATGGTTTGATTTATAGTTCAGGGGTGGGTTAGTTTCAAGCATCATGGCAGGCTTTCTTGACATGGTCTTAGCGAGAGAGTCATATAGGGCAGTTATTTAATTTATGTGTCAAGATGTAAATCTTAAACTATGATCTAAGAGGCTCTTAGTTAAGCCATGTACAGCAAGGAGGTGGATGGTGCTCCAATTGAGTACTAAGGGGTGGTGGGAGTTCACTGGGGCAGCTGTAGGGGAATTTCATGGAGAAGGCCTTCTATGACATGTCAGGTTGGCATTGGATCAATGATGGTGAGGAAGTTTGGGGTTGTTCAAGCAAGATCCTCTAGTTGGGTCTGGCTAGTGTGAACCCTATAGGGCTGCAGCATAGGAGTGAATGAGGACAGTGCACCTCCAAACGAGTCGGGAGGGCCAACATGACCTGTGTAGGTGACCGGGCATTATGGCAAATGAGGAATCTTTGGAAGCAAGGGAATGACCGATCTGATCTGAGCTGGCTTAGAAAAGCTGTGAACACAGTGGCCTCTCATCAGCGCGTCTAATGACGCAAGGGGCTCCACTATTGCTTTACCAATTCCATTCTTTGGAAACCAGCTTTTAAAACTCGTTTGTGGGCTCAGTGGTGCATATCTGCAGTCCCAACTCCTTCGTAATGTCATAAGGAGGCACACTGAGCCAGTCAGTGCAACATAGCAAGACCCTGTGTTTTCTACTCCCCAGAATGTGTTTACAATGCATATTTTTATATTTGGAAATTATTGAAAAAAAATAATATAAAAACTAGTGCTTTGTTGAATGAGAATGTTACTGTACTAACTAAAGCCAGAATGTCCAGAGCATAGCCACCTGGCTGTGAGTGTCTTGGCTGGTGGCAGCTCCTTTTCTGGAGCGACAGAATGTAGTACCCGTTGCAAAGACCATCCCACCAACAAAGCCTAAAATACTTATTATCTGACAGCAGAATGTGTTTGCCAACACCCGCCTTGGTGTCTCTTCCAGGCCCTCTTCATCCATTTAAAAGGATTTCTTCCTCTAGTGTGGGAGTGGAAAATGAATTTAAGTTCATTAATAAAAGCGGGAGAACTTTGGCTTTGCCTCCAGCTATTTTATTTTTATTTATTTCTGCCCTTTCTCTGGAGAATTCTGAATGCTCCGTGCCTAAATACTCAAAGCTAAAGGTAACGAGGTTTCCCTTTAGTTGAGAGGGCGCGTTCTTTTCCTAGGTACTTTTAGTGTGTGCTCTGGTGGTCGGCTCCACTGAGCTATGTCAAGTGGGCCGCTGGGGTCTGTGGAAATCACCATTGCAAATTGTATCCATGCCCCCATCCCCTGGAAGGCTCAGGACTAGAGACAACCTTGGCTTTTAATGACATCCTTAACTTTCCTATGTGAGCTGCTCACCCGTTGCTTTGCGGGTAGTAGAGACTTGTATTGGCAGTGTCAGGACAATGCTGAGTTTGCAGGTACGAACAGGAGTCAGGGCAGCCTGCTCTTTTAGATTGAAGGCCGACGTGTCATGGCGTCCTGCCTCTTTGTGTCTCTTCCGCTCCTGGGATATTGCCGCGGGCTTCTGCCCTCCAGTCCTTCCTTCATAGAATCCCCTGGCATCTGAAGCGAGGCCTCCAAGTCACTCCACCCTGGAGAGGCCGAAGGGCTCTCCACCCCCGTTAGTGTCCGCTTTGCTTTTGAATGCCTACCGCAGGCACCGAGCGTCCCTAGTGCACGTTTTCCTGTCTTAGATCCCAGAACAACAGTAGCCTCCGTGCCCTTCCCTGCCCGAAAGGCCCACATGCTCTTCTCAGCCGCCTGCCCTCTGGCTTTCCTCCGCCTGCGGTGCAGTGCCCGTGCTCTTAGGTCATTGGAGGGCGTCCTCTTCCGCCAGATCACCCTTGACTCCCTTCCTCGGTTCGCAGCCCTTCCAGCCTCTTGTCGTTCTTTACTCCTGGCTATGCCTGGGGCCATGCTTCCAGCTTCCTTTCCCTCCCTCCATCGTGTGTGTGTGTGTGTGTGTGTGTGTGTGTGTGTGTGTGCGCGCTCTTATCACTCCTCCCCTAACTCTTAGTGGCTGTGCTGTCTCCAGTGCCCACCCCACCCCCAGTGTCACTCAAGTGTTACTGTCAAGGCAGAAACTTTATCTCCTCCTAGAAAAGCCTCTCGATGGCTACCATTCCACCAAGGGATAAAGTCCAAACATTTTATGCTGATACAGCTCTAGGTCTGGCTTCTGATTTTGTTTCCTACTCATCCCCCCCCCATCCTGCCTCCTCCCCCTCCCTCGCTATCTGTAGCCTTTAGTTCCTTATTCATAAAGAACACATTTTCCCCCCCAAACTTGCACGAACCCTTTCACACTTGTGGTCAGATTTTATTTCCTTTGCCGCTCTTGGTTTTTGTTTTGTTTTGGTTTGGTTTTTGGTTTTTTTTTCCTCTCCATCAGGAAAAAAACAAACAAGCAAAAGCAAAACGTCAGCAGGCCTCCCCAAATCCAGCTCTGAGGTGCAACACCCCTCTTTGAATCCCATTGCTATTTCATTGCCATTTGCTCTTTGCCACAGGCAGTTGACACACCCGAAGCAGAGCATGTTACCGTGTGTTGCCGCGTGTTGTGATTGCCCACGAATGTACTTCTCCTGCATGTAACTCCGTGCCACTGATATTTGGGTTTGGAGTGTGCACACCACAGTGTCTGTCATAAAAAGCAACCTAGGAACGAGTGTGCCCACGTTACGGATCTGTGTCTACATGTTGAACCCTTTGGATTCCGGTGCCAGGCGCATCAGAAATGAATGTCACTGCAAACATTACAACACAGAATCAAGAGAAAAGCCTTATTGCCTCTCAGTATCTTTTGGGGATCGAGTTAATTATAGATGGGCAGTAGTTACTCACCTGTGGGAAAGAAGGTTTTCAGCATCCCATGCAGGGAAAAGTTTAACTTCCCATAGAAAAATGTGCAAGAAAGTGCCTTATTGGACATATAAATCGTGCACATATTTATTACATGCATATCCCATATTCCTAAGTACACGTATGAACTTGTGTGATAAAGGTTAATATCTTCTCAAGGGATTCTTAAAATTATAGACAACACTTAAATGGTTGACTCTAGTACCCTCTTTTCCACTTTCCGCTTTGTAACCCTATCTCAGGGAAACACAGGGTTTTCTGCTGCAGAACTATAGACTCTCCAAGATTTACGAGTACTAGGAGGCTCCCCCCCCCCCACCCCTTCATCGATCCAGAAAGGCTTTTGCCGTGTATGAACACTATTTTGTATCTACTGAGCAACTTGATAACTGGAGCCATAGTAGGTTGTGTTTAAGTTACAAACACATAAATGGCTAAATAACATTTAGCAGTTAATACAGTGTATCAACTAATTCCTCCAGTGTAGCCCCAAATTGAATTTTTGCTCCTCCTCCCCCGGCCTGGAAGACATACTTACTCACAGTGGCTTACTATCTACTTTGGTTGTGTTAATGACCAGGTTGTTTCACGATTTAATTGGGTAGTTATGATCATGAATGAATAAATGATATTATTTTCAGGTGATTTGCTTATATGCACTAGAAACTGCAATTTATAATAACCATGGGTCCCTTAGTTCAAAGGATAATTATAACTATGACAAATAATCCCTTATAGGAATTTCATGTATTCAGCTTGTTTTTCATATTATAGCGGGTATGGTTCCTCTTTTGTTTGAATTATTTTTATAGTCATTGGAGGAAAAGTAAGATCAGAAAGTAGTGAAGAGCCCAGTTCTGCTTCTCCAGCTCATTTTAGAATATTTTATTCAAAATGAAAAGGACTTGGGAAGAGAGAAATAGAGTCACCTTGTATCTGGTTTATTCTGGTCTGTCATTATGGATATTAGGGAGGGGTTTATCTCTTGTTATTGTCTTCCAAAACTGTTCATTTTGGAAAATCTTCACCTTCTTAACGTGTTTTTCTCTGCAGGAATGTAGCAGCTACAGTGAAGTTTATTACATGCATACATCATATCATTTTCTATATGCTTGCAAATAGTTTACCTAGCTGTTGTGGTCCACCTTATTGTATACGCAAGTAACTTAAAAAAAAAATGTTAGGAATTCTGGGTCATTCATGGTTTCCACAAAATGGATTCTAAGTTGCTATGAAATTGACCAGTCATTTGCACCTACATATTTCTAGAGTTTTTGTACTCCTTCCCAAATCATAGAGTAGAGCTCAACATATTAAAAGGTAGGCATGAAACATCATCTTTGATCTTTAGTATTTGCCCACAGGCTACTTTGCATAAGATAGCGACAAAGGACAGCATTTTGCCCCCCATCCTAACACATACACAGAACACACTAGGATTTTTCTTTCAAGTAATCCATGTCCCATGAGCCTGGATAGGGAGCCTGGATTGGTCTTATCCACGTTCTCTTTAGGTCACAGTAAATCAGTCCCTGGTTTCTATTTCTGAATGGTTTTAGTTGTTTGGCCAATGTAGCCCAGGCTAGACTGGAATTCAGTGCTTCTCCGAGCTTTACCTGCTAGCTTCGGATTATGACTTTTGAAGACTTAAAATAATTTTTACCATATAGGTCCAAAGTTTCTTAAGATCACATTGTTACCTAAGAACAAACGCCTTTGCCATTCATAAACTTTTAAAGCTTCACATAGAATTTTCCAGACAGCCTTTAGGAAAGTCATGTAAACACATGTCCCTTAAGCACTAACTTTTATAGTGTTCTACAAGGTCTGTGTAGCATTTGGTACATGGGGAAAAGAGTTTGTCTTAACCCTTGAACAGTAGGGATGGGGATGATGGTGATGATGATGGTGTGTGTGTGTGTGTGTGTGTGTGTGTGAGTGTCTGTGTGTGTGTCTGTGTGTGTGAGTGTGTGTGTCTGTGTGTCTGTGTCTGTGTGTGTGTCTGTGTGTGTGAATGTGTGTGAGTGTGCGTGTGTGACTGTGTGTGTGTGTCTGTGTGTGTGTGTGTGACTGTGTGTGTCTGTGTGTGTGTGAGTGTGTGTGTGTCTGTGTGTGTGTGAGTGTGTGTGTGTGTCTGTGTGTGTGTGAGTGTGTGTGTGTGTCTCTGTGTGTGTGACTGTGTGTGTCTGTGTGTATGTGAGTGTGTGTGTGTCTGTGTGTGTGTGTCTCTGTGTGTGTGTGTCTCTGTGTGTGTGTCTCTGTGTGTGTGTGTGTTACAGCTGACCTTCTTCAGGGATACTGGAGCAGGGTGGGTGTGAGGGCCTCAAACTCTGATCTATGGGTGGCTGCTTTTTCTTTGTAGAGCCCTGGCTGGAAAGTGATTTATGGGAGTTGCCTGAGCCATACATCACCTTCCTGGCTGCCTTTGTTGATACCTTGTCACATTCTTGTGGACCTGAGGAATTCATTGTTCTTGTTTGAACTGATAAGAACAAAAAAAAAAAAAAAAAAAAAAAAAAAAAGAAAGAAAGAAAGAAAAGTGGGGGGGGGGGAGAGTTAGTTAAAGGCGGGCTTTCTGAACAACTGCCTGGGGAAAGGTAAGGGGTAGAATGCTGACCTGTGACACAGGTGACTCTCCTCACCTGCAATTCTGCTTTTGCGTCTGTCCCCAGCAGCAAGAGCTGGGGTGCACTGGTGTGCTGGCTGGAGCTTTGCATGCCCTCTGGAGCTATTTCTTTTTGCTGGGAGGTTTTCCACACGGGAGGTTGGAAGAGGGTAGGGAGGGAGTGGCTTTCCTCAGAACCAGACTGGCTGAGAAGAGCTTCCAAAGCAAGGTCAAAGTTCACTGGGGGGACTGAAAACTCACCTGTAACTTTTGACAAATCGGTCCCTTCGAAGTTTGTTCTGCTATCCAGCATGCCTTTGGGGCCGTGGGCCAGGGAGCCCTCTCCCCTCTGATGCGCGCTGCCCCGCCCTTCACTTTGTATTTTGGCTGCCCGAACAGAGAGTGGCCTTTGAGTCCAGCCCTTTGAAGACACGGAGGGAAAAGTTTTGGCATGAGTAAGCATCCATCTTCTGGCCAAAGAAGTCTGTGTAGTGTGTGCGTACGGTATTATCTCCCATTTCACCAAAGCTAAAGAACGACCCCTTCTTTTTATCATCAAATCACACATGCCACGTGGTGGAATTGCAAAGCCTCATATTTCCTTTGGTGAAGATGGATGTTTTTGTTAAAAGCAGTGACGCACAGCCGTTCCACTGGCTAATATTCTGTCATGGGGCTATTGTTGATCTGAAGGAGAATCTGTTTACACTACACCCTTCACCCTCACCCACCCATCCCCCAGTGGGTGAGGTGTTTGGGGGAGCAGGCGCCCTTTTGTGTTACACTGTTTAATGCCATAAATCACCCCACCTAGAAGCCCCCTCACGCCCCCACCCACCGGGAACCTGGGCGGGGTGAGGGAGGCTGAACTCTGGCCATTGAAAATGCCTTCCTTGCGCTGTGAGCAAAGGGTGCAGGAAGATCTCTGAAGGTGGGTGGCAGGGTTGGTCCCAGAGCAGATCTGAAGACAGATCTGAGTGTGAGTGTGCAGTGTTCGGGGCTGTGGAATTAAAGGAGGAAGCCACCGCTGGAAAACATCCCTTCTCCTTGAATTGGCTTCCCTGTCTCCAATTTAACCCTCAAAATGTATGCAGTGGTGTAAGTAAGGCCAGTGTGGCAAATGTTTAGTAGATGTCTACTGATTAAATCTAGAAGTGCGAGTGTCTAGCTTGGTTTCCAGAAATCCATTTATTCACAGGGTTTCACTGCTCTCTGCTGGAGAAGCCCAAAGCCACCCCAGGCCCTGAGGGTGAATCACTTTCAAGGAACGCAGGTGTGAATGCAGGTGTGATAAACTCTTGGCCTCCGCACTTACATTCAACGAGACACTTTTGTCATGCCCATCAGAGACTACAGGCTCCAGTCACATAGCACAGGGTGCAAAATGCAGGCGCACAAACCATCCAGACTCCAACCTCTTCCTTCAAATGTCATCCTCCACAAAGATAGCCTGTGTAACAGTGTGCAGTCTATGGCTTTCATTCTCGTGTTATTTCTTAGCCTTAAATTCTTGACACAGGGTAATAGTTTATTCTGTTTTGTAGGTTATACCAATAACCTTTACCAATAATCCTTTAACTCTAAAAGAAAGTCGAGCTCTTTTGAATAAACTATATCAAGTTTGATATATAATATATACTTATATATATATATACATATATAGTTTGTGCATAGAAAAGAAGATGGACCTTAGTATCAACTAAGTGTAAACATGTTCTAACATGTTTCCCCCCAAACTTTTCCTAGCAAGAATAAATATTAATTTAAATCTTCACTTACACGGATAAAACTTACCATAATTTGGAAGCTACCCATCTCAAGTTTGAAACAAAAGTCCAAGTGCAAAACCAGCAGATGCTTTAGACGAGCATTGTTTCAGCTCTATGTTAAGCATCCATATAACTATGTTTATGCATGTCGCGTGTGTGCTCAAACACGAACATGTACACACACACACATATGTATTTTTATGGGAATATGGAGAGAACATGTAAATTTAACGCACCTCCAAAATGTTTCATGTGCTTTTCAGTGTGGCATCTCTTCCCGTAAAAAGCAACTTGGTGTATAGGAGCCGTGAAAAGCTGGCCTGGAGGCAGCGTGCAGCGCCATCCTCTCCCTCAGCTGTGCTGTCAAAGACAACAAAAACATTTGGCAAGGACTGTTTCCTTCACAGTGGTTGACCAAAAGTATGCAAGCGGTTACAAAAAAATAATAATAATAATAAAATAAAACCTTAGACAGCTAAGGCTGGGAGGGAGGTGGCACTTACACATCCTGAGATCCATACACGGAGCTTTGAAAGTCACTGCTGGTGTCTGCTGAATAATATCAGAGGCAAAGCGTTTTCCAGAGGGAAAACCCGACCAATTTCAGTTCAGAGCAGAACGCCTAAACCTCTGCCCGCTGGCCTGTATCATTGTCCCCCCACTGCGTACCCCAGAACGTCCTCGCAGTCTCCCCGCGTTTGCTCGCTTGCTTTTTCTAGAAGGGCTAGGTGACGTTTCTGAAAATAGTTTGTTAGTATTTTTGTGCAGTGAGGGCCTGTGCTGCCCTCGGTATTTGAAGGTTAAAAAGCAAAGCCACTAGATGGGAAGATAGGAAAACCTAGAAAGATCCCTAAACATTAAAGATAATAAAAATGTATGCTTACAGAGGGTTTGTGGCTTCAATAGGGTGTGAGGCATGGCTGCATGGAAGGATTAGCCAGAAATAGGAGAGAGAGAGAGAAAGACACACACACACACACACACACACACACACACACACACACACACACGCACGCACGCACATGCACACACAGTTTATACACACACACACTGCTCATATACACACATACACACACACGCACATGCACTGCTCACATACACACACATGCACACATGCACACACACTACTCATACACACACACACTGCTCACATACACACACATGCACACACACTACTCATACACACACACACTGCTCACATACACACACATGCACACACACTACTCATACACACACACACACACTGTTCACATACACACACATGTACACGCATGTACACACTGCTCACATACACACGCATGCACACGCACACACACGCACACACACTGCTCATACACACACACACACACACACACACACACTGCTCACATACACACACTCACACGAAGGGATATAAATGAATATGGCACGTTTGTCTGAGAACTGGACAGCCTCCAGTCAAGCCCTCACTGGTATTTCTCCTTGATGAGCAGACCTTGTTCCAAGACTCTGAATCTTGAGCTTAAGGTTTCTTTTGCAAAACAAACAAACAAAAACCCAAACATCAACCCCCCCCCCAGGTCAGGGTCCATTTAACTTTGCTGTGACTCATCGGTTGCATTCTTATGAGGTGATACTCATCACAACTGGCCCCATGCAGCCTTTCCATGAAGCAAAAGATGTTGGGGATGATCCTGTCACATTTAAAAAAATGAAAATCACCCAGTAAATATTGACAGCACTCATTTACAGATATGCTTGTGTATTTGGTAATCTCTGGACAGTCCGTGCCAACATGGCTCGTTTTCTGGTTGGTCTGGGAGTTTGGGAAGGGCGGCGAGTCTTAGCCCTGGGGTCGGTAGGGCAGAGAATGGCTGTTGCCTTGTAGAAGATGCTGTGGGGGCCATCTATCCTGGGGGAGGGGGAGGAGTCAGGAAAGAATGCTGGCCTCTTCAAACCTACCTCCACAGCTGCTCCTGGTCCCAGAGTGTCTCCGATTTGAGAGCTTTGTGTCCCGTTGGGACAAGAGACAGTCCTCCTATTCCTCAGCACAGATGTGGTTCGTGTCAGCGTTCCAGTTGCCTCCTCTCTTCGGTGTCCTAGGTTAATCATGGTGCTGGCTGGCCAGGATATGTAAATAAGACTTGGCTAAAAAAAACGTTTAAAAGATTATGAAGTGATCTTGCTTAATAGTAGCGAAACAAAACAAACACCCACTCCAATAAATCCTCTCGTGTGCTACTAAGTGGTAGAAAGATCCCGTTGTGATTGGAACTGTCCAGGCCTCAGCATTGTCCTAGGCCAGGGGAGAGACTGGGAGTGGGGAACTCTTCCATATCCCCCCACTCCTGGACAGAGCAAGTACTGGAGAAAGTCCTTGCTGATTTTGAGGGAAGGGCACACACACACACACACACACACACACACACACACACACACACACACACACACACTCTGCAACTGCACCTTTCCCCTTGGCACAGACGGGCCCTGAAACAGAGCCTGGCGTGGCTGGTTCTGCAGCCTACTCGGAGGTCCAGGCTGTGAGGTTTGGACTTGGCTTTTGTAGATCTGTGTTTCCATCTCCTGTCCCTGGGCGGTCAGCCGCTGGCATGGGACCACAGAGCATTCATTGCCTCCCAGTAATCAGTCTCACCAAATCCGTCTGCCCTGCCTGCCCGGAGGGAGGCTAGCACCAGACACCCGCTGCCCAAAGCAGCCTTTGCAGTGAACTGGGCAGAAGGCGCGCCCGCCCTTCTGTGGCTCCCAGGAGGGAGAACCCTGCTGCTAACTGTGCAGCTCAGCCAGTTGGCGCCCGTACACTCTTTCGGTTCATGCGAATCTGCCAGCAGTGCGGGGGAAGGAGGAAATCTCTGCTGGGCTCCGCTGAGCCCGGGCCAGGACTGCCTGTCTGTACTGGGTACAGCAGCAGAGACAAACACAGGGCAGAGCTCGCCAGGGGAGGCCCAGCCAGAGCAGCTGAGCGCTCAGAACAAAGCAAGGGAACCGGGAACGTGGCTGAACCTTCCCAAGATTGGGAAACTGAGGCCCAGAGAGGCTGCACATCTGGGCCGCAGACCAATTAGGAGTGGAAATGAGATCTTCCAAAGGTCCATCTTTACCTCTCTTGGGTTTTAATAGATCCAGTTGCTAAGGATGCTCTAACCTTGAACCCGTACTTCCGCCCACTCTGCCTTCATCATCTCGTCTGTAACGTGGGAATAGTAACTTTTGAGAGATGGGAGAACTGAACGAGACAGCGTAAGCAAAGCACAGTGCCGGTCATGTAAGCCTCAGTCAGTGTTGCTTGGGGTTCCTAACCTGATCTGTTAGGAAGTGTAGCTTTTCCTAAGGAACACATTTTAATCGAGCTCACAGTGACGTGGGCAGGCAAAATGACTTAGCTGGTAAAGGTGAGGACATAAAAGAGGAGGCGGCTGTCATTGGACCTCCCCACATGTGTGCTGTAGTACCTGACTATCTGATGCATACATGTTTCCATGAAGAGCCCAGCTTGAAGTCGGGCGGGCAAAAGTGTCTGTATTCAACTTTTCAGGCCATTTGATGGTGACTGAAGTGTGAAAAATTCAAGTTCAAAGTGATACTCTGATGGAAAACACTTCCTTAAGGGCAGAAAGGTTATCCCAGGAGTGGAAAAAGAGGGAAGAGGAGGTGGCCATGCACCATGGCGCCCTAGGAGAAAACACTAACCATAACCTGCATTTTCTCTACGTAGTCCCAGCTCTGTGTAGGGCTAAGAAGCTCCGTTGCCTTCCTGTTCAGAAACCAACTGGTGAATGGCTGAATAATGATCAACGTAGCGGCAGTGGGCACTTCCTCAGCTGGCCCTGGGTGCCAGGCAGTGCACACACACTCTACCATGTCCCACTGGATTTCTACAGCCCAGGGAAATGGTCTGACGGAAGGCAGGGTTTGAGGTTCGGTAGTTTAGCCAGGGCTTCTGGCCAGTAAGGACCCTGTGCTAAGCCACGGGGCACACTACTGCCCCGTTATCTCTTAATCTCAGCCTTTTCCGGAAGTGACACTTCGGTGAGTGTCTGTCATGCAGCTCTGCGTCACCTGGAAATAAAGGGCTGGATGGATTATTGCCAGGGTTACCATCAAAAAGTGTTTCCAGATAAGGCACAATGAAGAATGCATAACTGATAATGCTATTGATAATGGCCATGATCAATTGATGGAGGCCATTGAATCCGCCCACGTGTAAAGCGGTTCACGCAGGAGTGTTCTAAGTGTCATATAAATGTCCACTTAGAGCACTAACCACTTGTGATTTCCAAATGGGAATTTTCTCACAGTGGTAGCAAATGCACACCGCTGAATTTTTACATGGTGTCCAGTTGTACAATCGGTCCCTTCTTTCTCTCTGTGGTATGAGGTGTATTTGACTTGAGAGTCCTTTAAGAGATGTGTATTCCTCTGCTTCCCCCTGCTTTCTGGCACCATGGCAAATTAGTTTTGTTTTCATTCGGTTAGAATTCCTTCGGATTTTTTTATCTGGAAAAGCTTTTGCTTTTGAACCGTCCTACAAGGGCTCAAATTGCATTCGTTGGATTTATTGCATCTGAATTACAGATTTTGTCACGGGAAATCTGTCCTCGGGTGTTCTTTCCCGGTGCCGGAGTTGCAGAGAGACATGTTTCCAGGCAGCCAAGCTCATGATAAATAACGGGGTTTTAAATGACATCACGAGCTCATGGTTGGGAGACACAGGCACTTGTTGCTCTGTGCTCTTGGCTGGAGAACACAGTCCTCCCTGGGAACTGTGGCCACCATGCCGGGCTTCGGTTTCATTAATATCCTTGTAGATGGAAAACAAACTGTTTTCTCCAACTTTTTTGTTCTCTTCCAATTGGCAAACGTGACTTGTCACATGAGCTAATGTGTGTCTCCTTGGCTTGCTCGCTTGCACACAGAGGCCCTGGTGCATACTCCCGGGAGTAAATGGCACTTGGGTAACTTGCACTCCTAGCAGCACAATGCTCCACATTGCAAATCCGTTTCTTTTTTGAAGAGGTATTTGCAAGGCTAGCTGCCCCTCCCATATTTCCTGTCTCGAGTCAGAATAACAACAGCAACAAGAAAAATGATAAGAGTAATGATTACCAATGGCTAAGATGAGGTTTCAAGACCATGTAATCTGATATTGAGTAGCATGCCACGGAGGTGAGTCCCCGAGTTTAACCGATCAAGAGAAAGATCAGATCCTTAAGTGTGAAGTCCCCATGCGTCTTTGTGGCTACGTCATCCTTTTCCCCTGAGTAAGTGGCTTGCAGTGTAGGAGGCTGATTGCTGAAGAAGCTAGGGAGCCAAGCAGAACTTTGAGGGCTCTTTGATGGCTTTCAGTCTGACATTGCATTCGAGTTGACGGGTTCTCAAGCCCCCCAGTCCCTGCTGCCACCTCCTCTTGGTAAGGAGATTCTTCTGCTCATCTTTCTTGCAGGGCATTTCAGGGACGGGGACTGCCTACCAGACAGCATACAGACGCTCCGAAGAGGGGCCGTGTATTCAAACCCAGCCCCGGCACGCTAGTGAATTCCAGGAGGCACATGTGTAGGCAGGCAGAGATGAGAGCATAATTTGTAGGGATCAATCTGGTCCTCTCCTTCCACCAAGTGGGTTCTGGAGATTGAACTCGGGTTGTCAGAATTGGGAACAAGAGCCTTTACCTACTGAGTTATCTCCCTAGCCCTGTGTGTTAAAACAATTCCAAAATGCAGGGTCTCATCTCATCACATGAAGGTGTCTAGGCTGTTCCTGAGCTCTAGCCTAGGCTAACCTTGAACCTGTGATCTTCTTGCTGTAGTCTCCTGAGAAGGTAGGAAACGGGCCTGGGCTGCTTGGCCCTGCTCTCCCGAACTTCATAATCACCCCCTGTCACATAACCTTGAGTATCTGAGTAGGCAGTTTCATTTTTTTAAATGTTATTTATTTATTTAATGAATTTGAGTGTTTTGCCTGCATGTATGCCTGTGCACTACGTGCCCATGGGTGCCAGAGAAGGGTGTCGCATCCCCAGGGACTGGAGTTATGGATGGTTATGAGCCGTCACGTTGGTGCCAGGAACAGAACTCTTGTCCTCTGGAAGATCAGCCAGTGAGTGCTCTAACCCTGAGCCGCCTCATTTGAACTTTGCTAAACTGATAATGAGTACAGGAGCATTATCATTTTTATTTTTTATTTTTTTATTATGTATGTATGTATTTATTTATTTATTTATTTTTGCCCTCTTGAGCCCCCCACCAAGAAAGAATATTTTAAATTTTTTTTTTTTTTTTTTTCCTGGAACGCAAACACACCTCCCAGTGTGGCCCAGCATTTGTTTCTCCGCCTCTGACAAAGTGACTGAGGATGGTCACAGGGGCTGTAGACGTCCACAGTCGACAAAAATAAATGTCCCAGGGGTTTATTTTGGGGTTCAAACTTCTGAAGAACAGAAAAGGCAAAATAGCGGGCCACTAGCTCCTACCAGGACCTCAGGCTGAAGTGACTGACCCTGCTGCCTCTTCTCAGCATGGCTGCAGAACCCTCAGACTGAATGTCTCCCTCTCCTCAGCATGGCTGGAAAAATGAATGCTCCATACTGAATTCCTAACACCAAGACCCTGCTCCTGTCTAATATATCTTCCTAATGCTGAGATTAAAGGCGTGTGGTCCCAGGTGCTGAGGTCATCTTTGTGTGAGCTGTTTCTCTTTAGGACTGGACCAACCTCGTGTAGATCTGGGTGGCCTTGGACTCACAGAAATCCGTCTACTTCTTAATCCTGAGTCCTAGGATTCAGAGTGTGTACCATCACCTCCTAGCTTCTGGCTGCTGGGATTAAAGGTGTGTGTGTGGCTTCTGCGGCTGGCTTTGCCTTCTGAATCCCCAGGCTTTAATAGATCACAAACAATGTATCACTGCAAGTAACATAGTAGCCGTGTATCTAATAATTAAGTGTTCAGGCTTGAATGCCTGTTGATAGAATGCTGTGAAAACACAGCAGAGGAGGCCGGCAGGGCATCGGTCAGAACACTGCAGCTGAAGCGTAGGTAGGTGGCTGCTGAGAAACCGTAGCTGGAAAGTGGATTAGGTCATGGGAAAGCACTTGCCCTGGCTGTTGTGAGGACTGTGTTTCCTTTGAGGAAGAAATCACACGAGAGACAGAAGCATTCCCATCCTCCTGCTGCTGGTGGTGATGAAAAGACTGGGCACAGAGGTAAAGCCGCCTACGGCCAATGGGCAGAGCGCGGAGGTGACAGGTAAGCTTGCACTACCTCTCCTCCCACCCTGGGAGTTTCCCCCGATGGAACTCGGGCCACCGGTGGTTTGGTGGGAGATGCCTGCACTCATGAGCCTTCTCACCGCCTCCCTGCCTTTTATTTGTTTGTACTTCACCACTCCTAGGTGGTAACAAGTAACTCCACCAGGACAGAATCCGCCTTTTATATTTCTCTGCCTGCCCTGCCCTTAGCACAGCTTGAGATGTACTTGCTGTATGATTTGTCTGTTGAGTGCAGCGGACTGAATGAATTAGCCAGCATTGGTTTGCGTCCTTCTTACCCTTTTAGGAAAGAGAGAAAACCTGGTGTTATTCCAAATGCTGTGTTTCCATCACCCTGTGTAAAATATAAAACCCTTTAGGGTTAGGGAGCAGCTGTATCAAACAGACTAGGCTCATAGTTCATCATCCTCCATCCCGCTACCCTCCATCCCGCTATCCTCCATCCCGTGTCCATGCAGACTTTGCCCTTATGCAAAACAAAAATCTAGGAACTGCTGAGTCCCGCCCCCCACAGTCCCCAAGTGCTGAGGTCCCCTCCCTGTTAGGCTGAGGTCAGAGAGGCTGCACAACTTCTTTTTCTGTGGGTTTTTGTTTTTGTTTTGTCAGCGCCTACATCTATCTCTTGGCACAGATGTCTTTTGATGTAAACACTGCTTTGATGCCAGACCTAGTACCTAACAGGCCTGTTTAGGAAGACTGGGATAAATAGGCATTGTAACTGCAGAACTTCCCGGGTTCCCCATTGGCTTCTGCATCTGAGGATCTGGAGAGCGCTAGGCTTATTATAGAAGACTCACAGAAAACTGGCAAGCTCTCTGCAGTTAACCACAGCAGTCAATGAAGTCAAAGGAAACACAGTGGTTAAGTAGAGGATAAGCCCCGAGTGGTCATATCAGTGACTCACAATTCTGAAAGAACGATAATGCGTTCCTTCATACACTCTCCTGGTTTCCATGGTGACCCCGGAGTAGCATCTGGGATGAGAGTAAGGCCTAGGGACCGTTCTGTGTCGAGGAGTGTGGAAGAACGACCCTCTGATTATTCATGTGGGTGACGGATACTTGCTACAGGTGGTCTGTCCTGTTGACAGTGGTGCTATCTATGAGCACGAAGAGGGAGCTCGAGAGGGTCAAAGGGCTTCCTTGGCTGCTCCAAGATGGGGGTGATGAGCCAGGGAGCACAGTCCAGATAGGTAAGACAGCTGGGCAAGCTGGAGCTCTAGTCTTCTCTGCCTTCCTACGCAGTGTGCCTGCAGAGTGGCAGAGCTCAGTTTCCCCACCCAAGCTGTCTGCATAACCATTCTGTCAGAAAAATTAAATGCCGGTGAATTCCGGGAGCCCAAATCCATGCCAGTGGGACAGAGATAACCCTCCCGGATCGGAAGACTCCCCCCCTTTCTGTATGTCTCATCCTTTCCACTACCGTTTCTCTGTCCCATCTCTCAACCCCACCCCACCCCACCCTCCCCACACTGCGGTCAGATCAGCCTTTGCAGTGTTTACAATAATGTGCCTCCCTGTCTCCTGGCTGGTGAGTCTAGAGCAGACGATGATGGTCTTGGCTAGGGGACAGGAGCTGCTGCTGGCAGACACCTAAGAGGGAACACACTGTGGTAGCAGCATGAAAGAATTTGGCAAGGAGGGTCTCATCACATGATCGTGATTCATACTGTACTCTGGAAACGCGGCCGGAGAGCTGGGGGGAGTGTGGGGGGGAAAGCTTTGAATGCCAGCCCGGAGCAGAGACACCAGTTTTTCAAACATCTCATTCTTTTTATAGTACGGGCATGCCTCCCAGGGAAAATATTGCACTTGGCCTGCCAGCGCCACGAGAGTCGCCCCAAGTGTGATTTTAATGTTTGAGTCACCCTGAATCAAGTACTCGCTGCGTGGAGGAAGTCTTCTATTAGTGGTCCTTTGAAACTGTGTTTTTAATTAATTAACACTAACTCTAGGCTGGGTTTTCATTTAATGTTAAGCGGACCCTTCCTCCTCCCCCCCCCCGCCTTGCCTGCAAGTTTGGAGACATGTCCCTCAGGGTCTCATCTGGATGTGGTTTTTATAAGTTATCTCCGTGAGAGAGTCATCTGTGAGACAAGCAAAGCCAGGGAGCTCTTCAGAGTGGGTTGGCCACCTTGGGGTGAACCAGAACACGGGAATGGGAATGGGGCGCTGAAGGAAGGGCCTCTGAACGTCTGGCACAAAGTTTTTTGATCCCTTCCACGGTGCTCAATCCATTCATCCTGTTGTTAAAACTTGAAACCAGGACTGGCCAGCTGTTGGGAAAAGTCCTCGGTTTTATTTCCACCAAACAGTGCTGCCTCCTGGGGCTGGAAGGAGACTGACTTCAGGCACAATTATAAATGTGTAGTCCTTTGGAACTGGCGGGCGGAAACCTACAGAATGGCCTTGATTCACAGGGCCCCCTTGGCTCAAACGTTCTCTGCTTCCCGTGTGCCATAAATCAGTATCTGCATCCGAAAGTGTAAAGACCGCAGTGTACAGAGGCCCTTCTTCCTCTTTGAGTGTGTCTATGACAGATTTATACGATGGCTACACTACACCCCACTCACAGACCCCTATTATAGTCACGACCCACTGACTCAGACCCCATTTCCTGCTGAAGTTGAGGCAGGGTCCTGCATGAAGGAGGTTGAAATTACATCTCCGCTCTTTAATTGCTGTTAGTACAGGGGGTCCTTCAAGGCCCATAGCAAGAACCGCTTTGTTCACAGCGACACCCACTGTCTTTTCACAAGGTGTGGTCACAGCTAAAACCCCAGGCATTCAGTTTCATGACAAGATCTGCCATGGCAGGGCATCCCACAATTCCACCCTTTGTGGGAAGAGGTCAAAAGGATACTTTTGAGAAGAACACACACTCTCTCTAGTTGGAAGATTCATTTCTTCCTTGTGTGTGTATGTGTGAGAGAGAGAGAAGAGAGAGAGAGAGAGAGAGAGAGAGAGAGAGAGAGAGAGAGAGAGAGAGAGAGAGAGAGAGTGTGTGTATGTTTTCTAACTTGAGAATACTGCAGTCCTAACACTTTGAAAAATAATATTTAAAAAAAAAAGTAGCATTAAGTAGCATTAAAATTTGGGGTTGGAGAGATGGCTCAGTGGTTAAGAGCAGTTGTTCTTGAAGAGGACCCAGGTTCAATTCCTGGCACCTATATGTAGGCTCACAGCCATCCATAACTCCTATTCCAAGTGATTCTAATACCTATGTATGACCTCTTTATGCAGTAGAAATGCACGTGGTACACACTCATATCCCAGGCAAAACATTCACAGACATAAAATAAATCTTAAAAAAAATGTAATCCTCTTAGATATTTGCCAAATAGGACTTGTCTTCAAAACGTCCTTCTTGCCTTTAGTCTTTGTTCTTGCTAATGGGGCTGTGTCAAAAACTGTGGCTCCTGGGGACCTAGTCTTTGACTTCTGCCAGCATGGTTAGAACCCATAATGCCCCAGTCACAGAGCGGTGATTCCTACAAGAAGCAGCAAATCGAAGCTCTTCCAGGGGTGAAGTGATAAGAGTCCTTGTTTGAGGAAGAGGACCAAGAAGGCGGGTCGATTAGGATGGATGGATTGAATCCTCAAAGAGGAAAACAAAGGGCTTTCTGACCCAAAGTCTTTTCCTGGGGGGCAGCTATGTGTGTCCTTGTGTGAGGTTTTGTTCAGAATTTGCAAACAAAAAGACCAAACCAAAACAGCCAACAAGTATCTCCCTAGTTGAAGTCATCATTTCATGACAGCATTTTATGTTGGGTTTTAAAGGGTTGTAGTCCTGTTAAAAACGAGTCAAAATATAAAGACACAAATAATGACTGCTTGTGTTGTTGTTGAATTTTCAATCCTTATTACTTCTACTGTCCAGCTTAACGTGAACATGGTTCTGTATCCCTGGTGTTGGCATGATGTACACTGCAATGACTTGAATGTGCTGAGAACTCTGCTTAAGAAGGGCAGGAGATTGCTATGTGCAGAGCTTAGTCTGTAAACTCTTACCATCTGCTAGGTGTGTGGACGAGGCTTCTGGTGAACGAGGTTTTGTGCATGTGTGTGGTTTGTTTTATCGGCACCGAGAGTTTCTTTGATGGTGCATTTTCCAAGCTCACTCTTATCTTTTAGAAGATGCGTTGGGGATTTATGCATTTGGCAGGATTACAGAGGCCTCTAGAGTGGTGGAGAGGTTCTCTCCATGTATAAGGTATCCGAATTAGTCTCATTGTGAGCATTTACTTCTCACTGTACTTAAACTTATTTCTTTTCCAGACATTTCTTTCAAATGGATTATTATTTGTTTGGTTTTTTTTACACAGACAAATCTAAGGCTCTTATTTGCATGCTCTCTACTAATAAAGCTATTTCAGCCCCGACTCTGGAAGAAATTTACTAAATGCATTACAAAAGTGGGCCATGCTTTCTCAAACCACTGTGGATGCTTCGAAAGCATCGTTCCTATTCACTAGCACTCGCAAAGCTCAACGGTTAACGATGCAAAGGCAAAATTGAACTTCGTTTTGGTGCACAGAGGTATAAATGTTATAAGAGTACATCCCCAGGTAGAGGCTTATTAAGGAAACTCTTAGAAAGGGCAAGGCTGGCCATAAACAAGGGTGTAATAACCCCACAGTCGCGTATGCTCAGTTATTTGCAAGGGAAGTCTGGGAGAAGGGTTTTATACGGTTTCTATGGCAAACTGTGAAGTGTGTACTGAGAGGTTTGCATCTGTTGTGCGTACCCCAAATAACATTCTTCTTCAGGTCTGTGATGTAAATCCACGGGTACCAGTAAAGTGGCATTTAAAACAAGGAGTAATACAAACAACATTCGCAGAGCAATAAAGACACCACCTATGTGAGCCCTTTCCTATGGATTTAAAAAAATCTTAGTGAACAACTCTCCAAAGATGCAAATAAATAATATTTTATTAGAATTCAGCCCAGGAGAAAGGGGAGGAAAAACCTTCAACTAGAATTACATGATTATTACTTTGCTTCCCCTCAGCCCAGCAGACATTAAAATGGAACATAAAATAAGTCTATAACAAGAGTTATGAGGGAAGGTATTGCACTTAGGGGCACAGTGTGCAGAAAAGTCATTAAAATTGTTTGGGCCTTAGGAGGTGGGGCATGGGGGGGTCTTTTTCTGAAAAATGAGAAACTCAGATGTACAAAATGACTTGCTGAGGACTACCTAAATCTTTAGTGGAGAAAAACAAAACAAAACAAAAAACCGGGATTGCGTTATGGGGTTCCAGTTCGTCCACATTATTACAGTAGTCGCTTTCCACCAAATCAGGCTTCCCTGGGAAAGCATGCTGAACGAGGTATGGTAGTGTTCTCACAGACCTTGGCCATTGTACACGCCTGCATGGTGTATCTGACTGATGCTCCGCTCTTGGACAGAATTAAACTCAAGCGCAGTGGGCTGATGCCCTGCACCCTTATGCCTAATCTGCCTTTCTTTGTCCCCTTCCAGCTTGTCTGTGGAATCCTGGTTCTTATGTATGTTTGGATGGTAGCGACTCTTTGGCAAAAGCTTTGTTTTGGTGTGAAAAAGGCTAATACGCTCAGTTTGGTATTCGTGCCCACCCGACCCGTTTTCCTGCTGCCTGTTTCATGCTATAGTGTACTCTGTCCGTAATGCTGTGTGTGTGTGTGTGTGTGTGTGTGTGTGTGTGTGTGTGTGTGTGTGTGTGTGTTCCTAGCTGTAAAGCTTTAACTCTGGTTTACTGTTTAACTAGGATACTCAGCAGGACAAGGGCGATCTCGCTAAAACTATATCCCAGCTGAGGATTGTCAAGGTTGTGCTGTGCTATAAATTGGTGCTTTGGGTAAAAGTCCCTCATTCATCTTTATCAGGGTTTTTTTTTTTCCCCCTTCCTGGGAGGGGGTTAAAAGGAATGTTCCAAGGAGGTCTTTGAAAACCATTTTCTTCAAATGTTCGTTGCTTCTAAGATCCCATTTTTGTCCTTTATTTGCTCCAGAATACCACCAGGCTGCCAACAAAGAGGGGCCTGTGTGCCCGGGAATTTCCTGCATTCCTCTCCGGAGTAAGCATTTTTCTCCGCTACAAAGGCTCTTTGGCAAATTCCTTCTAATCATTGGATTTACCCTGGGCTCTGATAGGTGCCATTCATGGACTTGGTCTGCTGTTTGATGGGGCTGAGGCATTAATGGGGTCTTTTCATGATAAACAAAAACCGGGTAATATTACCAGAGGGATCACAACGCCGCTGTTGTTGGAAGGTGTGTCGTACACTCATGTGCTGGCTCGCTCTCCTCTCTCTCTCTCTCTCTCTCTCTCTCTCTCTCTCTCTCTCTCTCTCTCTCTCTCTGTGTGTGTGTGTGTGTGTGTGTGTGTGTGTGTGTGTAAGTGTGTGTGTTTCCTTCTCCTTTCTCTATGACTGTACATTTTGTGTGTATTCTGCACGACCATTTCTAGAAGCCAGCCTTCTGGCCTCTACTGCTGCTGGGAAGTCAATAACCGATCGTAGGCCTCGGTCGAAAATATGATTCCAAACCTGATGTCCAGTCGTTCCACGGCCTGCAGGCGATCTGTGTTCTCCCAATGGATTAAAGACCAGAAGATTGCTGCAGGGGCGTCTGATTTAGATAATGCTGGAAATATTGAGTGGTGGACGTGAACAGAGATGAGCTCACGTGGCCGCCCTGCCAGGTGCATCTTTGGCTTTGCCTTCAGCACCGGACTTGGTGGAGCATCTTTGGCCATTACCCTTGCGATAGTCCTTCCTGTTTGTTCATAAGAAGAATGGAGAGCTGTTTAGTTGGAAACTGGATTCCGCTATAACAAAAGAAGGGTGTGTGTGTGAGAGAGAAATATTCTTCCTCCTCAAAATGGTTTTCCATACCATGACATCGATTTTTGATGGGTGGGGAGAACACCATGAACTCGTACATGTGCGGCTGGGTTTATGTTTCTAGTATTTTTTTCATTCATGTTTCTGGGAGTAAATAGTTTCAGGCAGGGCTGCTGGTTATTTTACTGATTTTTTATGTTTAATTTTTGTTACTAGAACCCTAGACAAAAATGACATTTTTTTTTCTTCTAAGTAGTATAGAAGACCACAAAGGCAGTAATCCTTGGAGAACAGAGTTTGGAAATCAAAGAGGAGCATTAGGACAAGTCAAATGATTTATCCTAGAGAGCAGACTCTTTGCCCACACGTTTCCAACACTGCTGTGGTTGACCTTTCTGCTGTGACCTGTTGACACACGACCATGTCCGTGAGGAAAAACACCACGGCAGACCACTTTCAAGCTGAAGGGTGATGCTGGTGACATTTCTCATCCCCCAAGGCCTTGTCTCCGTAGGTGTCTAAATGTGCAGACGGCAACCACAGGGCAGACAATTGCTATCTTCAGCGGAGCGTTTGTTTGTGTCTTCCAGGGCTTCTGTTTTCATTAATATCCTTGTTGTCATTTGCGGAGTATAGGCTATTGTAAACCACGAACTTAGCATCCATGTGGGTTGTCAGTGAAGATTAGTACCTGCCTGCCTCAACAGACCCCTGAAACAGCTGCAGGTCCCCGCAGAACAAGGTGCTACAGAGGCACCCACCGCTTTTTCCCCCCCGTGGGGTGGGGTTGGGGGTGGGGGGGAAACATCAGGCATTTGAAAATCCCTGTCATTTAATACTCAAGTAATTCACACACTGGACTAATGGAATGTATCTGACAGCCTTCAAAGGCTTCCCTGTTGTTTATATGCACAGTAATCCCACTGGGGCAATCCTCACACATGTTAAATGTCCAACCCGGATTCTCATCATCTGCATGATGCCTAGCGATCCTGCAAAATAGCATTCCAGTTACTCCTGGCTTAACCGTGCAGAAAGACCTTTGCAGCTGTATGACAGTCCTGCTAGGCACGCCGTTTGGGTTATGCGTTTGTACGTCAAGCCCCCAGCGATGTTCCATGAGAACATAATGGTTCCACCCAGTATCCACATAGTTCCAAGTTTGCCCACATTTAGTGGCTGGTCGTTTACCATTCCCTGGTGGTCAAGTCCGTTCCAGTGCTTACACGTTTTCTGTTGTGGCTATATTGAAAGGGTTTCCCCCACGGCGACTTTATCTATTTAGCATATGTGGAGTGTGTAAATGTGTGGGGACGCATGCCCTTGTGTGTGCATGTGGAGGCCTGAGGAAGACATAAGGTGTCACCAGGTTGTGCGTCTATCTGTCTCGATACCACGTCTTCTAGTGCTGGGGTTGCAGGCACCCATGGCCTTGTCTGACTTCTTATAAAAGTGGTGGGGATTTGAACTCGGGTCCTCTCGTTTTCACAGGAAGTTCTCTTCCTGTGACGAATCTGCTTGTGCTTTTCGCTACTTGGATTTCACGGGCTCTGTTCTTTATCACGTGACACATTCTTTGGACCGCCTACTGCATGCTAAGATGGATATCGAAGGGTGTTTTCTGCGTTGCAGAAAGATGTGGTGCAGGGAAGGGGGCACGTGCATTTATTTCCCTCTGGGGCAGCAGAGGTCTGATTTAAGAACTCACCAGGTGGAGATGGCGCCGTGTTTCCAGATGCTGGCTAGGGAAAGGCCTTGCTTGCTACACACAGCTCCTTGCACTCCGCATGGCCTATGCTGCCTTCCTCTCCAAGAGGTGTTGCTTTCTTGATGAAAGTCAACGCTCTTTCATCTCTGGCTTCAGATACCCCGTGGCACTCTGGGAAGGCTAGCATTTCCTGCTTCGTTGTGAAGTCACCAGTCATGTTTTAAATGCCAACTCTTGTGCCACTTACGTGACACTTGGCGGTTTCTATCCCTCATGAAGTCAGGGGTAGAGGAAGGTATGTAGGAAATTTGAAAAAAATAAAACGAGAAGAGGGGAAAGCATTTTGTCCTAGTCATGTGGATATTTTTTTTTTCTTTTGTAGAAACCACCAATGGGACAAATACTTAGTTTTCAGATTATTTTATATACCTGACTTAGAACATTATTCAGGTTGCCATATTGGTCGTGTTTAGACAGTGAAAGTGATTTTGGATTATTTCAGCCACTGCTCTGCCTTTTCGGCTTGGGCCTTACTGTACTCTAAATCATCATGTGTTGTGTTTCCTTTCAAAGCTCTGTACACTGTAAGACTGACTGGCTGAGTATTGCTGTGTGCAGGGCTCAGTTCTGTTGCCGCACCAATAGGATTAAGTCGGGGTTTTGTAGAGGAGAATGAATATATATTGCAAAGGGGACTTCATAGATCAGCTAACGGACACAGGCTGGGTCATCCAGGCATACAGCGGATATCCTGAGACCCAAGAGCACCTCGGCCACCACTCTTGCACTGAAGGCCTGCAAGATTCCTAGAGAGCCACTGGTCTTCAGCCCATGTTGGGAGGCAGGAGAAGCTCGGTCATGTTGCCAGTGAAGGAGAGGACAGTGAGAGCAGCTGAAACAGAGTGGATGCACCTACCCACAAAGGCAGACAGGCAAAGGCGGCAGGCAAAGGCGGGGCAGGCAAAGGCAGGGCCGTTTTTCCCCCAAATCTTGTTACAGTTGTACCACTGAGAATCGAGGAGCACTCTGTTAATCCTTCCATGAAATACTCCCCCTTAGTGCATCCCTACTCCAACCGGGCTGACCACCAAGATCAACCATCCCAGGTCTGGCCAAACTCTTCCAGCCCATGTCCAAGCAAGCGAAGGTCTGTTTCCCGACCAGAGTTCACATGACTGGAGTCCTGAGTTTGGTCCAGGTAGGAGTCAGTGTCATTAACTCTTCCAGTGAGTATAGCCTCCGGGCTCACAGAAGGCTAGGGATGAAATGTGCCAAAGAAGACTGAGTGACACCAGGGGCTGCAACTGCTTTAAAGAGCACGGTAGGAAGACGATGGTCTGGAAAAATAGGCTTAACTTCTATAATACAGGCTCCGGCTCCGCTCAAAAGGCTCATTAGATGCACGTATAGAGAACGCTGGCATCACCCAGACTGCTCATTGTTTTTAAGGGGTTTTGGTCTGTTGGGTTTTGTTCAGGTGTGTGTGCGCGCGTGTGCGCGCATGCATGTGTGTGTGTGTGTGTGTGTGTGTGTGTGTGTGTGTGCGCGCGTGTGCACGCATGCAGTGTGTGTGTGTGTGTGTGTGCGCGCATGCATGCATGTGTGTGTGTGTGTGTGTGTGTGTGTGTGTGTGTGTGTGTGTGTGTGTGTGTGTGCGCGCGTGCGTGTGTGTAAGGGAGCTAGTTTAGAGTCAGGTCTTAAATCCTCAGAAAGTTAAGCCTAGCCACTTTTACAAATTAACATACATATTTATAATTAGGTCAGGTTAAATATACAAGTAACAGGCAAAGCTCACTGTTCCCGAATATGTTTCTGCTCTCCAATCGGTCACGGTCTTGTTCATGGCATCAGTCTGGAGAAGGTGCTGCATACCTAGTGGACGACAGTCCCTTTTTCCCCAACCCTGACCAGCAGTGACCCATGGGAAGAATGAAACCCACCATGGTGGGAGCATTTACACTCAGAAACTGGCAGCTACCGCAGAGAGGGAGGGCATAGTAGATGTCTTAGGGCTTATCTACACAAGGAAGTCCCCGGGAACGTGTTAATAATGCCAGTTAAACTTGTGTGCTATGCTAGTATCACTTCCATTGGGACTGGCATAAAAGGAAGTGTCCAGACACTCTGCAGCTCATCACCAGCAATGGACCCCCAGTGTTGATGAGCAGATAAGGTTGTCACATCATGGGTCTTTGGGGTTTTTCCAGTGTGGCCTTATATGTTAAATGCAAAATTACCAGCTGTAGTCTACATTGGAATTGTACTCGTTTGCCCACAATAAAAGCTGGGTTTGCTTGTTTGTAGATTTGAATCATACAGCTCTGTGTGTACACTAGCATATATTTCACATGCTCGCATAAATGGTCAACAAGTATTTTGTGTGTGCTGTGATTTTGTGAGACTCTCCTTAGTAGTGGGACCATGGAAAATTAGTAGTGCCTTTCACGAAAGTAGCAAGTGATGTCCCATGCACAGTTTGCAGGGTAGCTCTTCCTCCTGCTTATAGAATATGTGCTGCCCTTTATAAACCCTGAAGTGTGCTTGCATAAACGTACATGTGCACAGGCATTTGTGTTCCCTCCTGCAGGGCCAGGTGTTGCACGTTTACTAGATAAAAGCAGACAATGGGCGCCTTAGGACCTGAATCCATAAATCCTTCAGGGGCTGTGTTGACTCTTAGCTTTAGGTTCTTTTGTTCCAAGGACACCAGCAGAACCTTTGCAGCAGAATGCAAAACATGCACACAAGCATGAAAATGCATACGCGCGCACACATAGAGACACACGTACATGTGAGTGTGTGAAATACACACTAGTGCACACACAGAGGTGTGTGACACACACACACACACACACACAGATGGAAATCAGCTCCACAAAGGTAGTTTCTTTTAGGAAAATTACCTGAACTGACATACCAGAAACATACTGGATATGAAACCATGTATTTTATAGGAGGCTTCCAAACTTGTATTTCAAGTACAGCCTAAATTGGTGTTAATTAGGTTACTTTTCCTAAAAAGCAGTATCAATTTTCTGCTCGTGTATCTGTTTCTTTCTCTTTCAAGTAGGGTCTCACTGTGCAGCCAGCCTATTCTCAGAGTCCTGACCCTCCTGTCCCAGCCTCTGCAGTGCCACCATGCCCAACATTCATCTTTATTTTCAAGAGCCAGCTGAGTATTGGCCTCTGTTGATGACTCTTCGTAAGCAGGACATGATTCTTGCTTCCAGGTCATAATATGGATCAGCCTTCTTTGCAGAATATTGATTTGTCGTTTTGTTTTGTTTAGTTTTGTTTTCCTCATTCCAAATAATCGGGGAAGTACCAGTCTGAACTCACTTTGCTGAGGACAGGAAGAAGCCACGGAGGGTGGTGAGAATCTGAAATTCTATCCCACAGGACAGGGTGACAAGGGCTAGGCAGCTGCTACGCACTACACTCTGTGCAAGCCCCATTCTTCAAGACCAATCTTTTAAGGACCTTTGTGTGCCAGATTCTAATACCTCCTCCATGTTTTACACTGAAAGGAACACTAGTGCAATTTCATGCTGGTAATAGTAACAGAGGTGAGACCCAAGTTCCTCCCCTTCTAATTCAAGAAATGATCTTTCTTGCAAAGAATTTTACCCCCAAAGCCTCTTTAAAAAGAAAACAACAAAAGTTATATCCCTTTGTGTGTTATCACTGAATATACACTGAGCCCGGGGGGAATGCTTTTCAGCAAGTGTGGGAACTAAGCCCAATGGCAGCTGGGTGGCCAGATCTCCCTGCCACCCCCCTCAGTAGATGGTGCAGGGTGAGAAAACAGCTGCCCCCGAATGAGGGAACTGAGCAGACAGCTGTAATGTGTGTGTCAGTGTCCTTTTACGTTTGGATGGAGAGAGGGAGCCATGCTTGTGCCTCTTCGGCCATCTCTCCTACAGCTGTTCCTTTTGACATACGTGTAGATGCTATGCAGTTTAATTATTAAAGCAGAGTGTACCCTAGGAGAAGCCCAGCCTTTTCCTTACTTTTGTCCCTAGGCAAACTGGCAGTGCACTGTTTTGTGCCAGTCGTTCAAAACCAAGCACCAGAATCTTGGAGCGTGACCAGGTAGAATGATTAGGAAGAGAGTAAAGCTGTGGTCCAAACACGTAGACCAGATGGAACCATAGGCATAGACCTCAGTGTTTGTATCTGTACCTTGCGATTAAGGAAGGCACGGGGCATGAGCTGTCGCAGTGAGTACCATTTATTTGCTTTATATTGCTTTGGACGCTGACCTAGAAGTTGCTTTATCTGTTTCCCCTCAAACCCCAGAACTTGGAGCCAGTGGTTTTTCCCGATTGAAAAACGAAACCTGTGCCGCCTCGCTAAGCAGCATCCATAAGACCATGCCACAAAATTGAACAGATCTATGGGTGATATGTGCCAGAAAAAAAAAAAAAGCGACTTTTTAACAAAATCTTATTTTTTTTTTTTTTTAGCCTTTTTTCCCCCATGCATATAAATTGGAACACCCTGGAAGTGCAATTTAAAAGTCTGTGAGTGCTAACCGTAAAAATCGATGATCCAAGCGCTGGAATTGATGCCTCATAGAACAGGCTGAAAGGGTTAAATCATACAAACGAGCATGTTAATGCAGCTGGGGGAGGGTGGGGTGGAACATGGGCTCTGGCTAAGAGGTCAGAGTGAGTGTTGACTTAGGTCAAATGTAAGCGTAATGTCTCTGGCAACCTTGCCACTCTGCACAGGTGGACCTAGAGAGGCCATCCGCCTTCCAATGGCAATGCCCCTCCCTTCACTCCCAGAATGAGGAGGAATCCAATCACAGAGTAGAGGAAGCTACAGTTATGTCATAGGTGTGGGGAGGTTGCTTGGAGGTCACCAATCATGTTCCTTTTGGTTGCTGTATTGAAATGGGACGGAACTGGCTACTAGACGTGCTTCGTTCCCTACCGGAAATGGAGAGGGGGTTACTCTGTTTGAGAGAACGGGGAGTTACATTTGCAAGCAACAGTGAGTAAGAAAAGCAAGACTCATCGTGCAGTGACCATATCAGGGACAGTCACGGTCTCCTGAATTAGAGTAATGTGTCAATCACCACACATTAAGTCATTCACTTTGTTGGCAAGAAGGCCCTGGGCTAGGGCAGGAGGACACATCTGTCCAAGGTCACAGAACGGGTGGTGCTAGTGAGTCCAGTCTCTTTGTGGCCCCTGATTTAGATTTAGGCTAACAACCTCAGGCTGCAGGGCATTCCGCTAAAAATGGTCTCTAGTGTCAATGACAGCACCCAACTCACGTCTTCTCTTTCGAGGTATAGTTGTAGTTTATCCTAATTTTCCAGCCAGAAGTATCTAGAACCGAAACAATAGTGCCAGCCATAGCATTCCATTCCACAACTGTTCTAATCTTATAGTTAGTTAAAAGTTACTCTATTGTAAATTACTAAAACAAGAGAGAATTATTCATTATGTCTAGCTTCTTAAGATGGTTCTGAATGGGGCCATCTGTTAAAAATGTCAACAAATCATTTTGATAATTGGAGGATTAGCTTATCTGCTAGTGTAACGGAACTCATGACTTATTTTAAAACGTAAGTATTTTAAATACTTATAACTCTGTAGACAAGTCAGCTGGATTTTTTGGACAAATTATGAACATAGCATTCTTTTTTTTTTTTTTTGTTACATATAGGGGTGATAATGTAGTCAGTGGTAGAGTACCTACCTGTCTCGCATGTGTAAGGCCTTCGGTTTGGTATCGAACTCTCTGCCTCCACCCCCAACTGCAAATAAACCATCGTGTATAGCAGACTCTGAAATGTGTGCCCCACTATTTCTTATCGAATTGGCTTTCTAATGGCTTGGGGAATAAAATGATAAAAATGACTAGAACTTAAATGTATGCTTAATGGGAATAAGCATTAAAATAGACATGTATGTATGTATGTATGTATGTATGTATGTATGTATGTAGCAATACTGGTGTATTTAAAGACCAAACAGAATTGCTATTTCTGTTGGTTAGAAGGGCTTGAATGTTGTCCATTTCTTAGACTTTAGCCTATGTGTTTTTATTTACTCTTTTTACCAAGCTGTCTGGCACCACACTAAACCAACTCTTTTTAAAAACAAGGAAATAAAACATCACTGGTGTAAGGAATTGCTTACACATTATTAGTAGGGCTTTCCAAATTGAAAAATGGAGAGAAAAAAAATAAAAGGTGGACAATGAACACCTCACTTCAGGGTCGCTGCTGGCATCTGATGGGCGATCTAGCTCTTGACTACACGTCTTCCTAGGGTATCCACACACTGCTCAACAACGTGCGTGAACATATTTGTTCATCCCTGTCCACACCCAGGACTCAGCACTCCTATATTTATCTCTGGAGTATTTTTCATTAAAAATCCATTTCCCTCGGATGGTCCATAAAACGCATAAGGATTAAAGTGCAATTTTCTCCTAATCCTGCTCAAAGGAAGTCAGAGAGCAATATGCAGTATCCACTTTTTCAGCCATGAAGTAAAGAACTTCACTCTGTGTAATAATATAGAGCCCAACTCGTTCAGAAAACTCGGAATTTCGCCTTACCTTCAACTTGGCATTTGACCTTGTACATGTCACGCCTTACTGTATTCGTTTCCCATGTCCTTTGCTATTCTTGTAAGAAATGCAAGCTATCGGAAGCTTTAGCCTGAGTCTTACCAAACAGCTGATGCTCAGAATACCAGTCATAGCCTAGCTTCTGCTCCATATGTTAATCTAATTTGACAGAGCGAGAGCCTTTGAAGTCCTAATTCTCTTTTGCATCCAATAAACCGGTTTTTATAGTGACTGAACTTTCAGGCATCAGCCCAAGGCTAAACTCATGTCAGGAAGTTGCCAGGAGGTCACATGAAACAATGGATAGAGAGGACAGTCCTTTGGAAGTCTGTGTGTGAGAGAGGCAGGCTGACTGTCAATGGTTTCTTGGGGGGCAGGGGTCAGTGCCTCTGCAGATAGCATCTTGCAGGCGTACGGAATGTTCCTATCTTACAGGAGTCCTCAAAAGGCCTTTCCCACATTAGTAGGTCCACAGAAGATGGGCAGTGTTCATTGCTGAAGGTTTATATACACGTTTGTGCTATTATTAGTGGGCTCTGTGGCTTTTGCAGGGAACATGGAGACAGAACCCTCTTGGTGACATATGGTTTGGCTTATTATATTTCAATGGGAAGGCAACTCCAGGTTCCACCATTAGCGTTTCCATTCTGAGTTGTAAGGAGGTTCAGTTAACGAACCTTGTTTGTGTTGATTACATTGGGTGCTGACTAAGGGAGAGGTACCCAGGCAAGTTGGGGGGAGGTGAGAGGGAGGGGAGGCCAGGGCATTCAAGAAGGCTCCAAATGACAAACTATGTCAGACATGCAGTTCTGTAGAGTACGGACTTTATAGTTTCTTTTATTCTTTGTTTAGACTGTAAGTTCTTTGAAGGCAGCAAATCCTATTTATTAGGCATTATAGGCTTAGCATCAGATGCCATTGTCTAAAAGTCAGGGCATTTGACTAACATCAGATGAGGGTGTTGTGATGGCTGGGAGCATTACAGATCAGGGTCTTGTCAACTTGAGTTTCTCTCACAATCACTGACGAACTAAAACGTGTCAGGACCCAGGCAATGTTAACCAGCACTTTGTCCCGGACCTGCCAGAGCAGAAGCAGGGAATGAATGGAAAAGAGAGCACTCTTGGCCTCCCGTCTTCAGGAGAAAGGGGAGGGCTCGTAGCTGAGAGTTCTGAGTCTTCTCTTCGTCTAGGTTAGAATTAGCACTCAGCACTCAGTAACGACATGCAGGAAAAGCCAGGGAAGCTAAGAGGAGCCTGCTGTAGTGCTGCGGCTGAGTGGTTCTGGGAAGTGGTAGGCAAGGGATGAACAGCTGCATTGGGCAGTAATGACGTGACGTAATCGAGTTTCCATCCTAATTTCCAGTCTTTCTCCTACTCCTGGGTGGTAACAACTACTGTGGCCTAAGCGCCATTTCAACAGTCCGGCTAGCTCCTGCTACCACTCCTCACAAAGGAAGCCTGCTGCGGCCCCTCTGGCCAACATCTCCCCTCCGCCCAGTGTCCCGATTCTTAGGATTCTAAGCAAAACTGGTGCTGTATCTACCGAGTAAGGACATACAGGGAGGGCAATGCTTTACTTTACGGAGGGGGCAGAGCCAGATTAAACAGCCAAGCAAAGTAAAAATTTGGTCTATTTTAGGAAGAACCTGCCTTATTTTTTATGGTGAAATATGCTGTAATACAAAAGCACTATTTGAGTTAGTTACACAGCCACTGTGTCCGAATGGCAGCCTGTATCCCGCCTGGAATTATCCTTGCTCCCGGGCGAGCAGGCCCCAGCGAGAGCTGTGTCCTGGACCATCTCACACAGGCTGCCATTTTCCTCTTCAGTCTCTGCTCTCTCCTTCCTTTGAATGCTTTGGTCGTACACTGCAGCCTCTCTAGTCTTTACCATCACTTTAAATTTTTTGTGCATGTGCTCTGCTGTCTTGTGTACCTGTCTACCTCCATCTCAGAAGGACTCTTCACCATTAGCAACTTATCTGGGACTTGCTGGAGACTCAGTTATGGTCCTGTTATTGCACAGCCATCATAATTCCAATAGGAAAGTTCGTTTTGTTTTCCAGATAGTAAGTTTACAAAGAAACTTCCTTCTGAAACACAACCCCTCACATAGAGCGAGGACTTCCTGCAATGTGATCAAATGCCAGTGAAAGGCTTTTTGTTACAAAACTAATCTTGATGTACTGTGGCCCCACCTGAATTCCACGGTAATTGCTTCTACAACATGTATCCTGCCATCATCTCTAAAGCGGTTCCTTCTAGACACTTCCGCTGGTAGAGCATTCTTGGTGCTTTCTTTCCTATGGAGCTATAGCTTAAGAAACTATAGATGGCCTGAGTTACGGGTTTTCTTATTTTTTAACTGTTGATGTAATTTTTAAAGTGAGTAAATAGATTAACTTTAATTTGATGGCATATTACCCTTAATAATCACGTTAGTAACTAAATGATTTTAATTCCAAATCATACATCTGTTTGTCTACCCTACCTTCAAAAGCACACATCAAAGTAATTGTTTTGCCTGGCGTCTGTACAAATTTCTGCTGGGACCTGCCCCATTTAATATAAATTATATTACCTGTGGCATTTAAGAGGGTGTAAGGTGTAGTGTGCCCCGCAGGCAGGAAATTTAAACTATGGGTTGCTTCCCCCCACCCCAATCTTGGATTTGTTCCTGCAATGTAGAATATTTAGAGTCTGTTTAGTGTTTTTACAGAAATATTTCTGAATCTTGCCTTCATAGGAAAGACAAGTACAAAATTTCCTCACCTTCTTTTAGGCTAAGAATGACAAGTTCTCGTCAGTAATAAACTTTAGAAAAAGAAGGAAGGAGGGAAGAGGAGGTAATGAAGCAAAAGCCGCCTGTGACCCAATTAACCAAACTGTCCTGCTTCCAGAATGCCACCATGCCTCTGCGTTGCCTATGCAGACATGAGGCTGAAGTAGAGCATCCTTAAACAGAAGCTCGGAGACATGACTGCATGTAAATCCTTTTAACACACTGTATACCCTACTTAGAGGTCTGAGACATTAGCCTTCAAAGGTGTGACAGAACACGTGGTCAGTCAGCCTCTGCAGAAAGCTGCAGCCACGCCAGTAGCTCGCCCTCCCAAGACTCCATGCTCCGGCCCATCTGTGGCCCACGAGGTCCTTTGAGCGGAGGCTAACACGATGCACTTTGGGTGTGGCATGTAAAGACTAACCACTTTCAGTAGGCCAAACAAAAGGGTAAATGAAGTCGACAGCAGAGTAGAAGGCATGTGAAAACAGGCAGAGAGGAAGGAGAGGGAAGGAGCATTGGAGGAGACCGGGGGGCTGAGTCGGAATGAAGGACTTCCTCGTCTACTCTCCTTGGGGTTCCAGAGGGTTCTTGGACTCAGTGGTGCTCTTCCATGGCTGTAGAAAATGTACCATTAGGAATGAGAAAACAATTCGGGCTTGGTGGTACACACCTTTAATCCCAGCACTGGGGAGGCATAGACAGGAGGATCTCTGTGAGTTCCAGGACAGCCAGGGCTACACAGAGAAAACCTGTCTTGAAAAAACAAGAAGGGGGTGGGAGGTAGAGGCAACATATCCCCACACGTCCCCACTACCAGGGACAGAAGGTTCTTCCAGGACCCTATACCAATAACAGCTCCCAGTGACCAAGGTGCAGTAAGGGGGTTTTGTTGTACTTAAAAAGTCTCTGCTGTCTTCACTCGTGAAAAGTAGATACTGGATTCTATCAATTTTATTGGGCAGTCCCATTTTCCGCATCTTTCCCTTTGCCTTAAAGAAACAGCTGGGTTCCCTTTGTTCTGTGGGTTGACTGAATTTACAAGCACAGATTCAATGACCAAGTCTTGGAAATACAGACTAAGGAGCAGCAATGATTAGTCACTGAATGCCCACAGCGGGGGGAAGCTCTTTGTGAGTTTCCTCTGAATCCCTGTTCTCTTCCTCGGTGGAACCCTTATGCACTGCAGTAATAGGCCAAAGTCTTATAACTTTTCTTACACACACATGAAGCATTTTGATCGTATTCACCCCCCCTCCCGCCCCCATGAACCCTTCAATTCAAAACAACACTGTATATCCAACTCATCTGGCATATTTGATAATTATATAAGGCCAATCAAATGTATGGTTGAAGATGCCTACGGGCCCCATGGTTGGATGCAAGGAAGATGCGGTCTTGTCATAGAAAGTAAATATTCAAAGGCTGGGAGAACAAATGAACCACCTCTCCCACTTGGCATTTGCGTGAGCTTTCAGATGAAAGGGTAGCTTTAATAATGGGTTTGGTTGTTCACAGACTCGGGCTTCTGAAAACCTTTGTATGCCTGCAGGGTCCCTTCCCCGGAAGCAGGTGACAGAGCAGTTAGCTTCCACATCCTCTGCTCATCGGAGCGGCTTCTCTGCTGCCACATTACTGGGCAGAGCGCCAAGGAAAGCTGTGTGTGCAGTGACAGCAAGATTAGAACTCAGGAAGCACGGCTGGGTGACAGACAGTCTCTAAGCCTTTGGTCCGTTTCGCCCATTATCTTAGCATGGCCGGTTCCACTGACGCTGGCTATCCCTAAAGCCAAGACTGCAAATGAGCACTAGTTCGTCCGGATTTCCCGTTAGTAACAAACTGAACCTCGAGTAGTCTTCCCTGTCACATTTGAGGTGCCCGGGTGTATCTTAGGACCCCCAAGTCCCCTCATTTCTTCCACACACATACAGATCTAGGGCTTCTTTGGACAAATAGTGACATTCTGTTGTAAAGGTTCTGTGTTACTGAATATCCAAGACTTGGGATTCACTACATTTGGCTGTATGCTTATTAACAATTTCATGCTTGAAATTATTTTACAAGCATGACCAAACAGGAATGAGGTGGCTGTAGAGGCATCTTTTTGCTAAAGACTATGCTCTATAAATCTTTGCACACACACACACACACACACACACATACACATACACACATATAAACATACTATGTATACACATAGTGTGTGTGTGCGCGTGTGTATATATGTGTGTGTATTCATATGTACCCATATGCACATACTGTATACATACACATATGTGTATATATGTACATATACAACACATGTATATATGCAGACTCATATATTGTATATATACACATGTATGCGCATACATACACACATATTCATATACATGTTTTGGAAACACTCATGTGCAGGCTTGAAATGGGGATCCACGATTTAGACACCATGCTTTCCTCTCTTTCATCTTTCTGCTCTTCTTAAAATCCTCACTTTGAATTCCCTACCACATGCCACAGAATGATTAGAAAGGCCAGTGTTAGATATTTAAATTATTTTTCAATTGTGTCACTTCACTAAGCTAAATAATTTCTAAAAATCAGTGTATTCAGGAATTGGTTTTCCACAAAGTACATGCCTTTAAAATTTTTCAAGGCAGCAAAAATAGACTTACTGCTGTGACCTCATCTGTGTTAAATTTGAATAAATGAATGAATAAACAAATGAAGGAAAGAA
Organism: Cricetiscus sungorus; assembly: GCA_030556225.1. Taxonomy (NCBI): domain Eukaryota; kingdom Metazoa; phylum Chordata; class Mammalia; order Rodentia; family Cricetidae; genus Cricetiscus; species Cricetiscus sungorus. The sequence goes on from JANBXA010000616.1 coordinate 7,356,790, forward strand.
TGTTCCTCTGGAAGTGGAGCAGGTTTCAACAAATAAAGAACAAAGCTTTTAGACATTGTTTCTCAGTGTGTCCAAAGCCGGCCTCACCAATGTGTTTGCAGCATGGCATTAGTGGTCTAGACTCGGGCCTCCTCTGCGTTGTCCTGTTACGCAGGAGTATTAGTTGTGCTTATCAGTTCTTCGGCCACCCGAGGAAGCAATCTCTAGAATTCACCGTGATTCACGTGGGGGTTAAAAGCACAGGCTATGGTTGTCAGGAGGTCATCCCTCGCAATGTGCTTGGCAGAATATGCTAAAATCACAGAGGGAAAAGGATCGGGATTTGAAATAGATTCAAGGACTTCAAGTCAGGTCTAGGCTCTGTTGGTTATTACCTAGAAGGTTCCTTAGCTTCACTGGGCCACAGTTCTCACAAGACTTAAATGTAGATTGCCGTAGGATAATGTCTGATGTATAGTGAGACATAATGGGGGCAATTATAATGTTTGAAATGTGAGCATTATTAAACCCACGTAAAGGTAAAGTTTTAAAAAATTAACCATTCGGTAGGTAAAAAGAGCCCCTAAAGTTTTTTCTCGTTTAGCCGTTAATGATTTCAATGCATTCCTGCCTGGAAATAGGACCATTCCGAAATTTTTCATTCATTTAAAAATCTATATGGTGTGAATATCTTTGAAGAAACAGGTGCTGTAGGCATAGTTACACCAGACTTTGTTTGGTGGTGTTTGTGTGTGTGTGTGTATGTGTGTGTGTGTGTGTGTGTGTGTGTGTGTGTGTGTGTGTGTGTGTGTGTCTAGGGATGTGGGGGTGTGAATGTGGGTGTGGGTATACATGTACCTCAGGTGTCATTCTTTAGCCAGCCACTGTCCACCTTGGTTTTGGGATGGCACCTCTCAGTTAGACCTGGAGCTTCCTGATTCGGCTGTAAGACCCAGGGATCCTCCTGCCTCTGCTTCCCCGGGGCTTGTACCCAGCTTTATGCGGTGCCGGGGATCAACCTTGGTTCATGTTTCCAGGGCAAGGACTTTACCACCAAGCCCTGCTCCCGCACCCCCAGATATACTTACGGCACAGATATTCTTGTTAATATTTATAATCACAATCCCGTTTCTTGGTGCCGCCCCATCCAACCTTCCTCCAAGTGCTCAGTCCCCCCCCTCCCCCTGCGCTGTGTTGGTGATGGGCTAGTCCACCGCCATCTATCTCTTCTCAACCCCTTTATCACAGCCTCTGTTTAAGCAAAACCCCACTTTCCCTCTCTTTTGGGTCAGTCCTCTTGACTTGCAGAGGAAGAAGACTCCACAGTGTTTGCTCCTTGGCTACTCCAAAAAAAAAAAAAAAAAAAAAAAACGGGCATGTGAGCCTACTGGGGAAGGACGCTTCCCACCACGTGACCGCTAAAGCCCCGTTTCCTATTCCTCTTTCTTCAGAAGAGCTTTCAAAACAGCTGGCTGCCATCCTTTAGGTTAGTCCTTCCTCCACAGTACTTCAAAAACATTGTATCATTTTCCCGTCCTCTTTGTCCAGCGTGAGTTATAGAACTCCCTCTAGCCTTTTCTCAAGGCTTACGTACCATCCGATCCAGGCTTTTAATGAGCAGCGTGGTATAATTGAAAGAAGGTGGGCAGCAGAAGTCAGTCCCCAGCTGCCTGACCCCGGTCAGAGCTAACTTCTCTGAACTTGACTTCCCTTGTCCATCAAATGGGGGTTAATGAGAACTGTCTTACCAGGTCCTTGCCAGAACTTATGATGCATGTGATGTTCCTGGCTTGCCCTCAGTGTTGTGATAGATGTTGGTCCCCCTCCTCCCTCCTCCCTTGTGCTGGTCCTCCACGTCAGGTCACCGTTTCCTACTTCACAGGCCTAGATCTGAACACAGCTTTGCGCGTTTGAAATAATTTCTCTTCGCCAATAGCCTCTGAAACATCTCCTTAATTATTTTCTGGTGTGTGTGTGTGTGTGTGTGTGTGTGTGTGTGTGTGTGTGTGTGTGTGTGTGCTCTTTAGTAGATGACGTTTCCATATCTTCTCCCAGCAGCCAGCTCTGAAGTGAGCAAATCCAAGGGAAGCAATTCTCAAGGCAGTCCCTTAATGGGTTGGAGAGATCAGATTATTCTCTTAGTCTCCCATTCACGTGGAGGAATTTCCAAAGTTAACTTTATTTACAGTCTTTTCCAATACTAGGGACTGATAGGATGCCATTCGGATCATTTCAGGATGCTAAGTTCCTTGCTCTGGGTTGCCCTGCCATCGTGTACAGCACCCTTGTGCAAATTTGATAAAGGCACCCAACTCTAGGCAGACACAGCTGTGCCTGGTTGGGGGGTGGAGTGGGGGGAGAGGAGGGCAGCGTTCAGCTAGGAGGGCCGTCTACATTTCAGGTGCCATTGTACCTGCGGTAACCACAATGTTGGTTCTGGTGTGGTATGACTTAATAAGTAAGATGCTCAGAATTCGTCACTGCCGCCCCCCATCAGTGCCATCCGGCATCAGCCCCTCCTTCCACTTCCCAGGGGTCTGTTGTCAGCTTGTGACCTTTTTGTTTGTTTGTTTGTTTGTTCGTTTGTTTATTTGTTTGTTTGTTTTTGACAGGGTTTCTCTGTAGCTTTGGAGGCTGTCCTGGAACTTGCTCTGTAGACCAGGCTGGCCTCGAACTCTGAGATCTGCCTGCCTCTGCTTCCCGAGTGCTGGGATTAAAGGCGTGTGCCACTGACGCCTTTCAACCTTTAAATACCATTTCATTCCGTACTCAAGGGACCTCCACTTCTGCTGGCCCTGGCTGTTTCTTTGTGCACCTTTTAACGTCTGCCTTAATGGGCATATTTTGTGTAGTTCCCCTTTTCCTTGCGCTTAAAGGTTATGCAACTGGAGATTGGGTAATACAGACTTCACTTAACATCTCCACAATCCAGTGACAGCATCTGAACAAGTGGGAAACTGGCAGGAACTTGTGTCAGTGTTGCTTATAGTCCCTGTCTGCCACATGAATTAGGTCCCAGCGGCCTGAGTGAGGCAATGGGAAAGGATGGGACGATGAACACAAGGGTGACTTTTATAGGAGGTAAGAGTTCTGTGTTGCAAGGAGTGAGGGGCTGTCTTCTGAAGCAACTGCACCCTAAGGAACCCTCCGAGAACCGCGGGGGGTGCAGCACAATCTTTAGGCCTCGGCCCAGTCAGCTGTGGGGACCAGTCAGCTGTGGGGACCAGTCAGTCAGCTGTGGGGACCAGTCAGCTGTGGGGACCAGTCAGTCAGCTGTGGGGACCAGTCAGCTGTGGGGACCAGTCAGTCTACAAGACTTGGCTGGCCCTTGGGTTCATTCTCCAAAACATAGAGGCTTTCCTAAATTAATCTCCAGCAGTTAGAGGACTGCTTTGATACAAGCTAACGAAAGCTATAGGAAGGGGTGAAAATTAAGAATTTAGAAGTTTGAAGTTAAGACAGGATGAGATTTGCTGGCATCTTAATGTCTTACGGATGGGATGGCCTTTTGGCTGGTAAGCTTGGTGTGCCATTAAACGTACCTTATACCCTAGATTTTTCTTTATTTCCTTTGCTTCTCATGTGCCCCTTGAGGCCAGTGTCTCAGCAAACTCGCACAGGGGTGCCTGGGGACAAAATAATGAAACAACTATTGAGTTAAGCCTAATAAATAGTCAGATAATTCCAATGAAAGCATTATTTGTCCTCTCTACGTTGGTAGACATCAGGTGATAGCAAGGGTTCCTGATTGCTCTTGGAATACAATAGAGTAACCTAGAAGAAAGTGTTCTTATTTATGACTTCTCTTTGAGCCGTGTTAGTAGACGTAGTTTTGGCTTTGAGACAGCTAATATCTACAACAGTTGTTTGACTGTGGAAATAAAAAAATATTAAAACAAACAAACGATCTAGAAGGACCAGTTATTGGGGTGCGTACCTTTAGTCCCAGCACTCAGGGGAGACAGAGGTAGGTGAATCTCTGAGAATTCAAGGAGAGCTTGGGGCTGTGTAGAAAGACCTTGTTTCCAATCTACTCCCACATGCACACACACATTAAGTATAGAGAAAAAAAAAAGCTAGGGTTTTTTTCATTGAAGACTCGAGAGAAGGGTGGAGGGGAGAGGGAAGGGCAGGGAAGGAAGGGGGGCTATTAAAACGCACCCCTGAACTTGGGCAGCACGGCTTGTACAATGGTGAGGAGGGAGCCCGATGAGGCTATTTTGGGAGGAGAGATAATAAAATCTGGTCCTGATGTGTCTGTGTAGATGGCAGTGAAATATCTACTCCATATATTTTCTAGACAGTAAGAAATACGGGCCTGAAGAGAGGAAGAAAGGTCAGGGCTAGTGATAGGAATCTGGGGCTCATCTGGGGTGGGTGCTAATTGAAGACATGTGGGTGCACCAGGGAATCTGGAGAAGGAAAGGAATAAGGAGGCCCTGGCTGGGCCCCGGAGCAGCGAGCGGTCCTGCGGAAGTAAGGCAGGAGACGCCAGAAGACAAAGGCACATGGAAGCATCTGAGAAGCCCAGAGCCCCATGTCCCCAACCTCTGAGGCCCTAAGACGTGGCCTATCCATCGCTGTGTGGTGTGTGTTTGGTGGCCCTCAGGGAAAAAGCCAAGACCCTTGGTGTCTTGTTTTCCAGACAGGCAATGAGTGTTTGCTCGCGTGACCTAGGTAGCGCTTAGGCAGCAGCTAGTGCTTGTTTAAAATGAGGGCGAGGAAGGGGATGAGTACATGTACCAACCAGCTGAGCACACACATGCTCATGTTTCTTCTTTTCATCGATGAGGAGACAGACCCCTGCTTATAAACCTCACGTAGCCACCCAAAGGAGAAAAGGAGCCCAGAAAAGAAGGCACAGTAGGGGGAGGGAAGAGAAGGTGTTGTAGTTGAGCCAGGAGGAAGTTTTCCTGACATGAGCAGTCACTGGATGCAACTCTCAATATATGTATTTGGCCTTTAGTCCGCTTATGTATGGAATCGTTTCTGGTACATTCTTCTTTGTCGAATGGGACTTCACTTCTGACTGTCCCTGTAGACTCCAATGAGACCCCCCTCAAGCATTTACCCTACACTTAATGACCTAGTGGCAGAGGCAAGTTTCCACTAATTACTAAAAATGAATACTCACCCAGAAAAAGTTCATCAGGGAGAACTTCCCGTTTTGGTGAAGAAGATGAAAGCAGTCTTTTTTTCACAGAGGAAGCTTTTAAACTGGGATATTCTAAATACATCATCTCCAGAGATGTTAGGTGTCTGGCTTTGTGGCATGTCCTCCTGAGTCAACACCACCAACTGCTCTCTCTGGAAACTGAGAAAGGAAAGGTATGAAATACACTGTGTTCCTCCCAGTTTTTTGTGCTGTTTTCCTAAGAAGGCTAGTCTGTAAATGCTCCCACAACAGAGTCAGCCGCGTGAAGATTAATAAAGGAAAGCCAGCATGGCTGTTAAGGTATGTTATGAAGGAGCAGGCAGGGCCTTTGGGGGACCAGTGGCACCCAGTCATTAATTTTGAACCTGTGAAATATTTTCATAACTTGTCGACAAGATCTTTTTTACTCTGGATACTTGGAAAACTTCAATGACAACGACAAGATGTGACTAGCCTGTAAAAGTGGTCTCCAAAATGTCACTTCCACCTTCTTAGACTTCAAAACCACCTGAGCACATTTTTTTCCCTCAAACTTTGAAGAAAAAAAAAATAAACCGGCTCATGGTGAAGCTCAAGGTGACAGATTTCAGGAGGAAGAGGACTCTGAACACTGCCTTGTGGGAAATGTGACTGGATCGCTCCTTTTTTCCAGTATAGTCCTACCTGGGCAATGAAAGGTGCTCCACAGAGTCACAGCGGGACTTACCAAGCTTATAGAAGGCTCTGGTATCTGTTCCTCATAATGGTAACTACTTTTAGGAATGAAGGCAGTGATACAAGAGGGGATGAGAGGCTGGAGAGATGGCTCAGTGGTTACGAGCACTGACTGCTCTTCCAGAGGACCTGGGTTCAATCCCTAGGACCTACATGGCAGCTCACAACTGTCAGTAACTCCAATGAATATTAAATTAATACTTTTAAAAAGAGGGGAAGATTCCTAACAGTGGGTTGACCATACTTCCAAACCATTTTGAAATAGATAAATAGATTTAGAAAGATAGATAATAGAGTTATATCTAGATGTAGGTGTATAGGTATATATGTGTGTTATATATAAATTATATATTAGTGTTATTAATATATATTTAATTTTTATGGGAGAAGAAGCATACCATTGTGGCAAACCTCTTAATCAGGATAGAAAGGGAAAAGATCGAGTCAGTCTTGATTTGTTTAATAAATTTTTTCTACAGAAACATTGCTATCAGAATAAGAGTATTCTTCAGACCTCATAAAATTTGCAGCCGTGACGCTTTGGAAACTTTATACCACAGAGATATCTGTGTGGCATAAGTCCCCCAAATGGCAGACAGAAAACACTATAAAAACATAGACTGGTTTCCTGAGTCGAACAATAGCCCGATGAACACATTAGGCAATACGGCAGATTTGTTAAACATGTAACATGCTATTACACTGAAGGCACAGCAGTGTCTCAGGCGCTCTTGACTTAAAAGAATGAGATTGAAGCAGAAAAGGAAAGCCAAGTATGTACTGGCCCACTTCCCTAATTATGCTCTATTACGACTTTAGTAATTAATTACTAATGAGGGATGTGCCAGCTATGGTGATAGACACCTTTAATGCCAGGAGGCAGAGACAGGTGAATCTCTGTGAGTTCAAGGCCAGCCTGGTCTACAGAGTGAGTTCCAGGGCTACACAGAGAAACCTTGCCTCAAAACACAAACAATGAATGAGGAATGCAGAGAATCCTCCATTGAGATCACAGAACTTCACAGAAGCCAGAGTGGATTTTCTGACCACTGAGGAGGAGGCAGAGGAGTAGGAGGGGGTGATCCATGAGCAGAGTTTTGCACATGAAATAAAACAGAACTGTAAGATTGTCAAAGAAAAAAAAATGTTATTTCAAAGGGTAAGCCAGCCATTCTTGGTCATTTGTGTAAATCTGGTAGTTTTCTTTACTTGGAAAACTAAAACCATCATTAAACTGGTGAGGATAAGATGCCTCTGACCCTGGTGTGGTAGTGTACTCTTTAATGCCAGTACTTAAGAGGTGAAGGCAGGAGGGTCAGAGGCTCAGGATCCCATTCTTCCTCAAAGAGATTTCAGGGCCAGTCTGAGCTAGAGACCCTGTCTCAAAAAAGAAACAGGCGCGCACACACACACACACACACACACACACACACCACACACGAACAAAACAAAACAGTATTCCACTGATAACACTAAAACACATGCCATAGAATGATGTTAGTAGTAAAACATCTATATAACTAACTAAATAAATAAGAATGAATACAGTGCCTACTCAGAGAATTTTCAGATCTGTAGCTTACCTGTGGCTCAGTTAGCGCTGCCATACGTCTCCACTGTCCACAAAGAATTAAAAAACAGTTTACAGTGAATACCATGGATTTGGGGCAGCCAGTGTCCAGCGCTTCAAAATGGTCCTGAGGTCCCTGGCATTCAGTAGTTTGTTGGTTTTCTCGGGCAGGAAGTTAAAGCCCCTGAATGCCGGTGCTGGGAAGAAGAATAATTTCACTTGTGACTACACATTTCCTGTAGTCACACCCCAACAGAGCTCGGGTTGTTACTAATTTGAGTTGGAGACAAAAGCTGTGTTTTAAATCTTTTCTTTGGGAAAGTAGCTATTAAGTGAGAGATGGGTCCTGGCCAGCGAAGAAAGGGAGTTGACTTGTGGAGTGGGTATGCACAGGAAACCCGTGCCTCTAGGTAGTAATATGATTTCAGAAGAAACCGCTACACTTGAGCAAAATATTTCCTGAATTCCAAAATTTAGAGGCTGTGAATTTGGGGATATGCCAGGTCTTCCGAAATATCAAGGGCATACTAAAAAATAATAGAAGGCTCTTGAGAAAAGAGGTGGGACGGGCAGGAGAAAATGGGAAGGCAGTACTTAAAATGTGTGTTTTAGGTCTAGCGCTTCTAAGAATGGCTTTGGGAAATAGATTCCCATGAGCCTTCCTCGGTCTCTGCACTGGATGTTCAGGTAAAACTGCACGTCCCCAAGGACGGGCAGACTCCAAAGAAAGGTAGCTTGCTCTTTTAGCTGTTGTAGTTGGTAAACATGGGGCCAGTCAAGGAAAAAAGAAGAAATTAGCGAAAAACAAACCAACAAAAACAAAAGGCCTTTCATAAAAAGATCCCAAGGCTCCGTGTGGTGTCTCCAGTCCAGCACTTTCTCTGGTTCCTCTTCCTTTGGGCTCTTTCTTCTCCCACACGGCCCCACTTCCAAGCTTCCATGTCAGAGAGATAGATGAGTAGGAAGGTAGTGGATAGATAGGTAAGTAGCTAGGTAGGCAGGCAGATAGATAGATAATTGACAGACAGACAGGCAGGCAGGCAGACAGACAGATAGATGATAGAGATAAGTAGATAGGTAGGTAGGATATAAAGAGATGGATGGATGGATGGATGGATGGATGGATGGATGGATGGGTGGGTGGGTGGGTGGGTGGGTGGGTGGGTGGATGGATGGATGGATGGATGATAGATAAGTGTGATACTTGCCTTTCTAAATTTAGCTCTTTTCTTTTAACACAATAATTTTCAATTCTATTTATTTTCTTACATAATTCCATTCTTAACAGCTGAATCAAATTTCACATTACTCAATACCTCCCCCCCCCGTGCTCATGTGTGACAGACAGACAGACAGACAGACAGATACACACACACACACACACACACACACACACACAACTATACACACGGAGGTGAGGAGAAAAAGATCCATTCAACTGTTTATGGTTGTCTCGGCTGGCTACATGTCTTGTTTGCTGTGAATAATGCTACAGCAGGTAAGGATGCATCCATGTGTGTGCTGGCTAGCCTTCCTCTGCATGTTTGCCCAGCAGTGGCATGTGGGATCTTACAATCGGTCTATTTCCAGGTGGCAAGCAGCCACCATTTTTATTTCCATTGTAGCTGCATTACACACTCAGAAGTGAGTTGTTTGTCTTTTTTTAATGAACCAGCTTCCCATTCAGGTATAAAATGGGTCTTCAACTCCTTCATTTTTCTTTACCTAATCCCATTGTTCACCATGCTGTGTTTGAAGAGAGCCTCCGACTTCTCCAGTGTAGTAGTTTACAGGGTGTCAATTAGATCTAGTACAGGCACTCAAATTTTGTAGCCCTAGAACTATAATTACCATTTAGTTGTACTTTTAGTTGCTTTAGCGAACACAACACTTCGAGCATGCTCTCTCTCTCTCCCTCTCTCTCTCTCTCTCTCTCTCTCTCTCTCTCTCTCTCTCTCTCTCTCTCTCTCTCTCTCTCTCTCTCTCTCTCTCACACACACACACACACACACACACTTCTGAGGCCATTCAGAAACTAACATGAAGTCTGGCAGAGGGTATTTGCTTTGAATTAGAAAGCATGCTGTGTGGCTCAGAGGTTATGGCTCCCTCCGCCTTCACAGTCCTTCCAGACTGTATCCCACACAGATTTTCACCCCTCCAAGTTTCCCGTCCCTTTTTTCCTCTCCTCTTTTCTGACTTCCTCCAGGACTGTGGGCACACGTCTCTCCCAGACTACATACCTCTTCCCCCATCTTGCCATATTTCTAGAGTGGCCCAGGCAATAAACTTATCAGAGGAGAGAGAAACCATATGTTTTGAGGTAAAAATTTAAGAGAATAAAGAAAGAATGCCATTTATCTTCAGCCCCCGAGAAGGCCCAGGACCTTCCTTCCATCCAGACCCCTCCTTAAAAGTTTCCACCCGCTGCCATTATTAAACCCTGGTCCTCCTCAACTGTCAAATTCCAAGGTGAATTTAAAAAATGCGTTGTAGAAATTTTTAACTTTTTTGTTGTGCCGCTCGCTGCTCAAAGGTCTTACCCCCCAGCAGTTCCAGATATAAACGTGTCCCATTTAAGTGACAACAAATCTTTGTCACCTTGCCGTGGAGTCTAACTACCTCCAAGTTGTGCCTCACGCTCTCCCATGGCAAGAATGTGTCCCCAAGTTGAAAACCATTCGTGTCCCAGTCACAGCTGTGACTGCACGTGTTGCGGTCAGCCCTGAGCAGGAGGAACCGCCCTACGGGCTTATGAAATACACTGAGGAAGACACACCCCCAGACTCCAGGACATTTCATTTCCAACCCTTGGATGAGCAGCCTGGCCTGCATCTCACCTGCGGGAAGGGGGAGGGGGCTGAGATGGAAGAGAGGCAGTTTGCACAGCAGAGTTCCCATCTGTGCCTACTCATATTGTCATTCCTGTTTTGGGTGGCCCCATTGAGGTCATCCCACTCTGCGAACACTGTCCTTATCTGCCTTTTGTGTCTGGGCTGGCATTGGGCTTCAAACACAGTAGGCACTTAAGTAATTTGCTCCCTGAACTGAGGCTAACCCTGTGACGTACAGCTCTTCTGCTCTTCCTTATGGAGTGAAAGTGAAATTAAATGCAAGTGCTCAGGCAAAAATCATGACAAGCTGTGTGTGTGTGTGTGTGTGTGTGTGTGTGTGTGTGTGTGTGTGTGTGTGTTTCCCCGCATAGGTTCTTACAGGGCAGAGGGAAGTAAGTCACGAAAGAGAAGAAAATAGAGCTATTGACTGAAGGCCCATCAAGCTGTTTTTAGAAAGACTGTTTCTGTGTGTTGGGGAATGCTTCCTCAGAGAGGGGGGTATTTTGCATCCTCTTCCCATTAAGTCTATTTTGGGAAGACATTACAGAGGATAATATATTACTAACTCCTGGGGATCTCTGAGAAGCAGCCTCTGTTCTCCTTACATACTTGTCTGGCTCAAAATCATTATAATGTTCTCAGGAATGCAACCCAGGACAGTCACCATCTCCACCAAAAGCAAAGCTCTGCTTCCTTCCTTCCTTCCTTCCTTCCTTCCTTCCTTCCTTCCTTCCCTCCCTCCCTCCCTCCCTCCCTCCCTCCCTTCCTTCCTTCCTTCCTTCCTTCCCTTTCTTCCTTCCTTCCTTCCTTCCTTCCTTCCTTCCCTCCCTCCCTCCCTCCCTCCCTTCCTTCCTTCCTTCCTTCCCTTTCTTCCTTCCTTCCTTCCTTCCTTCCTTCCCTCCTCCCTCCCTCCCTCCCTTCCCTTCCTTCCTTTCTTCCTTCCTTCCCTTTCTTCCTTCCTTCCCTTCCTTCCTTCCTTCCTTCCTTCCTTCCCTTTCTTCCTTCCTTCCTTCCTTCCTTCCTTCCTTCCCTCCCTCCCTCCCTCCCTCCCTTCCCTTCCTTCCTTCCTTCCTTCCTTCCTTCCCTTCCTTCCTTTCTTTCTAAGTGTTAATCCCCCCCCCCAAATCCCTAAGAGAGAGGGGACAGCAGCTCTGTCTGCAGCTCCAGCGGGAGGGGTGGTGGTGGTGATGGGGGAGGGGGAGGGGAGGGAGAGGGTAGGCGGTCTAGCAATTGAGCCGCATGGGGTTCCTACTAGGGGTTGGAGATTTATCGGCATTTGGCGAGGACTCAGTTACTGTGGACAAGAAGTTTACTTCTCAATAGCTTTACAAATTATGTGTTTAACTTTGTAGACTCAATTCCTGGGAGGTAGGGAGAGGAGTGGAGAGCTAGGTTCTGGGGCCAAGGTCACCCATGGGATTTAAAGAGACAGCATGCAATTCCCTCCAGCACCCGCAGAGCCAAGAGTGGTTTGGTTTGCTTTTGCACCTGCGTACATCTGCCCACACAGTTCTGCATGGGCATCGACTTAAGCGTTACAAGACAGCGACAGAGAGAGATGTTAGGTAATAAAAAGTTGTTTAATCATTAAACCGCCGCCGTGTTTGTCTCTTGCTCCTTTAAACCAGCCTTCAATCAGCTTGGATGCTGGTTTACAGTCTTATTATCTACAAAGGAAGGGTTAGCAGGGATCACCAGCCACAGCAGGAAGTTCTGAAACAACCCTTTTGTCACAGGAAGCATCCATCCAGACTCCCTCGGCCAGTCCCCTGACACTGGCTGGGAGAGACCCATGGGATAGGGAATATGCACGCTGTGATTCCAGAAGCAGTCTGTTCATCCGAGAAGAAAAATAAAGGTCTTCTTGTAGCTAGCCCTGGCATGGTCACGCCTGTCACTGTTAACCGTGGTAATCTCGTTGCTGCTTGCGTGTAATGTGAGGCCTACCATGGCAGTGCCTAGGTGGGCCTCGCCAGGGCTTCTCTTTGTAGATGGAGAAGAACCTGGGCCTCTGTGCATTTCCTTCAGCACTTTCCAGTTCTATCACGAATGTAATATCACTAATTTTAAAGTATACCATGACACAGGTTCTGAGCCAGGCCTAGGCTGACTTTCACAAATGGCTTCCTTTCCCCTTCATTTCAAGATGGTCACCAGGCACCATTTTTAGAAGAACTGAATTTGATTCCCTGTGTGTGTGTGGGGGGGGGAGACAGTTTTCCTAGTGTAATTCTGTGAGTTAAGGAGTCACAGCCATATATGTGGGGGGGACGCTAAACAGCCTGCGTACCTTCTGAGTTTTGCCTGTATTCAGTTCTTCTGCCCAGTACATAAAGCATACTGGGGAAAAAAACAAAAACAAAACAAAACAAAAAGCCAGCCCTTTGAAGTGGCCAGGTTCAACAACTGGAAAAGAGCAAAAAAGCTATATTCTGCAGGGTTTGAAAGACATCTCCATTGCACAGGAGAAGTGAGCCCTGGAGAGTGTAAGAGATTTGCTTAATGCCTACACTCACTCAGAAGTAGAAGATGAGTGAGGAGCTGGAGTCATGACCAATGGTTCCTTGTGACATGGGCTTTCCAAAGGTCTTAACCAGATTAGCGCAAATGTCTCCTTCTTTCACCACTTAGAACATAGGGCTCGCTGGATGCCACTCATCCCTTCATTCTCTCTGTCTCCCTCCCCCTCTCCCTTTCTCCCTCTCTCCCTCCCTTTTTCCCTCCTCCCTCCCTTCTTCCCTTCTCCCTCCCTCCCTCCTTCCCTCCCTCTCTTCTTCCCATCCCCCCTCTCTCCTTCCCTCCTTCCCTCCCTCCCTTCTTCCCTTCTCTCTCCCTCCCTCCTTCCCTTCCCCTCTCTCTCCCTCCCTCTGTTCTTCCCTCTCTCCCTCCCTCCTTCCCTCCCTCCCTTCTTCCTTTCCCCCTCTCCCTCTCTCCTTCTCTCCCTCCCTCCTTCCCTCCCTCCCTCCCTTCTTCCCTTCCCCCCTCTCCTTCTCTCCCTCCCTCCCTCCATCCCTCCATCCCTCCCTTCCAGACAATCTGACCTGCAAACTAGACATCCCAAATCCTTCTCATCTACTTTAAGCTTTTTCATTTTCTCCATTTTTGCAAGTTTTAACTTTGTCTGTGTGCAGCAAACTTGCAGTCTAAAAGGAAATATCCGGGGAACCGTCGGACTTTTTGTATAGTCCTGGATACTGAGGGGATCAGCCCTACACTTTTCCTGTGTAAATGCTGGGAGAGGGGACAGTGAGCCACTTGTGAAAAGGGTGCCTGCCTCAACACACTGCCTTTACTATAGTCGTGTTCTTTCTCATAGTCCACACTGACCACAGATCTTCACATCTGAAGACGGAAGGAGGACGTTGCTAAATTACTTTTGATTAAAAAGAATTGTCCGTGCAGTGCGTTTTGATCATATGTTTTTTTGTTGGTTCGGATTTAAAAAAAAAAAAAAAAAAAAAAAAGCAATCTAATTCAATGTCATCCTTCTGAAAGAATGTCTATTTAAGTAGCAACTCACACAGGGAAATAAAATAAATCATGTAGGTATTCCAAGTAACGTCCACCAAGCACTTTGAGGAATACTCATCTCTAGTCAGTTTTAGGCTAAGTCCAAGGGAAAGCAGACATCAAGGGGACGTCAGTGCAGTCACTGAGCAATCGGTTAACTGGCTGTTTGCCCAAATAAATCATGGATCCAGTAAACGAACTTTCGCAAAGTGTCGAGGCAGAGCATGCACATAAGGGCAAGGTGTTTGGCAGGAACTAGCACGTTGTTCTATGATGATAAGTAAGGACCATGGGCGGAAGGAAATCGTGAACGATAGACAGGGAGACAACACATCAGAGAGGCTGAACTGGCAGAGACAATTTTCAGACAACACTGTTTTATGAGCCCCAATGTAGTTGAATGCGTCTAAGAAAAGATGCCTCCAAGAGTTCCTTTGTTCTTTAATGTGTATCCTATGTCTACACAAAATGTTCCTTTCCTGTGGCTGGGTAGGAAGTAATCTATCTTCAGCCTTGTTTAGTTTGTAAATAAAACTGTGAAAGGGGCTCTACCGAACCTTAAACAGGTATATTCTCCTCGCTCTGGGAGTCAAGTCAAAGGGCATGGCCAAGCCCTCTACCTCAATCCTTCAGGGACTGTTTACAAAAGATTGAAAAATGTGCCCATACCTGCCCTTCTGCAGGGCTGGCTTGCTTCCAGCTCTAATGGGAGCAGAGGGGAGAGCTTGGGGGAGCTGGTGCTTTTCGTATATGCTCTCTGCTATACGCTCTCTCCTTCGCCCCCTGAAGTTACAATTTCTGTAACTACACACAGCTAGGAAGGGGACCCTTGCCTGCCCCTCCCTCTGCCTGCTCCTCTGCAGCTATTAGGACTCTGCCTTGCCCTAACAAAGCAGACTGTCATTTCCTCCCTCAAATAATGAAAAGTGGAAATGCAAATTTCCTGTGCAAGCCCTAAGTATCAGGTGGTATTTCCTTAATATATTGTTTTTGACCTTTGGGGAAAATCCATATTATAAACTGACTTTGGAAAAATGAAAACACCATCAAAGCTCTATATTTTAAGTAATCAATATCTCAATTTTAAAAAAATTGAACTGCAACCCTATACCAGAAAATGACGTAAATCTTCTGTATTGCCTTTAATTTTGTAACGTGGGAAGGACAAGAAAGATCAAGGGACCTCTCTAATCATTCAAGACTTTGAAAAATAAGGAAAAGGCCTATTTTTAAGGTTTCCTGTAGGGTCTGGCTATTAACTGGATGTCTTGACACGTATCTCATATATAGAGTTAAACACAGGGCTATTCTGATGGCAGATCTGAACTTGCTGAAGGTAGAGAAATGTGTATTTTTCACTCACTTGCCCAGCAGCACTGAATTTCAAGCTTGTCTTTTGCTGAGCATCAAAGCAAGGTTGTTTTATAGTTACTGGGTTCTCTTTTTTAAAGCCACATGTTTCTTGAAAGGGGCTCCTAGAATCATTGGGGTTTTTGTTTGTTTGTTTGTTTTTTGTTTTGTTTTGTTTTTTCTCTCTAGCTATTCTTTGTAAAGTTTTTTTTCTGCCCATAGCCCTTCTGCATGCCATCACACTGTGGGTTTTCTGGTTATTCTTTGTTGTTATTTAGTTTTTCTGCCCGTGGTCCTTCTGCAATGCACTGGTTAGGAAAACATAATTTTGTTCTTTTTCTCTTCCTTTGAAGAAAAACATTTAAGAGGTTTAAATACCATTCACATTTTGGAATTTCCTTCTTTATTTCCTCCCCTAAACCACCATCTCAGAACTATATAAAGCAATCCAATGTTGAAAGAGTTTCGCCCCCATAAAGAGCTTTTATATGCTTATAACTCCCCTGTTTATCAAGGGCTACAAGAATGGAGTCCAGGAGCTAACTGGGTTTATAGCTGCGTGGATATGACTGTACGTGTGTATGTGGGCGGAGAGATGAACATATGTACCCAAGTGTGTACAAATGCTCACACGATTTTTAGCATGCAAATTGCCAATTAAACATCTATATTTTTCTTCCCTGCTAAAGTCCTGGATGTGGGAACTGTTGGTTGATAGGGGAAGGATTGACACAATCTGTGGAGGACTAAAATATTTAAGGAACCCAGGACCCTGAGGTTCACCTGACTATCTGATCCTTGGCTCAACTAATTACATTTACACAATTTAATTAGGCTCATTCTTTCATTGTTTTGTGGTACTTATTCTACATTTGTCTTTGGGGTCCAGATTCTCTAGCAAAAAGGAACTAAGGCCTATGAAGCAATACGTAGCCTTTTCTAAACTGCCAAGAAAACAGAGAGAGAGAGAGAGAGAGAGAGAGAGAGAGAGAGAGATGATGATGATGATGATGATGATGATGAGAGATGATGATGGTGGTGTGGTGATGGTGGTGGTGGTACACTGTCTCCCCTTTTTCATTCAGTCAAGGACCCCAGCCCATTGGATGGTACAACCCACTGTCAGGGTGCATCTTCCCTCCCCAATGAAATTTCTCTAGAAACATCCTCACAGGCTCACCTAGACGTATGTCCCCATGGTGATTCTGAACCCAGTCCAGTAAACACTGTGGATCAACCATCACATTACAGATCTCCCCTTCTTTCCTAACACCCATTTCCAGCAGCGCTGTCCCTCCCAGACAGCATGTAAATCTCCATCAGCTGCCCAAACTGCCCCCAAATGGTTTACATCGATCTCTACATTCTCTGCCACCCACCCGAGAGAAGCCAGTCCCCACATCTCTTTGAAAAGAGCCACCTAAAGAGAATGTGGTCCGAGCATTTCAATTCTGACTTTGGTAGGGTGAGCACGCTGGGAAAGCTGTGGCTCCGCACAGCCGAGTAAGGGAGACTCCACAGCTCCTCAATGGCAGTGACTTCTGAGCATCCATAAATTACAGAGAGGGTAAAGCTAGCGTGGTGCATGAGGCCGGTGACAATTTCCTGTGCTCATTTCCTCGGCGTTACAGCAATGACCGCATTGTTTAATAATGTTAGCATCTTTCTGTACTTTGATGTCTTGGCATCTCATTAGAGCACTACAAGAATTCATGCCACTGAATGGTTCCTTTCAGCCCCCAGCCCACTGGCACGTTTGCATTCCTGTGTTTTACTATCGAATACGTTGTGGCTGTAACTGGAGAGTACAAGAGTGGCCTCCGTAAGAATCCTGACCCCTGTGCTTTTACCCAAGTCACGCTTTGTCACGCCTCCGTTTTCCAGAGTGCCATTACAGCATGCACAGTGGCTTGCTGTGCAGTGAGCATAACTGGTGATCTTTTTTGCTGCTGTGTAACCTTCTTCATACAATGGGGGGTTTGTAAGTTGAGAGTGATCTGCATGTAGGTCGACGGACGGGGAATGTAGGTCCCCCGCTTACAGTTGTCACGTTAACTCCCTTCCTTTCTCTCTGTGGACCCCAAAGGAGCCTGCGTCTCTCCATGGGCTCAGGAGACAGACTCGGCCACTCTCTTAAAGGGGATTGCAGAGCAGAAGAAGGGGCTGCTCCCCTTGCAGGAATCCCAGCAGAAAGCGACACCGCCAAGCCAGAGAGGGTGTTGGGTCCCCTGGGACTCGAGTTACAGGCATTTGTGAGCTGCCCAAAGTGGGCACTGGGAACCAAACCCAGGCCTTCTGCAGGGAGCAGTAAGTGCTCTTAATGACTGAGCCACCTCTCCATTGGCACATTTTAAAGAGCCACCCCTCTTTCCCAGAAGCCCCACCCCCACCCCACCCCTAGCTTTGCAGATAGGAGAAGAGGGAAGGCTTGGAAGCCCTAAGCCTTGCTGGTGGCAGTTGAGTGCGTTAGGGATGCATTGTTGATGCATGTCCCATGGCAATACTATGAAGGGCTTCACGGAATTCTCATACATGCCTCTTCTATGTCCACTTCAATGTCCATGTAGCTAGATCCACTCACAAACAGGACCTGTAGGTCAGAAGCAGTTTGTCAGGCACTGTTAGCAGGCTGCTTTACTATGAAACACTGATTCTTTGTAACTGCTGTGAATGCAAAAATCCTCTCTCTCTCTCTCTCTCTCTCTCTCTCTCTCTCTCTCTCTCTCTCTCTCTCACTCACTCACATGCGTGCGTGCGTGTGGTGTGTGTGTATGTGTTGTGTGCGTGCGTGCGTGCATGGTGCATGTGTGTGTGTGTGTGTGTGTGTGTGTGTGTGTATTGCTCCCCAGGCTAGTGCTGAATGTAGGAAATCACCTTAGGTAATGCCTCTGAGAACCGTGCACCTCTGAACTCCGCATCACACAACACACAGGAAGCCGCTGTTGCCCTGGTGGGATAGGTGAACAAAGCATGAGAAACACTTTGTTTTGGTGGCCATGCCCTGAAGGCCACAGAAACGACAGGGCTCGAGTGACAGACTGGCAAATGGGAGGGACTATGTGGATTTTAAGTGTGCCCTGTGCAGTCCTGTGATCACTCCCAAGGGTGCTGCCAAGGGCTCTGATACTGAACAATGAAATCATAAACACTGGCACGGCCTCCATTGTGGCTTCCAGGACTTCAGTCACACTGGCCACCCTCCATACTGCTATTAAGTGGCGTTTATTACGTTCTTGCAGCCAGCAGCAGAGCTGTGCACCTTGGTGACTTCCAACGTAGTCACTCCCAACCACCCGGTGAGGCATGCACATTACACAGATGAGCAAAGTGACATTTAAATTGCTAAGCAGTCACACTGCATAGTGTGCATAGTAAGCCCCAGCCCTGACCTCTGTTCTTTCTAATTCCCAAACCGTATTTGCTAACACTGTCTTGCAAGTCCTTTCTCGGCAGAGCTCCTCCTCGGGTACCAAGGAGTTATCTCTAAACTTTACGAAGTAAATTGTGTTTCTGGGAGGGAATCCCCACCTCACCCCAAAGCAAAAAAAGCTGCCTTGTAGCAATAGCGAAGACAAACCAGCTTCCACATCCGGAAAGGCAACTGCAGCCAGTGCCTCCTAAGATCCTTCCTTCCTTTATTCATTTATTTATTTTTAATTAAATTTTTTTAAAAATGAAATGTTACTAGCACTGATGTTCCCTCTGAGATCAGAGGTACATGCACAAATCTGGCAGCAAGTCCAGACATACCAAATCGTGTATTGTATTATCTAGAGCCAAGGACTCGAATACCACCGCATCTGCAGAGTGCTGAGCATCCCATTTCAATAGACAACTTGTTCATACGGTTGGGATCCTCCCTGCCCAACTGACAAGCGGTCTGGAGAGCGGTGGCTAACAAAGGGAGCAGTTATTGTGCGCTCAGGGGGCCCCTCCTGCACACCCCAGGGTCCTGCTCTGCAGTGTAGCTGAGCAGAGCTCCGGTTGACGCCCATGGAAAGCCGGTAGACACGTACTCAAGACTCCTGAGCGAGCCTGGGGCCGGAGGAGCTCGTGTTATCTATCCAGCATCTCCAGAATTCCTTTTGGACCTGACCAATGAGTTACAGCCGGGTTTTAGGCAGCATGGTACATTCATGCACCGGCTGTCAGGAGGGGCTTCGCTCTTCACGGTAGAGTTTTCAGAGCAATGGTCCAACAGGCCAGGAGAGCCCTTCCATAGTAACGGTAAAGCTGAGACTGCCCAGTGACGTGAGAGATGTTCCACCTCGCAGGGCCGATGCAGCCGACAAAGGCAGGGCAAAGAACAAGGAAAAGTGGGAAGGGGCTCCGATCAGCCACCATACTGCTTGCTGCTGTATCTGTTTCTTATCATCCTTGGGTGACACAGAGAGACCCTTTTCCAGGCTCAGGGGTGGCTTCGCTCGCTGGAACTGGCCTCAGTCATTACCTTACAGGGGGAGTCTGCTCAGCATAAAGGGGGAAACTTTTCTTCCTCTGGCTCAGCGGTTCTCAACCTGTGGGCCTAAGACCATGGGGAAACACAAGAGATTTGCATTACGATTCATAAAGGTAGCGAAATTACCGTTATGGCTGGACGGTTCACCACTGAAGCCTCACCTTCTCTCACTCGCATGATTCTGAGGAAGAGAGACCGAGGGGGGAAAATGTAAGGTGACAGGTTGGAAAGGCAGGCTCTGAGTGACTCTTGATACTCCATCGTGGAAGGTGTATCACCGCTGAGCTTGTGAAGTTAGATAAATTCTATCCTTCCTAGTCAGTTGGAGTCCAAGTTTCCTTGTATTCCCAAAGCCTACAGTCCTTCTCTTTGGCTTGAGACTCATCGGAATTCATTATCCGGGTTCTTACACATCGGGTTGATTCCTGTTAGCTCTCTTCACAAGTATGCTGGCTTATATGTAATTTAGGAAGGTAAAATCACATCTAATAGGCATGTTAACAACTTTTAGTACTACAGCAAAATGCCCAAGAGACTGCAGCTAACAGGAGGGAAGTGTTACTTTATCACATAGGATTAGACATTTCAGGCCACAGAGGTAGGTTTGGCCCTATTTAGAGAAGAGCAGTATCTTCCAGGCAATGGGAAGATTTATACATTCTTTGGAAAGCTTTTTGAAAATGTATTCCACATAGAAGACAAGAAGTATGTCAGGGGCTGGGTCAAGTGGGTGGATAGAATCTGGAAAGAATCTTACTGAAATTCTGCACTGGCAGTATGGATTTTTCCCAGTTGTGAGCTCACCTTTCTCTGAACTGGGGCATGAAATGGTCAGTGTTGTGATCTATGACTAAATTACACCTTAATATAAATATCCGTAAGTATTATATGTGTAAGCAAACTTGACATGGGGTGTTTCAAATACCCCTCCCCCGTGTAGCAATGCAATGTACTGTGGGTAAAAATTCAGTGTCACTTGTAAACACGTTGCATAGGAATATATACATTCCCAAGGGCACCAGCAGTGAGCACAGAGACCACGCAGGACAAGGGGTGAAAGGGAAGAAACGGGCAACTTTCTTTAACAGAAAACCACGGAGGTGAAATGACAAAAGTCTGATGCTGGACCGGATGTGCTTCTGTGACATCCCTACAGAAGTCAAGCATCCTCAAATTGTTGGTTCCAAACAATAACACATAACATGAGATTACAAACACATTTGTAGAAACTAGGTCTTATATTTCCTATGCCATGTACACCATAGAATGTGTAGCTAACATTTGTACTATAATCAAAACTGAGAGCAAGTGATGAACAAAATTAAAACAAGGAAATAATTCACAAGTTTCATCACAGGTGTGTTTGCATTCAGAGCCTTACCTGAATTTTTTTCAGAGTTTGAAGGGAATGAAAGATAAATAAAAGGATTGAGACAGGTATAGATAGCAATAAGGTTACATTTGATGATACAGAATTGCTACTTTGAATAGAAATCTTACCTTCTTGGTTGTGAGCCTAGCCTTTAACGGCCGAGCCATCTCTCCAGCCCTCAATAGAAATCTAACAAGAAACAATATGCTATTTAATTTGTGAAACCCTTGAACCTTTGTCTTGTTTTCTTCTATTTGGAGATCAGGGGCTGGCTATGTTACCCAAATAGACCAGCCTCAAGCCTATGATCTTCATGCTTCAGCCTCCTTCCTCCCTAATTTCCAGATTGCGAGTGTGTACCATACGGTCATGCCTGGCTCAACATCTTGAATTTACAATAACAAGTCTTTTCTAAACCAAAACTGTTACTATAAAAATAGTTTCCTAATGCTGATTTGTCCTTAAAATGCACTGGAGACATCCTTTCTAACCTTGGTCTTTTTTAAAAAAAAAAAAAAAAAGTTATTTTAAAATATAATTTTCTCATTTGGTCATTTTTTCTTTATGAAATCATAGTCTTAGAAATATTAGAAATATTTTAATTATATATTCTTTAAATGACTGTGTTTTAAACAATAGTTGGCAAAAAACAATGGTTTTTCATCTTTTAAAAATGGGGGGTAAGCTGAATGATTACCATGTGATATGGAGATCCAAAGATGTGGACCCTATCGTGGGCTAGAGTTGGGAATTCTTTATGACTGACCTTGTTTAAGGTTTTGAAGGTCATCTCACCTTCCTGTGTGAATCTGAATGACATTACTTCAGATGGCCATTGTGAGAAGTGTGTTGGGCAATGTGCATTAAATCACACATTGTGCTCTTCCCAAGGGTGTGGTGAAATCAAGCCACACCCTTGCCTCACCTGAGTTGTAATTGAAGTTGGTTTTGCTTGGTGATGTGTTTATGAAGCAGTGTTCAGAGATACACTTCTGGAAAGTGACAGCAACCCTAAACAAAGCTTCATAGTTGCAAGTTGACAAAATGCCTATCAGAGAAGCCACGCGGAAGCAGATAGTCCCGGGATTGACTGAAGCTCCTCTTAGGTTTGGAATTGAGCAAGCTGGGAAGTCAGCCAAACAGTTTTTCTTTAAAAAAAAAAAAAAAAAAAAAAAGGAAACTGTCACAGATTCGAAGGAAAGAGTCACGAAATGCAGAGAAACTTTGGAGGGAAGGTCTAAGAGTCTAAGAGGAAGGCATCCTTGGGGAAATCTGGGATTCTGGGCCACTCTGCAAGAGGAAAAACGTTAAAGAGGAAAGAACTCACTCCTTCCACAACTGGAATGTTTTAGGGTATAAGCAACATTTCTCACATTAAAGATTAAGCTTCCTCCAAGGACAGTAACTCTGCAGCTGAACTAGGCAAACATCAGCGCCAAGAAATCAGTGCTAAATTCGGCTTCCAGAAGAGACATGAGTCAGTTAAGTATCACAGAGCTCCCAGCCCATAAACTGTCCCTTTGTAGTTCTCGAGAACATGGGAGATTACCAGTAAATTTATCCTTTAGGAAAGGAAATGCCTAAAATCATGAATCAGCTTTTAAAAGCCAGTTTCAGTGACTAAATGTTATAGTTTCTAGGAAATACTTAGGGAGCCAAATGAAACTATAAAGTCATTTCAGAACTGGGTGTGGTGGCATGGTACCCACCCATTATGACAGTACTGAGATGACAGGGGATTCAAGAATCCAAAGCCAGCCTCAGCTACGTAGTGAATTTGAGGCCAATCTGGGCTACATATGACCTTGTCTCCAAAAACCTAAATAAATAAGTCAATAATTAAAAACTTCACTTTTCAATGTAAGTCCTGAAACAGTGTTTTTAGGTCCCAATGAAAGAAGTGTTAATTCTAAATCTTTTATGGGAGTAAAATGTAATGAAAATAACCCCATTATTCCTCTTCATAGGCATATGGGAAAGTACACAGGGCACAATACACATTATATGCAAAATCTATATTTGCAATTAATGTGTGCGACAATGCAAGTTGAGCGTACTGTGACTGCTTTCTGAATAATTACAATGGGCATTTTTAGTCAGCTTTCAACTATGTCACCAGCACGTTGAAATGTTGACGACAGCTTTGTTCATTACTAATTTTTCTCCTCAAGAAGTATTTGGTTTCCCTCCCGCTGCCTCATAGATGTCTTCTTTCATTACAAGCTGCACACGAGTCTTTCCACCTGTTGAACTTGGGTTGCTCAAGTTTAAACTTTGCTTGCAGCATCTGTCTGGAATCTGTGTTGAGCAAACCCTCAGCACACTGTTTCAGACATGTATAGAATGTCCCTTGGTAGACCTAAAAATGTTCATGTCCAATTAGAGAAACCTGTAGGCATGAAACCTCTTTCCTTCCTTCCTTCCTTCCTTCCTTCCTTCCTTCCTTCCTTCCTTCCTTCCTTCCTTCTCTCTCTCTCTTTCTTCCTTTTTTCTTTCTTCCTTTCTTTCTGTTATTCTGTGTAGTTGGGGAGCATGTCCTCCCACATGTAGGACTGTCTTGTAGGGGAAAAAAAAGAATTGAAAATTGTACTTCACTCTCCACCATGTCCCTCCTCACTTCTTTCCCTCCTGAGCCTCTGGACTGACAAGTCTTCTTTATTTTTACATGTTCCTTGTCAGATACTCACCTTGTAAAATACTGATTCTATTTCATGGGCCGTAGACAAGTTCATTAGGTCAAGATGGCAAGATGGATTCAGGCACTAATCAGGATACTGATTTTTTAAAGGGTTCCTTATTGATCAGTCTCTTCATCCTAAGGCATATTTAAGACATCAGCAAGATGGCAAAAATCCCAAAATTGTGGTCCCATAAATCTTGTTCTAAGAGAGCTGTCATGGCTACAGTCGTGATAGAACTCAGACTGTCCATCTTGGCACCAAGCAGCCCTCATCCACGAAGCTGTCTTGCCAGCCCTCCGTCCTCCTTTCTGAGACCAGGACTTTCAGTGAACCTGGAGCTCACTTACTGGGTAAGGTTGGCTGGCCAGCAAATCCAGGGATCCAGCGGCCTCTGCCTCAACACACAGGCTACTGCTAATCAGCACCAAAACAGATTTGGACTTAGACTCTCTGGAACCACAGACTGTATTCTCAAGAGTGTCTAGGGATCCTTTGTTATTATGAAACAAATAGGTAGAAGGCAGACCATGGGAGTTGTCTTAAGGGAACAACTTCAAAGATGTTGCTGCCTCTTTAATGGAACAAACAACCCTTATGGAATCCATCCATGCCTTTAGAATATCTCACAGAGGTCCCCCACTGTGTTAGCAAGAGAAGACCAAGCCAGGTGGGGCACCTGACCTCAAAGGCCCCTGACTGTTGGCATCAGTAGCAAGAGGAGCAGGGCTTTGGCCCAGCAGTGACTGCCCTTGGGGGGGGGGCTCCTGAGAGATACACAGAGGAGACTGAACCCTCTTCCTCCACCCCAGGGAGGTCAGGAAGCACAGCCCGCCCTCCCTTTTTGGCTAGTTCTAGGCTAGGAGATTAAGAGAGTGAACAGACTCGGGTTGTTTCAGTTTCAGAAATCACCCCAGGAGATTCCAGTCCCCATGCCTACCCAGGCACAGGGGGGGGGGGTGTTAAAAATATAAAGGATTTTCACCTTTCTGTAAACTATTATGCATTTTTTAAAGATTTATGAAAACATAATGTTAGCCACGCCAGGGATTAATAAGCAGAGTTATCACCCAGTCTTTATGAAGGTGCAGTGGCCAAGTGTGTTTGCTGCCAAGAACCGTAGGAATCCTGCCTCCCTGTCTCAACACTTAAGTTCTGAGCTAAGAGATGCCGAGAGCGAGATAAGAGGCAGTTTGTGGTCCAGAAAGCTTTCCAGCTGGCAGTTGCTTCCTTTCTGGTTTTATGAATGACAGTAGTATTATGATTTGGTCTGCACGTTGTTCTTAGAGCAAAGCCATTCATAAAAATAAAAACAAAACAAAACAACAACAATGACAAAAAACTTTCTGGGCTCAGTCTGGAGCCAATGGGTGCCAGAGGCCGGGAAAACATCCCAGCAGCCCTAACCCCAACCAGCACTGAAAGCATTCAAGGGTCTGTTTGTTTGGTGGCCTGAGAAGGATGAAGTGCTGTGTCTAAGTGTAGCCCGGAGAAGTTCTGTGACGTGAACTAGGCCGGGAGCCAAGGCTGGCAGAGGTTCAGACATTGTCTTTCCCCTCACTGAAGTGTCAGGGCCTAATTCATGGAAAATTGGGCGAGCTGGCAGCCCTTTCAGAGTTTTCATTGAGACGCGCTGTGCTGTGCCGGACTCGCGTGAATGGAACTCCTCAGCCAAGAAAGGAGGGGGCTGATGAGGAGCAGGGGCCGGGCAGCCTGCAGGGATGTGTGTGGATTTGAAACGGTTTGGGAATTAAAGCTGTACAGGTGTAAGCCGCAGGAGAAAGGAGGAAGAAGAAAGGCGGTTTCTTCCAAAAAGCGACCTTTTGGAAATGAATACTCTCTCAAGCACACACTTTTGAATCCTAAGAACCCTGTGCTTCCTGGGTTCAAGTCTGCCTTGGGGAGGGCTCGAAACTTAGGCTTTGATAATGACGACGTTATCTCTACTGCTGTTCAAAGTCATGGGGTAGACCTTTTCTTTCTTCTTTTTCAGCAAGTAAAAAATACCCTTTTTAAAAAAAAAAATCTTTATTTTTTAAATCACCCATTTTTAAAAATTACTCTGCAAACTTTCTATAATATTTGCAATGTGCAAGAAAACATCACCCCATTACAGACACTCTATATTCTGGGCATAGGGAGTTTAATTCGCCTCTTAAGTTTCTGAAGGACGGTAGCAATTGCATTTCTTTCATCGAATCAGGGTGGTTCCATCTATTTGCAAACTTCAGGAATGTGTAAATGAAATTAATAGGGCTTATAATCAGACATAAACATGTTCTCAGGAAGCCATCTACCAAAGGGCTGGAACTTCAAATACACCCTTTGTACCACTGAAGAATAGCAATCATTTCTGGAACTTAATTGAAAAGTTAATTTAGGCTACAGGAAGATCTCACTCAGAAGTTTCATTCAAAAGAGAAGAAAGGAGCAGTGGTCTATTGGCACAATTAAATGCATAGGTGTAGATATGGAAACAAATCTTAAGATACCATCACAAAAGTGGATGGATTCAGCTGGGTATGGTAGTGCATGCCTTTATTCCTAGCACCTGGGACACAGAGGCAGTGTATCTCTGTGAGTTCGAAGTCAGCCTGGTCTACAGAGCGAGTTCCAGGACAGCAAAAGCTACACAGAGAAACCCTGTCTGGAAAAAAAAACAATGTGAATGGCTCCATAGATCAGGGAACAAAGTTCACAAACTATAGATCTGATGAAGGCTTATATCCAGAGCATCAGAGAACCCTTGGGGTTCTAGCCCATGGCCAAAAGCAAGCTGGGGAGGAAAGGGTTTATTTGGCTCACTCTTCCACACCCATAGTTCATCACTGAAGGAAGTCTGGACAGGAACTCAAACAGGGCAAGAACCTTGATGCAGGAGCGGATGCGGAGGCCATGGAGTGGTGTTTGCTGCTGACTGCCTTGCTCCTAATGGTTTGTCAGCCCTATTTCTTACAGAATTCAGAGCCACAAGCCCAGGGATGGCCCCACCTGCAATGGGCTGGACCGTTTCCTTCATCAGTCACTAATTAAGGAGATGCCCTGCAGGCCTGATCTTAGGGAGGCTTTTTTTTTTTCTTTATTAAGGTTTCCTCCAGTCAAAAGACTGTATCCTGTGTCAAGTTGACATAGAACTAGCCAGCACAGGTCTCAATGTTGAAAGAAAAATGAGTAACATTTTTTTAAACGGACAAAGCATTTGGATGCACATTTCTTTACAGAAGCTAAAGGGGTGGCTAGTAAGCACATGAAAAAAATGTTTCATGGAATTAGTGAAGAAATAATTTAAATAGGAGCAATGGCATTTAACTTTCCAGCCAGCTGAAAGCCTACAATAAAAACGACAGATAATGACGTGCTGACATATGTGAAAAAGTTAGAGCTCTCCTTGGGGCGGGGGAGGGGAGCATATGTAAAATAGCGCTTTGGAAACCCATCTAGAAGCTGCTGGAGGAGAAGGGATCGCCATTAACACTCAGCAATACCACTCCTACGTTATCCACAATAAATGAAAACACACCCACAGTAGATTGTGTCTATGCATGCTCACCGGAGCTGCTCATAACAGCCAAGACGTGGAAACAGCCCAAATAGACATCAAGCAATAAACATCCAGATAGGTAAAATGTAGTATGCATTTGGCATACAAAGCAACCGACTCGATACTACAGCAGTCATTTTCTCAGTTCTGTGACAAAGACCTGACCGTCGATTTAAGATGGAAAGGGTAGAGTTGGGCTTGCAGTTCTCCATAGAGCTGAGAGGCAGTGGTGGCAGGAGCCTGAGGCAGCTGGTCACACTTACTCTCTCTCTTTAGGAGAGAGAGATGAGTGTGGTTGATCAACATCTTTGCTCCTTTTTTTTTTTTCCAGTCTGGGACCCAGGCAATGGGATGATGCTGCCCCTTCAGTGTTCGTCTTCTCTCTTTAACCTTTTTTGGGAATTACTATGGAAATATAACTCCTCACCTGGGGACTGAATTCCACAGTGAATGAGGGTGGACGCGAAGGGAGGCCTGTTGAATGATTCTTCCACTATGAAACTCTGGAACAAGCCAATGTATATAACAGAGGGTGGGCTGATGACAAATGCAACTTAGGATGTCCAGTATGAAGGCGCAAAGACACGGGGAGCGCTCACACTTAGATTAGATACAGTTTCTTTTATGGAAAATGAAAATCCTCCAAAATTAGGTAAAGGTGCCCATCATGCACCTGTTGACTATAGTAAAGATTCCTCTGAATTAGCCACTTTCAACGAGTGAATTGTATGGTTTGTAAATTGAATCTTGGTTAAGTTTGGGGGAAAAAAAATGGAAGCTTTCCATTCTTGAAGTTTTATGACATGCAGAGTAAAAAACAAGTTATTCTTATAGCAAATTTATTTCAATACTGACAGTGGAGAGCCAGCATTGTCCTTCCTTCACAAATGGGGATTGTGAACAAATACTTTTTAACTTTATACACTTTTGAAATATTGAATTTTCTCCCTCGCTCTGCAGATCCACACCCACATTTAAAGCATGAATACTCAGATTTCCCCCCCCCCGTATGTTTCCTTTTAAAATATAACATTTCTTTTGTTTGTCTCTTCCTTAGCCACAGCAAGTTGTTCAGAAGAAGCCTGCTCAGGTAAGACGTGAACCCTTATGATTTTTCCTTCCAAAAGGACGGAAGTAAAACGTGTATCAAAATAAAAAAGGTTTCCATGCCTAAATTAGCATTTTCTCATCCTGATTATGCATTGAAATATTTTTTTTATCTTCTGAGTCAGGAATACAGTCAGTCTGAGATTATTTATTAAATCCAAACAGGGCCAGTGAGATGGGTCAAATGGTGAAGAAACTCGCTGCTAAGCCCCGTGGCCTGAGTTCTAGCCCCAGAGTCCACATGTTGAAAGCAGAGACCAGCCAGACCATTGTTTTCCGAGAGAGCAAGCTGCTAAACACTTACCTACAACCACTGGCTCATATGTCTTCCATTGTGCTCTGAAGACCTTTGCCTAAGGACTTTCTATGAACTCTCCATGTGAGCCTATTAGGCAGCCAAGAGTGAGCATACTCAGAAAAAGAAAAAACGGGAGGAAGGAAGGAAGGAAGGAAGGAAGGAAGGAAGGAAGGAAGGAAGGAAGGGATGACTGAACGTTTGTTTAATGAGCAAATGGCCAAAAAATGTCAGTATCTATGTGATCCATCGGCACCACGGATGAATTAGTAGGTGGTCATGGATTATTGAGGGATGGATTCCCTAAGAGATGAACTTCAGGGCTTTCTTTGATTTTGTTGTTAAACTGTCTAGTTACGGAAGGGAAATTGGAGACATCAAAGGCGATTGTAGGGGAAATGAGCAGCATATACAGCAATAGAAAGGCACGGACCTAGGCATTGCAGGTAGAAATCGTCAATATCGCTGCAAATGATTGTAAACACACACACACCAGGGAGTCAGGAATCCGAGAAAAGTCACAAGACAAGTAATGGCCATCACTGATCTGTCTGGCTTTTATACAGGCCTTGTTCCAAATGTTCCCTTTAAAGGAAAGGAGCTCAGACTGAATTAGGAGGCAAGGGAACACCGCTCGTAGGACTGCCTAATTTATATTGTCTCGAGGCATAGTGATGAATTATGTAAACACGGGCCCTACAGGAAAGTTCACGAAGGCTAATGTAAATTTTACAGAGCAGCCGAAGACTCCCTCCCATCTGTTTCTCTCACAACGCCCTCCCAGAGGTCCCCACCACAGTCTGGATTGCCCTGGGCTCACCATAGCCTCTCTTCGTCACCGTGAGAGCTTACATTCAGGTCCTACTTTGAGGTGGTGGCAATTAGCTCAATTAAATGTGTCACATGTAAAGACATTGCCATGCATTTGACTACAGTCCTTCCCCCTGGCCACCCCTGGACTCTGTCCTGTGTATCGGTCTAAGAAGCTCGGCCCGATGATAGTGACCCTTCCGGAATTCTCAAGGAAAGTATGAGAAGTTCATAGCATGTTATGTTCATAGGATGTTGTGTTCTAGCTTGTTTTTGGCTGCTAAGCTTTTTGTATCTCGAGATTTACATTTTCAAAGTCTTTTAGAGTTTTTATTCGTTCAAAAAGGTTCCCCTCTTTACCTAATGTTTCCATTGCATGTTTATAAGATGATTTTTTTTTTAAATTGGGGGAAATTGTGTAGCAACTGCTAAATCCTATCCTTAAGACAAAAGCCATCAGAATCACCTTCATGTATACGTATGTCGCGTGGATGGGGAGTTGGAGGCTCTGTGGTAAAGAATGCTCTCTCTCCCAGGGATACAAAGCAGCAGAAGGTCACTCTGAGGAGGCAAATTCAGCATGATGCTGTCTCAGCATATGTGTTTGTCTTTACAAGCGTGTGTGTTTATAAAAGTTGAAGGCTCTGCTGTGGAGGGGTTGAGTTTGGAAAACACACCAGGTGCCATGGACGGAAAACTGCAAGTCTTTCCCATAATTCTCGCAGCCATGAGTCTAGTCTAAAGGGGGAAATGTCTGCAGTGATCACATCAACTCTCTTTAAACCCCCAACCTACAGAAAGCAAGTCTTACTAGAAATTTTACTTTGCATTCTAAAGTCATAAAGTAAGCAGGGGATAGATAGAAACTAGCTAATTAGAAATCACTAGAAACTGGAGCTAATCCTCAGCCATATATATTCAAAAGTTAGTTTTAGAAGGAAAGGGTGATAGACCTATCTTTCAAGTTATTGTTTCCACTTCAGAGTTTTTATCTTTAACCCTGCCTTCTGAAAAGCTTCCACTAGCTTCTCCATGTCGTAGTGTTTCTCAAAGTTCCCATTTTAACATGTTGAATGGAGATTAGAAACGGCCCCTTACATATAATTTTGCTCATCAAAGGAAAGGCAAACTTTTTTTTTAATTCCCACAACACTCCATCATTCATTGTACACTGTCCATTTGTAAGCTTTCCCTGAGCTATTATATTAGGACAGGGAAGGGGAGAAACCGCTTTCCAATTTCCCATCAAGAGAGGTGAAAACTGGTCAGCTTCTGTAGGAATAGAAACAAAGCAATTCCACTTCAAAAATAGGTTTCACCTGCAAACATCTTCTGTGTGGTATGTGCATCTGGGCAACGGCATCTCCCAAACCCTCAGTTATCACACAGTACTCGCCCCCCTTCCAAAATGTTGAATGTTTTTACAGAAACTTCAAGGGCAGCTTTAAGGATGTTTATATTGCAGACAACCTAAACACTGTTTGGAGCAAAATGGGAGATTTCATTTGGGGACAAGCAAGTTGATGAATTACATACAGCCAGCATACTCTTCTCAAAGAAGGCGTTTTTTACCGGGTGCTTTTAGTCTAGACACACAAAGAAGGAAGGAGGATGGAGAGAGAAGAGAACACTCTCTCTCCAATGCTCACCTTTTACGGGTACATTGGCCAAAACACAGCAAACGGTTCATAATAAATCAGACTTAGAGTCACCAGTCTGCTGGCCCGGGAGTCTGCGATCTGTGCTCCTAAGCCATGAAGGGTATTGATTGATTTACTTCCCCGATTTCATTCTTCCAAGCTGGTAAAACATTTTGTGGGCCAATAAATGTTTGGTACCAAGTGGCAAACATGGGGGGTCCCAGCAAAGACTCCCTTGAGTGCTGATGTTTTGTTGTGTAGGAAATACGTTCCTACGATTTCACCTCTTACCCCTAGCGTTGCAAAGGTCAAGGCAAAAGGAGGGGGCAGAGTTGAAAGCAGCTCAAGGGCAAAGAGGTGGTGCAGGGAGGCAGAGGACAGAGGAAGCAGGGAAAAATGATCACAACTGTTACTCTAAACAGATGTGGTCATTAGCTTAGCTGACTGTCCCAGTAAAGGAGCATCGGCAAGGTGAGGCAGCTGCTTCTTGTCTGGGGTAGGCTACAGAGATAATAACGTAGCTCCTGACAGATGCGAAATGGCATCACTCAATGGGGGCGATTTCCAAAACTGCAAAAGAGACAAAATCAGTGTTTCCGGACCCGACACACTCACTGTAGTTTTGTTGCTGTTATTGTTACCCGTTTGTTTATTTGGTTCTGTTACGTTTAACTTCTGAGCTATGTGACTGCCTACCTGCAGAACTCTGCCTCTCCTGTTCACGCCGCGTTGCAGACGGCCATTGCTTTGCACTTTGATGTAAACTGGATCAAATCCAAGTATTTATCACACATCTAAATTATCTCCCACACTTGCCAACCCACACTAAATATAGAATAAACAGCAACAAGCCTTCCAGCCTGGTCTTTCTGAGTGAATCCTCCATGATAGAATAGAAAGGGCTACCAGGCAGGAAAGGGCTGCTGAACCCTCCACTGTCTGCTAAATAGCAATTGCTTGTTAATCTGCTATGATTACCCATGTTTTTAGTATTATTCAAAAGTTACAACCCGGAGCAGGCTGAGGACAGGGCTCAGTGATTACATTGTTTACCACACAAATGTCAGGACCAGAGTTCAGGTCCCCTGAACTCATGTGAGCATTGTAGCGTGCCCATGCCTTGATTTTAATTGCATTAATGTCAGAATCTGGGCAATTTTGGAAGTTTTTCCTGAAAGCTGTCCTGCACACATCGTTTGCTACATCGTCAGTTATTTGTCACACACAAGGCTCTTGTCCTAAGAATGGAAAACTTGGCAGAATCCATGGCCTCTGAAATCTGTGAGTCGTTTGTATGTGAAATGATTCCTCTATGTGGAAAAACATCAACAACAACAAAAACCAAAACATGAGTTCTTTCTCAAAAATTTTCCTAATTAGCCCTTGATCCCAGGGCGGAGAAATTCTTGGTACCCCAGGGACCTATGCTGTCTCTGTTGCAAGGCTTTCCGTGCAGAACTATGTCAAGATAGACAATAGTGCATTTTACACCTGGCCTCGTCGAGTAGACCTGTAATTCCATGAGGACGAAGTGGGCTTGCCTGGGCTACAGCCAACCTAGACAATTTAGCAAGACCTCGTCTCAAAATAAAAGTGAAAAGGGGGGCGGGGGAGCTGGAAATTCAGTGCAGGGCACTAAATTCTAAGGCTAGCCACGAAGACATGCTTTTTAAGACCCACACCATAGGTGGAAGCTGGCATATACAAGGCGGCCCTAATAATTACACATTGTTAATACATATGGCACCAGCGAAGATCATTGTCTTGCTGCAGATAGCCCAGCTTTGCACATTTCCTTTTGAAGGACGCCGTCCCTCCCAGCATCCCCCATTGCGCTCGCCAGTTTATATGTTTCATTCCACGTGGTTTTTTAAAAGGCTGCTGCCAAATGTCCCTGGTTGGAGGAAATGGTCACTTTTCGGGAAGTCACATAGTCCCAAGTCCATTTTGAGTCAAACTCTGGGGCAGAAGAAGGGAGCGGGGGAATAGGGAAATCTGACTTTATTATATAGTCTTGTAGGTCCTTCAGATAGAACTGACAAGATTGGGACCAGCTCTGTGCAGCTGAGGGGAAGCCTCTGCTTCTCTTCTGAGAAGACTGGCGGCAGACACAGCGTGTCTGAGGGTGCCCTTTCACTGTAGGGCCCTTCAACCCTCTGTGGGCTGGTTGGTGGCGCTTCCGGTCTGTGGCATGCTGTCACGGAACACTGGCAGACTTAATTCGTTGCAATTAAGGGAAGACATAGAGGTTTATTAGAGCCAATGAGAACTCCTGTGATTTTTGCCCTCCTTGGCTCAAGTATCACATGGCACCATGACGTCTTCTCCCAAAAGTTAAGCCCCAAGCTCTATTCTTAACTAAACTCCTTCCCTGTACCACTAACCACCTGGTACTCTGGGTACCAGGCTATCCTCTTTGGGGCTTTTTTAATCACTTAAAGTATACCCAAAGACAAGAGCATGATGTTTCGTCATCTTGAAAGAACAATAGCTACATCATAGCGCCTTTGTTAGCAAGCTTTCAAGGCAACCGCAAAGGCTCCACGTGAACAAAAGACAAGCGAAGGTAAAACTGAGTGCAATTTTCTGATATCTATGTCAAATGTATAGTCCTCTAACTGTACCCACTCCCTCTCTCCCGCCCACCACTGTTCTGCTGAAAACACTGGCACATTTCACCCACCTTGCTGTAACCTTGATTGTCTTCATAAGTAGCTGTGTGAGTAGCAGGGATGTCTTTGGTGTTCAAGGGATATAGGGAGGGTTGCCCATAAAAAGTCACTGTACGATTCTACTCTGAAGTCCTTTCAAGCATAACATCGCAGAAGCCCCATTCTGAACAGGTAACCCCTCTTGGAGCAGAGTGCCCCTCCACCACCAACTAGCCCCTCAGAGGATGTGTGCAACTCTTAGACACTGTAGTTCAGCCCCTTGAGTATTTCAAGGCTGCTAGGGGGAGTTGCAGCACTCAAAGTGCCTTGGTCCCCATGTTGCCAATGTGAAGCCATCTTTAAGGTACACATCTGGGGGTACAAGCTGTGGTCCTCAGCCCACGGCCACGTCTGCTAAGAGGACTGACCCTGGAGGTTAATGGGAATTTCTCTGTGGTAGTGACAGGCTTCATTTGGGGGACATCAGAGATGGCTGCTTATCCCAGAACGCCCCTTGTCTCTGCTTTTTGCAAGGCACGGGATCCCTGGGTGAAATTTGGTGAGAGTAGGACCAGAGTCAGTTTTCCAACCTCATCTTTGTACCCGACAGGAGGGCGGCCACATATAGAACAAAAGGCCAGGCCACAGAGAGATGAGAGCTGAGGTTGGTGGAGTTGGGAAGTGTCACCCTCTTGACACCTTGGCCTTGTTAGGGAGGGAGGCCAGCCAAGGCTGTGCCAAGAAAGAAACTCTGCACCAAGCCTCTGCAGAAGCCCACCGTGCTGAACATATGAGAGCCACATTGCCACCCCAGACTCCCCCCTCCCACCTCCTCCTTACGTTCCCAGTCCTAACTGATAGCTACCAGCCAAAGAATTTCAAGGTCAGAGGCAAGATACATAAATAAAACTACTCCCCATGTTGTGTTAGGACATTCGAAGTAAAAGGAACAAGGGGCCATCCTTTGGGGCTGAGTTGTGTCTAAGGCTCTTGGCTATCAGGAATTGTGGGAGCTCACATCAAACAAGGCTCCCGGGAAGGCCCTACAAAGCCGATGATCACATTCCATTGAGTGCAAGGCCTCTGTAAGTCTGTGGCCTGAGAAATCCTGTTTCCACCCTGATCGTCGAGCACATGGGTCTACAGAGCAAAGAATATTGAGCTAATAGACATAGAATAACTACAGCTCCACCGGGGTGGGGGTGGGGATTCCGGCTTGGCTTCATCCTATGAGAGTAAAGCATGCCTACCCACTCTCCTGCCGTGGTCTGTTCCAAGCTAAAATGAGCCCTCACCTCGTGTTAGAAGTGTAGCCCTCTGGAGGGGACAAAGAGGGTAGCTGCCCAACAGTTTAGTGACTTTCTGGAATTTAAATATTAAGTCAAAAGACGGGGTCACAGGGCAGCTGATCCTCAGCTTGTCTCTATTTCGTCCGCCTGCGGCTTTGATCTTGCTACATCCTCCTCTCTAACCAGGGCTCCACAGAGAGTCTCAGGGTCATGGCCTGTTGCCTCGTCAAGATGTGAATCCTGCAGCTTGGCGGCCTGGGAGGAGAAGGGGGGGTAGCCGCACGAGTTCCTCATTCCCCACAAAAACCGAAAGCAGACTAAACAAAACCGGTGTGAACTCCCGTGACTTGATGCTACGGTGATTCTATTTTTTTTTTAAACTGTAATCTGCCCGTACGCTCGTGTGTTGAGTCCCTGGATTTACAGCTCTCTCTGGCTTCTGGGAGAAGGAGAATGTTTGAAACCTTTTTCAACTTACAAGAAGCAGTGGGCTGTGGAGGGGGAGAGAGACAGAGACACAGAGAGAGAGAGAGACAGAGACACACAGAGAGACACAGAGAGAGAGACAGAGACACACAGAGAGACACAGAGAGAGACAGAGACACACACAGAGAGACACAGAGAGAGAGAGACAGACAGAGACAGACAGAGACACACACACACACACACACAGAGACACACAAAGATAGACACACACACACACACACACACACAGACACACAAAGATAGAGACACACACACACACACAGAGAGACACAGAGAGAGAGAGAGAGACAGAGAGATACACACAGAGAGACAGAGAGAGACAGAGACAGAGAGATAGACACACACAGAGAAAGAGAGAGAGAGAGACAGAGAGAGAGACACACACACAGAGAGAGACACACAAAGAGAGAGAGACTCAGAGAGAGAGACACACACAGAGAGAGACACAGAGAGAGACAGAGAGACACACACAGAGAGACAGAGACAGAGAGACAGACATACACAGAGAGAAGAGAGACAGAGACAGAGACACACACACAGAGAGACACAGAGAGAGAGACAGAGAGACACACACAGAGAGACAGAGACAGAGAGACAGACATACACAGAGAGAGAGACAGAGACAGAGACACACAGAGAGAGACACACACGAGAGAGAGAGAGAGACACACACACAGAGACACAGAGAGACAGACAGAGAGAGACAGAGGGGGGAGAGAAAGACAGAGACAGAGACACACAGAGAGAGACAGAGAGAGAGACACACACACACACACAGAGAGAGAGAGAGAGAGAGAGAGAGAGAGAGAGAGAGAGAGAGAGAGAGAGAGAGAGACCAGGCTGCAGGCTGCAGGCTCCGTGGCCATGTGCGCCTGTGTGCACATTCACAGGAGGACATACGCAACCAGCCAGCCAATCCTGCTGGCTTCTCCCCTCCCGTTTTCTACTTTTTCGAAGAAGCAGCATCACACATGGTAACATTCAGGAGCCCCCTTCCTTCACAGCTGAAGTGTTTCAGACACTAATGAATGGGGAGTTGGGTCGTATAGAACAGACAAGCTGTGAGGCGTGCGTTTGCTGAGTGGGACTCCGTAGTGACCTGGTAAAGGAAGAGAGGTATAAATTGTGTCAGTTAGCCACCCAGACAAAATGCAGCCATGTGGAAACCCAAATCTATTAAAGTATGAACGCTGTGTAAGCTGCTGTAAGCTGCCCGTTCTTAAAGGGGCTCCATTGGCTGCCGGAGTAAATGTTTACCTCTCCTTTTCACATGCTGTCTTTGGAGCGGGCCAGCAGCGTTTGATAAACGTCAACCTCCCTCTAATGACACTGTTTATTGTCTCCGCTTTACCACCCATGTCCTGAAAGGTACTGCAGGTTTGTTAAATAAGCAAAAGTTAAAAGGACTTTGTAGCTCAGGTTGCAGGAACCCTCAACAAATTCCAGAGCCATAAGGAATAAAAAAAGGGGGGGGGGTCTGGGGCTGGGGAGGGTTGGGAGGGGCGGAGGAATTGGATTTATATGGAGGCGAGGCCCTGAAAAAAAAATCATATATATTAGGTTTTCTCTGCTTGGCTGGCCCACCATTAAATGTTTGCCTGATGTTGACGGATTTAGTATTGAGACTGAGCAGTTATGTCAAACTTCGCTCATGTCAAAATGGCCTTTAATAAACGGGAGGGTGAGGAAACAGCTCTGAGACGCAGTGCGCTCGGGGTGGGTCTGCTCTTGCTCCCTCCGCCCCCTCCCAATCTCCCCCCCCACCCGACTTTGCAGAGGAGTCAGTCCTACACCAGTCCGACTGTCCTTTTGACCCAAACCTGCCCCTGCTTGCCTTGGGTGTGTTGCATGTCTGCGTCTGGGGCTTTCCCATCTCTGAAAATGAATCTTGCAAGCGCCGTTAAGAGCGCCAGTTACGATTCCAGGTATCTGGCTGGTGGGTTCGCTTTCTTAAGACTGGTTGTGCCAGTTTTTAAAACCAATGAGTGGCATGTTGTAGGCGAAAAAAATAAATAAATCTCTTCTTTCGTAGTGAGTAAAGCTTCCCGGTATCCCACACTCTCTGGAGTGCAAACAATTGAATTTGCTGACCAGCAGCCATGATGCCTTAAGTCAACAGCTGACAAAGGCAGCCCTGGGAAAAGACAACCCCTTGTTTCCTCCATGGATCGGGAGCCTGGGAAGAGAGGGCAGGGAGTGTCATGGCCATCATCTAGTCGAGCATGCTCAGCTTTTTTCATGGTGGAGGCCGCCAACTCTGTGATGGTGAAGGATGGCTCACAGCAGGCCAAGCGTGGTCCTGGGACAAGGACTAACCCACCTGCCCTCTTGTGTTGTTGTAGGAGGAGACTGAAGAGACATCCTCACAAGAGTCTGCCGAGGAGGATTAGGGGGCTCCGGCGTTGGATTTCTACCTCAGCATCAGTTGGATCTTTCGAAGGGAGAAGACACTGCAGTGACCACTTACTCTACCACGGTCTTTCCACTTTCTGCGGGGTGGGGCAGGGGCGGGGCGGGGCGAGGGGCGGGGGCGGGGTGGGAGAAATCACATAACCTTGAGAAGGACTATATTAATCACTTTCTTTGTAATCCCTTCACAGTCCCAGGTTTAGTTAAAAACTGCTGTAAACACGGGGGACACGGTTTAGCAACGTTTAATGACTGTCTTCTTTTTCCTTAACCTACTAATAGTTTGTGGATCTGATAAGCAAGGGTGGGTGGCTGAGTAAAACTGCGTTGAGCTTAATCAGTCACTACATCCAAACCCTAAGTGGTCACCCTGGTGACCAGGGGCATTCGTATAAGAAAAGCATTGTATATGACTCTGTGCAGCACCCCCAGATGCCACCCTACCCTGATCATAGTGAAACTTCTGCTTAGGACACCAAAGATAAGAACTAGATACTACTCTCCTTTGTGTATAGTCTTGTAGACACTTACTTGATGGGTTTTTTTTTTTTTTTTTTTTTTTTTGGTTTTCTTTTCTTCCTTTTATATTTTAATTCTAAACGAGACAAAATGCTGGTGTATCTTTTCATTCAGCTAGCAAACCAGAATGGGTTCTGCTCATTTTATTTTATTTTATTTTTCAAAAAGGGAAGTAAGCAAATAATACATGTTGACCCCTGTGTCACACACGTCAGCAGGAGTGACGTACCCACAAGCATTTGTTCCCTCTTCGGGGCATCTACACAGCAACAAGTGACTCTTGTCAGTAATGACACTTGTCAGCCTTGAAGCATCCTAGACAAGTGTAATTGCCCTCCTTTTGGAATTTAATGAAAAGGTACAGTTCCTGATGAACTCACCCAAGTGATGAGGCGGGAGGAGCAAAATACACATTTCTTTTGCTATAGAGTTAAAGGACAATAGTTTCCAAAAGCAAAAACACAAAAAAAAGCAGCTCTTGATCGCTGTCTCCCTCCCCTCCCCCCTGCCTCTCCCTCCCTCTCCTCTCTTGTTCTTCGTTGTGTGACAGTGTCCATGAAAGACTGCAGTACCACTTACCTCAGATGAAGCCTGTGTGTTACTTCAAGTAATACGTTTCGTTTTGACATAAGATGGCCGGCCGAGGAGCATTGTCTTGGTTCGGTCTGCCATCTCCGCATTCAAGCTGCACTTTTAGCCAGAGATGCAATAATTCCCCACTACTCAATACTACCTCTGAATTTACAGTCCTGCACTTGTTGACACGCTGCTAAACCAAGCACTGCAAGAGAGGAAAACACTCACTGGGCAGGCGATTCCAACCTCCACAGTCCTCTGTCATTCTTGTCAAAAGCATACCTTTACTCTGTATCAGCGTGGCTATGTGCATGTTCCTGTGATTTTTTTTTTTTAATTAAAATTTTTTGCAAATGCTTGTTGCAGCTTCCCTGCTAGATCACTACGTTAGTTTGAAACAGTTTTTAAACCAAGTCGTTCCTAGGTTCTTAAGGATGTTTTTCTTCAGCGACACTACACCATACCATGCATTCACGCATGCGTGCACACACCGAGTACACATGCAATTTGCCTGTGGTGTTTAAATATTACTCTCCAAGTCTGTACCTCAGATGAATTGTTGACAGAAGCAGACTAGTTGACTTGCAAGGACCTACCTCCAGACTTCAAAAGAGCAAGCTTGTAGCCTGCAGCGTTCTCATGCTCTCTTCCTCTGATGTTTGAAGTACTTCAAACTTCACCTAGCCCTCACCGAAACTATATATATTCCTTTTTGTAAGAAGACACTTGATAGAAAAGTACACGTTTTTTAACGTGCTTTTGCAAAAATGAATGAGCAAATCAAGCCAACCTTCAAAGAAACTTGAAACTTTGTAGGGGAGCTAAAAACGGCTCAGCTTGTGCCTAATGCAATCAGAAAATAAGATAGGTTTTTAGGATTAGTTGCCTATAAGAATAATGCTTGACAGATATTTTCATGTATGTTACACAATGTGAGTTTTGTAAAAAAAAAAAAAAAAAAAAAACGTCTCAAGCAGATTTACCCTGGGCGCTTCTCCTGTCGAGTTTTTGTGCCTTTCCTTCCTCGCACGGGCGCTGACTTTTTTCATGGTGTTATCCACTGGGCCAGGAGGTAGTTTCCCATGATGGCTTGTGTCCGTGTGACTTCAAATACTGAAGCCAATTGAAACAAGCAAACAAACAGACCCATCTCTCTCCCAGTCACTTCAGGGAGGTCATTTCAAAGGCCACATACCTTTCTGAGACTGGCAGATTGCTCACTGTTGTGAGTCACCCATGGAGAGAATTAAAACTCAACGTGGCTCTTCACTGTGCATTAAATAAGCAAATAAACAGTGGCTCATAAAATTCGAATCCCCATCCCATATCTTCGGATGGGCCTTTTAGAAACCTCGTTGGCCAGCTCATAAAAACTGAAGTAGTTTCTCATATTGGCCAGGCTCTGCACACCGAGCGATGTCCATCTCTAATGAAGTTACTCTTCATTTCCTGTATGTTGTACAATCAAAACACACTACTACCTCTTAAGTCCCAGTATACCTCATTTTTCATACTGAAAAAAAAAAAAAGAAAAAGAAAAAAAAAAAGGCCTGTGTCCAATGGAACAGTGAGAACATCATAAAATTTTTATATATATAGTTTATTTTTGTGGGAGATAAATTTTATAAGACTGTTTTTTACTGTTGTTGGTCACAGCTAAGTAAGACTGGACATCTGACTTCTCTGCCATTTCTGCAAGTTAGGTATGTTTGCAGGAGAAACATATCAAGACGATTGACTGCAGCCAACTTTCTCCCCGTTCCTTTGTGCGTTCTCTCACTTTGTTCTCTGTCCCTCGTGTAGAATCGCTGTCTGTGATTGTACTTTGATGGCTTGCTTGTGGGAATACTTCTCTAGTGGATCATCATTGACTTTCTGCACAATAAACATAACAGCCTCTGTGGTCCCCGTGTATGCGTGGATTCCTTTTCTTCGTCACAATTCCATTAAGTGAATAATAAAGTTTAGTCAAAAGAGGGCATCATGGGAGGCATCCGTGGTCCATCTGGTTTACCCTGGAACGTACTACATGGAGTGTGACTTAAAGTATAGTTCTCTTACACTGCCACATGCTGGGGCTTAGCGGAACTGCTCTGACCTTGAATTCCACAGGACGCCAGCTGAGAAGGAAGGTAAGGGAAGAACAAACAGGCAATAGTTAAAAAAACACAGTCTTAGGACTCATGCCTACAATGTTTGTGGAAAGAAACAGACAGTGCAGGTCCAAGGAGATGGCTTAGTCAATAAAGCATCAGCCTCTCTAGCATGAGGGCCTGAGTTCAGATCCCTTGAAACAACAACAACAACAAAAGGACCATTGGTCTGGGGAGAAAAGCAAAACTACAAAAAACGGGCCATTGGGCTGGAGAGATGGCTCAGCAACTAAGAGCACTTGCTGCTCTTGTAGAGGGCCTGGATTCAGTCTCCAAAACTCACATGGTAGCTCCAGACCATCCGTTAACTCCAGTTCTAGGGAACATAACACCGTTTTTTGGCCCCCTCTGGCTCCAGGCATGCACATGGTACACGTGCATACATGCAGGAAAAACACACACATAAAAATTTTCAAATTAACTTTCAAAAAGCTGAGCATAGTAATGCACACCTGAAAAGCAAGCCTGGGGATGGGAAGTGGGGCACAGAGACCGGCCAATCTCTGAAGCTCATTGGCCAACCTGCCTGCCCATCAGTGAGCTTCATGTCCCCTGAGAAACCCTATATCAAGAAAATAATGCTTGAGGGGCTGAGGAGAGGCGAACAGGTCCAGCTGGCTGCTCTTTCAAAGGAGTTGGATTCAATTCCCAATCCCCACATGGCGGCTCATAATCATCTCTAACTCCAGTTCCAAGGCATCTGATGCCATTTTCTGGCCTCTTTGGCACCAGGCATGCACGTGGTGCACAGATATACATGCAGACAAAGAGTCCATACACATGAAATAACTTTTAACATTAAATAAAATAAGCCAATAAATAGTTTGGTGAGTAATAATAGAAGAGAGACCCTTGACCTGCACCTTGGGCGGGCCTCTATGTGCATGCATGCGTGCACACATATTTTCACTAATCTGCACACATCACACCCTTATACGATACCATGTACACAGCACACCCCACCCATCCGCACCAAGTAGTTATAGTAATAAAAGGGGAACTAGAAAGTCAACTATATTTGAAGTATCACTTAGCCATACAGGAGTTTTGTGGTGTAAATAAACATAAAATAAAAGCTACAAAAGTTCCCCAAGATAGTTTTGTACATCTATTAAAATTATTAGCTGATTAAAGAAGCAGAATGACTCCACCGTGGTCAAGGTCACCTCTCCATTTCAGTCTAGGTTTTGTTTTTCATTTTTGTTTTGCTGTTGATTTTTTTTTTTTTAAGCTAACTCCTCCAGTTGGTGCTATAACCATAGTTACTAAAGTCTTTCTTCAATTAGCTCCTTCAAAGGGAAGTTTGGCCAGGTGTAGGGGTGTGCACCTTTAATCCCAGCACTGGAGGGAGGTAGAGGAAGGAGGATCTCTGTGAGTTCAAGGCCATCTTGGTCTACAGAGCTACTTCCAGGACAGCCTCTAAAGCTACACAGAGAAACTCTGTCTCAAAAAACCAAAATAAATAAATACATGGGGGAAGTTTGTTCCTAAGAACATGCTCCCTCTAAGATAGTTCCTGTTGGGAATTTCTTTTTTTAAAATCAGACCGATCACTGATTCATTTTCACAGCTAATTATTTAGGGAGGTACCCAGTTTTGACAGGTTCCAGACCAAGAGGTGATGTTCCAAGATGTTACAACACTGCATTGCGTGGGAATACAAATAGTTACAGTACAGACTGTATGAGAAAAGGATCAGCCAGCTGGTCAGGGAAAACGTTACAAGAATCCAGTGAAGGAAAGTTATTCCTGCTAGCGTGAATGGTCACTTCTGTCATTAGGTCAGCCCCAAAGAAGAAAGACTAACGAAGTACAATGATCACAACCCATACTTAATCTCATTTTTGTTAGAAAAGCATATAACAAGCAGTATGTTCTTTTAAACAGAATAAAGGAAAAACGGGTCATTGGCTTGAAACTAGAGAGACTCGAAGAATACATGATATCTAGATTAGGATGAATGAATGAATGATTACCGTAAAATGTTTACATTCCAGAGGAGCGACTCACTAAATGATCTCTGAAATGGATGTCTTTTAATTAATGCATTGCCTTCAAACAATGAAAGCACTTTCATGACAAAAATATGTGTGCACGCATGCATGCACATAGAGCCATTGACGACACCTAAGTTTATATATAAATTCAAGGGTTGTACACTAATGAAATTAACCAAAGCAGATAAGTAACAGTGGAGTCCTTCTGGGCACTTGCGGTTTGGGGCAATTAAAGGTAAGGAGACTCTACCCTGATAAAAGAGCAGATTTCAGAGAGGCTGATGATACTCTGTAGACTGCATACATCCTGCACTTTCCACCAGTACTAGGAACAGATGGTCCCCTAGCCCTCTCAGAAGAATGTGAGGTCCCCACCACAGGGGCTTCCTGGAGCAGCAAAGACAGTGACTTACAGTCAATATACCATTCACCGAGGAGTGTAGGCGTAGGGAAGAGGTGCGTTTTTCAATAGAGCCAAGGGTGCTCAACTATTCGGTCAATTCAGGAGCCGTAGGTGATTTACCTAGGGTGCAAACCAGTCTGTGTTAAAACTTCATGGAACAGGGAGAATGAGAAGAGGCCAGGGCGAGCCGTGCAATGCTTTCCGAGGCTAGTGAAGTGACTACTTACTGAGTGAAACTAAGTGAGGTTATCCTTGAGCAATTACCCTTGAGATTTAGCAAGTCTGGCCTCAAAGC
The DNA here is from genome assembly GCA_030556225.1 of Cricetiscus sungorus. NCBI lineage: Eukaryota > Metazoa > Chordata > Mammalia > Rodentia > Cricetidae > Cricetiscus > Cricetiscus sungorus. The sequence goes on from JANBXA010000616.1 coordinate 7,400,582, forward strand.
GGGGAAGACGCTCTTTTAGCCAAGATCATTCTGCAATGTGTTTTGCAGATGGATAACGACCAATGGCAGAGGTGACACTTCCTGTCCAAGCTTAGCTGTCTGTAAATTTACCAATCTACACTCCGCCTGAAGTAGGAAGGGCGTGGCTCTAAATGAAAGCCTCTGCACTCAAGACTCCATCCATTCTAAGCAGGCCATGCCTTGTACGCGCCTGCCCTCGCCAGCAAGGAAGATGCGACTCCGGGTAGATCTTCTTCATGCAGTTTTAATCAGGATCCTTTAAACATGTTGCTTCTGGCCCGCAGGGAAAGAGAGAAAGAGAGTGAGGGGACCCCTGCACAAGCTTAAATACCCTTGAGCTAACCAACCCCAGTGAGCCACGTGGACCCTGCAGATAGGCTACTCTAACGGAAGCAGACAGCTGAACAGACTTAACCAATTAAGGGCTTGTTTACCCAGAGAGTCTACACCAGCGGGAAGGTGTAAGGTAGAAGCCAGCACCACTTTAAGGCGTGGCACTACACGGCTCTCTACAATGCCTCTGATGTTCTGCTCTTACCCCAATACCCAGTTACGGCCTATGAGAAATTGCCTCATGTCGATGAGTAATACAGCTTAGGATAGTTGTGATCTTGACTTACTCTTTTGAGCCAGACTCAGCACAGTGATGAGCTGCTTCCACCTACTCATTAGTAACAACTGAGCCTTGGCCTTATTTAAGCCAGCTCTCCAGGGGACCCACTCCCTTCTACTTAACCAAGCCTGTGGCTGAGCCCCATGTGACCTGATCATCCATCCTCCTGTCTTCCTCTTATCTGATCACCTATTTCCTCACTCAGACTTGGTCTTTCTTGGTCTTGGATTAAACATACATTCTTGGAAACATGAAATAGCAAACCTCAAGAACAGTGAGCCACCAGAGCCCCAGACCAAGAAGGCACCAACCTTGGCAGAAAACAGGCGTGGGAGGAGAAGAGGAAGTAGCTCCGGTGTGCCTGCTGGCCCCGAGAACCCAGAGGAAACGGGAACCCTCTATTCACCACGGCTTCTTCTGAACTACTTGAGATTTCTGCTCCTGACCAGCCAGGCTGTATCCCTGATTGGGGCTGGCTGCTCTGTTAGCTGGTCAGTCAGGAGTGAAATCGAAGAGTTGTCATTAAGTGTCACCATGCCAAGTCATGCTCCAAACAAACAATGCATGCTGTTCAATCATTCAATCCCTTTCCAAAAAGGCGACGACTGGTGCCTATATAAGCTTAGCGCCAGGCTTTTCTCCCTGCTGTCTGTCGTCATTGCAAAGACATTCCAAGATCATGATCAGAACATAGAAGGTTTCAAACCACTCAGCTTGCACGACGCAAGGATGGCAGCCATTACTTGTGTACATCCTTTCCCCATGATGTGATTGGTACCTTCCTATCCAGCTGGGATTGGATACTACAAGGAGTCACTCAGGAAACGCCGGCAGAACACCAATTGCCTCCCTCGGGGACATCTCTTGGGGGCCCCGACTGCTTCAGTGCCCTTTGCTTGAGTTCCATCCATTCCAGTATCAGGATGCTTGGTGGTCCCCTCTTTCAGGATGTTCAACACCTGTTAGCCCTGAAAAAGACCAGCTTCCCGCTGTAGCCCGCCCACCAAATGCAGCTTAACTGGCCGCCTGTATGCAGCCAGGCTTTGGCATTTATGGGTTTGCTTTAGGCCACCTAATTGTCCTATTCTTTCCAGTCTCCCTCAGCAGAATTTGCCTGCCTTGGATCCTCTGCCCCATTTGTAAGAAATAATGGAATTCTTAGTGTAAACATTGAAAAGGAAGTGAGTGTGAATAAGAAGGCAAGTCTCCCTTTTTTCTTTCTTTCTTTTTCTTTTTTCTTTTCCCCCTGACTGGTCACACTTGGGGTGGGATTGCGGGCTACCTGCCCGTCTTCACTGACATTACCACACACCTACATGGTACCCTCGGCAAACTATGCAAATGTGAAACTTTTCTTGGATGCACATCTCCAGCTTAACCTTATCCTCCTGGGGCTAAAGTTCAAGTTTTCAAAGTTTGCTTCTTGGGGTGAAAGAACCCCCCCCAAATCTACACACACACATACACACACACACACCACAAACCACACACACACACACACACACACACACACACACACACACACCACACACACACACACACACACACACAAACACACACACACACAAACACACACACACACAGAGGCATACACACACAAATGCACATGCATTTACACAGGCACACACGCACACTACCCCCTAGCATTTCCAGCTAGAAATCCCCAAATGCATTAAGAAGCACAGTAACCTGGCACACTAACCCATCCAGAAACCAACCGCACGCACCAGAACAAGGGCCCTGACACACCCAATGGGTGATCTGCACTGCACCAAGCTTTCTGGCTGCAAGATTCACAACGGTCTCCAGAGTTCGGGGTCTTGTTCCTTCATGGCCAGTTTAGCCCCCAAATCCATAGACTTGATAGAGTTACCCGTGGCCTTGTCTCTCAAATCAGGTACTACCCATGCTGATGTGTGGCTTTCATTTATTATGAGGAGAAGCATTTAGCCATAAAGCCATTATGTTTAGCTGACTCCCTGACCAATTTAACAGTCACGAAAAGCAAAACCTGCAATTCAACCGGAATCTGTCCCGATCCCCGAAACTCCTTGTTCTGACTGTCTAATGCAGTGCTCACAGCTTCAAAACTTTTAAATAGTTAATTTTCGCCCCAATTTCAACTCCAGGGCCGCTACTATGAACCCAAGCCCCCATCACGTTTGGTTTGTTCTGTCTCCCTGGTCCCAACTCCCTTGATTTTTTTCTCTGCTCACGGCAGATTTGTCTTCTCAAGTCTAACGGTGCAGGTAAAACTTAGTCTTTCTTTTTTAGGTTCACATGGTCCAACTGTTCTGACGTCTAACCCCCCCCCAACACCCTTCTGACTGTTATTCAAGGCTCCAAAGAAACAGGAAAAGTGTGGCAACCCCCCTCACTTATCTGTCAAGACACAGCAAGGGAGCATTTGGCACAAATCACTTTGAAAGCATTTTACTTTCTCCTTTCATGGGAGTCAAGGTTCTATGTCACATTCTCATTTTACCTAGGAAGTCAGAAGTCACAGCAGGAAGGAAGGAAGTTGCCACAGAAAGAAATCACTCCTGGGCTGAGAAGGAAACATGCATGAATTTCTTATTCTCTTTTTCCCTTCAAATTCTGGACTTAGATCAATATTTTTAGCTCATTAGCCATTTTTGAATGCACACAATCCATTTTTTTTCATTTGCTGTGGTGTGTTCTTAACTTGTTTGACATAGAATAAATGCACACATTTTTTGGGTGACAGTGTGACATTTCAATGCATGTTCACAATAATGATCAAACCAAGCAGCTGGGGGATTTATCTCGTCCACACCACTTCAGTTTTGTGTGTTAGCCTATCCAAAGTCATCTCTCTTTTTTTTCTTTGGAAATATTCTAAGTAATTTTTGTCAATCGTAGTTACCCTCCACTTGGTGTATACCTCCTGCCCAATTACAACTCAGTGGTCCTAATTATCCCCTCTCCACCCTTTTGGGGATCCCCACACACCATTCCCAGACTCCTCCCTCTAAGATTCAATTGTCAAGTGCAGATTTCTGGGGATCCTTTTTCACAGACGATCAGTGTGTGAAAACTAATGTGACAGTGACTGGCACCAATGTGTTTGATCATTCAGCAAAGAACACCTGCTATTCACCAGGCACTGAGCCACACCCTAACAATAACAAAACAGGCACCGAGCCACACCCTAACAATAACAAAACAGGCACCGAGCCACATTCTAACAGTATGAGCCACATTCTAACAGTAACAAAACCCTGTCAAACAGCACTGCCGGCTGTCATTCAACACAAACACCAAGGAAGTGAGGAGAGGCACCACGCTGTATGGTGTCCAGGCCACTTAGAACACACAGAGCTGTCCCGTCTCTGGGCTTGCTACTTCTTTGTCAGTCCAACACAAACCAGAGTAGCTTTGGAAGAGGGACTCAGTTCAGAAAATGCCCCAACTAGATTGGTCTGTAGGCAAGCCTGTGGTGCGGTTTCTTGATTGATGATTGGTAGGGAAGGGCCCCGCCCATTGTGGGTGGTTTCATCCCTAAACAGGTGGTCCTGGATTCTATTTTTTTAAAAAAGCAGTCTGAGCCAGCCAAGGCCAGCTGGTAAACTGCTCCTGCCCATGGCCTCTGCATCAGCTCCTGCCTCCAGGTTCCTGCCCTGCTTGAGTCCCTGCCCTGATGTCCTTTGTAGAAGTAAAAATGGAGTAAACCTTTTCCTTCCCAAAGTTGCTTTTGGTCTCGGTGTTTTAATCTCAGCCATGGAAACTCTAAGACAACCTCCTGTAGTGAGATATTCACCATGTCCCCACCTGTGGCTTAGACCACGCCCATTGGGGGGTGGAGACAGGGCCGGACATGACTTGGGGGAAAAAGGCTGAGGAGTTCATCTGTTGTTAGGATGGAAAAATTTAGCCTAACTCTCCACTGACCCCAGGAAGCTGGGAGTCTAAATCCCAGGCTGAAGGTCACCTTCTTGACTGTTTGCGACAGCACCTGTGAGTGAGTGAACACAGGAAATGAGCCTTGTTACTCCACCCAGAAGCCTGTGCGAGAGCAGACTTCCTGGGCTAAGCGCGGGCTTGGATAGTTTAAATTGATTGGTCTTCACTGGATGCGTGGGCTTTGTTGTAACCCTATAAAAGCTGTCTCAAGTCTGTACCCAGTGTCCCAGCCCTCTACCCCCACACGGAGTATGGCTTGGGACCCCAGTGCACTTGGAATATAAAGGACCTCATGCTTTTGCATCAAGACCGCTTCTCGTGAGTGATTGGGGGGGCGCCTTTCCTGAGTGGGAGCTCGAGGGACCATGCTCTCCGGGTCTTTCACTGTCTATGTTGTAAGTTATTTCTCCCTGAATAAACATCTTTTCGGCCTATTTGTTTATCCTGATCCTTATTAAACCGCAATAACCTCCAAAAAGGATGCCATTCAAACAACAAGAAAGTGAGTGCTGCTCTAGAATGAACACCCCATTACCAAGGCTGGAAGAGTCTATGGTGTCAGCCAGCACGCAGTTGACAATGTGTTAACAAACAGGTAAAAAGTCTAGCCAGAAAGAGTAACACACAAAGAACTGAGATAACATCCTGAGCGGGTAGAGGAAAATCAGGAAAGGAAGACAGAAAGACACCTGGATTCCACTGAAATCCCAGCCTACCCCCCCCCCGCCCCCACCCCCACCTCCCCATTCCCCCCACCCTCCACCCCCACCCCAAACCCTGAGAAGCATGTGTTGTGTGGGAAGGAGCAGGAACTGTCAAGCCATTCCCTAGGAATTCATAGCTAACAGATGTAAAATATGGAAGACCTCTGGACCATTTCAAGAATACAGTCCAGCCTTTAGGTCTAGTAAACAAATGACAGTGGCTGTGTGTCCATGAGGTGACATGCTGGCGTGGTGTGCCAGGAGCCGAGGAAAGTGCAGAATGTCCATATAGACAGTATGGTTTTCTAGAAGGCACATCTAACTGAAGCATGAAAGATGGAATAGAGGTTAGACAAGCAAAGAGAAACAAGGAACCCCCCCCCAACATATTGCACTATAAAAACACCAGATGCTCCCAGACAAAAAGAATTGTGCCAAAAGAATTCTTTTTAAGCAAAGAGCATCATTTAAATCAAGCTATCGGACTGGCCGGGAAATGAATTGCCATGGCATGGACTCCTGTGAACTAACTGGTGGATAACCCAGTTGTGGTAGCACAGCCCAGCACAGGTTGGGTGACAAAAATCAGAGATGAGGTTCTAGGATGGTGTTATCAGAAGCCGTCGTGTCACCCACGACAATCTCATTAGTTTCCTGAAACAGAGGTCAGTACACCCCAGCTAAGCTGACATTGAGAGAAACACAGAAAGTTGGAGGCAGGGAAAACAGACAACACTGACAGATGTTTGCAAAAGAGGCCTCGCACAATTTTCCTTTCACTCTCTGTCCTTCCTACGGCAGCAAATCCTGATGACAGACAGGGCTGTTTGCAGTCCTACAGAATTCTACCCAGTACTCTTTCTCCTTCCATTTTAGGGATGTGGACGAGCATAACAAATTCGTATCTGCTATGAGGATTGATAAGCAGAAGGGTTATGTTACTGCATATTTATATCTGGAGCATGAGGTTTTTCTTCTGCATAGGTTATATCCAGATGTTTTCAATCCATGGGAACCGACAGCAAATATGTCATACGGTCTCCAATAATCCATATTCAGGGTTAGCACAATGGCCAGCATGTAATAAGTGCTCAGTAAATGTTAGTGATTATTGTTGTTGATATGACATTACAGAAACAGTAAATACATACAAAATGTTTTCAGAGTCGTGTGCAGTCTTTAAATGAACAATGGACACATCTGGTGGAAAAGAAAACCATTTACAAAAACCTTGTAATGAAAAACAACAGCCAGTGGCAGGCCTCTCCCCACCCCCAAACTTCCATGCTAGTGTTCAGATGCAACTATGCGTATTAATCCCTCAGCCATTCCTTCAAACACTGCCGTCATAGCCCTAACTATGGACCTAACCTTTCTGGCTTAGGACATCTGAGGCACCACTGAGTGACATCTTTCATAGCTGGCAATGGCTCAAATCCCTGGCATCATTCACTCCACCGAGACTTTCAAACACGCAGTGTGCAGGGCATGAGCAACGCTCTAGGACAGCAGTTCTCAACCTCCCAATGCTGAGACCCTTTAGTACAGTTCCTCGTGTAGTGGTGATCCCCAACCATACAATTATTTCTGTTGCTACTTCGTAACTGCAATTTTGCTACTGTCATGGACCATAATGTAAATATCTGTGTTTTCCAATGGTCTTAGGTGACCCCCCTGAAAGGGTCCCTCAACCCCCAAAGAGGTCTCGACCTGCTGGTTAAGAAGCTGTACCTATATTCGATACTCATATAGGGCAGTATGCATATGGCATGCCAATCCTCAGCAACCCAGGCTTGCCGTTCGGATGGAAAAACAGGCACTTCGGACCCTAAAGAAATGTGCTAAGATGGACGATGGGACAGAAGAAACATAAAAAGGCATGGCCTGAGACCCACTGCTCTGGGGGCAGCACGGACAGGAAAGTTGTGACTGATCACGCCTGCATGAAGCTCACCTTCCAGAAGGGCAGAGACGCACAAGACACAGGACATATAGCAAGTCAAACGTGACACATTCGGTGAAAAACTGGGGGTGGGGGTGGGGGAGCAAAGAGCATTCTAGATGGCTTGGGAGGGAAGCCTTGTGTTGTTCCTTTAATTATTTCTTCATCTTTGCTGTCTCGGATCTGTCTTTCCTGACTTCCTGCTGGTCAGAGGGTGATCCTGACAGAATTCTCTGTACGCTTGCATTTTCTTCTGGGTGTGATTTTTGTTGTTGTTGCTGAATTTGTTTTGTTGTTTTGTTTTTGTTTGATTTTTTTTTTCAAGACAGGGTTTCTCTGTGTAGCCCTGGCTGTCCTGGAACTCCTTCAGTAGACCAGGCTGGTCTTGAGCTTGGAGATCTGCCTGCCTGTCTCCCCTCTGCCTCTGTCTCCCCAGTGCTGGGGATTGAAGGAGTGTGCCACCACCGCCCTGCTTCTGTGTGTTTTCCTGTCTTAGTCCTCTCATGTCATTCTCTGGGAGGTTCTCTTGATGTGCAATTGTTTTATGACGTTGTGGAACAAGCACGTGGCAATCTTAGGACTCCTTAGAAGTCACCTGAAACCATGGCTTGGGGACACAGTCCCGTATGTTATGACAAATCCTGAATAAATGGTTGTCAGTCAACTGAACCATCTGACAACCATGGGGCCATGACTTAACCAACTGATTAACAAATTCTTCATCCCATGGCGTTACTTGGAGGCGGTAGAAACAAGTCGATAAGGCCTAGTTGGAAGAAGTGAGTCAATGGGGAAATCAGAAGGCATGTCATATAAGCAGGCCCCATTTCTCTGCTCCCTGACACCATGGAGTGAACTATACCACACTCTCCCACCTGATGCTCTGCCTCAATACAGACCCACAAACCAGGGTAACCGCTGAGGGTGCTGGAAATTCTCAGCCAAGTGAGAGCATCTGCTTTAAGTTGTTTTCCTCAGACATTTCCTCAGACCGTCCACATGTGGATGGCCTCTGTGTGTGTGTGTGTGTGTGTGTGTGTGTGTGTGTGTGTGTGTGTGTGTGTATACATAATCTCCTTTCCATCATTCTAATATTTTCAAAAGCTGGTTATGGTCGTTCACATTTGTAATCCTGGCATTAAGGAGGCTGAGGCAGGAGGATTGCGGTCCATTTGAGGACAGCTTGGATTACACGGTAAACTCCATGTCAGTTTGGCTTATCGAAAGAGACCCTGTGTCAAAACAATAATCCAGGGCTGGCGAGATGGCTCAAGGGTTAAGATCACCGGCTGCTCTTCCAGAGGACCAGGGTTCAATCCCAGCATGGCAGCTCACAACTGTCTGTAACTCCAGTTCCAGGGGACCTGACACCCTCACACAGACATACACGCAGTCAAAACACCAATGCACTTAAAAATAAATACATCTTAAAAAGTCCAATAAACCAAAACATAAAGACAAAATGTATTTGTTGGTGTTGTTCATGATGTGTGTGCATGGACATACCTGTCACAACACACCTGTAAGAGGTCAGAGGGCACATTTACAGAGTTAGTTCTCTCCTTCTGTTTTCACATGTGGGTTCTAGGGATCAGAATCAGGTCACCAACCTTGCATGGCAAATACTTTTACCTGCTGAAACATCTCACTGTTACTACTGTTAAAGATATAAAATCATACATGTTATGCTTCAAGCTACAAGGCACAGAACCTTGCTGGAAATTGCAAAAAGGCTAGAGTCTAGATTTGTTTTCAGGACATGGAAATGATTGCAGATGACGCTTAAGAGAATTTGGGGAACAAAGCTAGACCACGAAGGAGCAGATAAGCAATGTAACAAAGCATGGACTGCCTTCTCTGACTTCAACAGACCATAATTCACTCCAATGTATGTTTTAGAAGAGTCAGTGACTGAAGAGGAGGGATTTAGCAGTAGTTGAACAGATATGAAGTGACTGCCATGATCTAAGTGAATATGGCCTGACTTGAGGCAAGAAAATGCAAAAAAAAAAAAAAAAACCACATTGAGAGCTGACGGGAAGGGTTAGGGAGAGTAGTAGAGATGATTCTGGACCCAGACAGATTCCGGTGCCCACTCACCGAGGAGCAGCAGGCTGAGAGCCGAAAGGTGAGGGAGGAGGGACCAGAAGTCAGAGGCCAATTATGCCTGTCAGTGAGAGCCACAGGCCTGGACACACGCAGGAGCAACCTCACTTGAGTGAACGGTCATATGCTGATGGAGAGGCCCCAGAAGAGATGTGAGAAGAGGGGATTTGGGACCACGGTGAAAACATCTCAGAAACGATACTGCGTTCCCATCCCACTGAATAGGGTTATGATTGCTGTTTGGTTGCTGACCAGGCATCATGGATTAAGGTCTCCAGTTACAGCTATGGAAAACTCTTTGTTCCCCAAATTGAAAAATACTCTTTCTACTCAAGCACACATAAAATACTGATTAAGATAGACCATATACCATGTCACAAAGGAAAGTTCAGCGTTTCTCCACACTTCCATGCCATATAGATTACATTTTAAAAGCCACTTCACCCTCCAATTAGACATCAACAATAACAATCTGGAGAGGGAAAAACATTTTGATTCATATCTGAGTGAGCTGCACCTCCAAACAGTTCATGAGTAGAAGAGGACATCACAACCCATTTAAAGTCAAGTAACCGAAACTGAATTATAGAAATTATGGGGCCTATCTAACATGGTTCAAGGATACGTTTAAAGCTCCAACTGTTTCTTTCAGAGGATATTGTAAATAAATAGAGCTCAAGAGCGTGCATTAAGTCTCTGGAGGGAATCTTGATACCACAGTGAGATGCCATCTTCACTCAGTTTACATACGTTGTTATTAGGTAAATAAGCAGCCCTCTCTGCCCAGAATTTTCAGAATTCTTATCACTCAGGTAACAAAAATGTTGATTGCACTCACTCTGCTCTTTTCCAACTCTTTTATATCTGTATTGATCAAAACCTCTGATGGCTTCATAGGTCTTTGGCTTTCTCATATGTCATATGTATATATAGTAAGCGTAGCTTTGGGCAATATAATTCTCTGTCTGTAGATATAAAACAGCAAGTGGGACATAATGACTCCAAATTGAAAACACTTCTGAGGGAGCAAAAACGAGTGAAGAGTAAGGCCAGGGGCCGAGCAGTCAGATGGATGTGAATTAACCCACTGCAGGGAGCTGGGTGACATGGACACCAGCAGAGCCTCTGAAATGTCCACTTCTGTCTCCCAATAAGAGCTGCTGAAGCAGTAAGGCCCTTGAGACTGGGCGACAATTCCAAGTCACCAAACACACAAGGCTTGCCTTGCTACACAGAGTCGGAGATAACTCAGCATTAGAACGTTATTAAGATTTAAAAAGGAACCATAAAATATAAAAGAAATGGACCATACTTTATGGCAGAAGGAAACAGCTTTGACAAGCACCTCCATGAACCATCTCCATTTGGGTTTTATATCCATAACTCACCATGAGGTAGATGGGGTCATTTATTCTCATTTTCTAGTAAAGCAGTGAGGGCTGAGGTGATTTTGTCAAATCACATAACTAGCCAGTGGCTGGCACTGTCTAGCATTGACATCTGAATTTTCTGACTCTTGTTTCTCTGATTTCCCCATGACATACATGCTTCAGAGGGTTATTGCTTAGAGAGATCTACTAAAGGACCTTAGGGGGGTCTCTCTCTCTCTCTCTCTCTCTCTCTCTCTCTCTCTCTCTCTCTCTCTTCCTTCCTCCCCCCTCTCTCTTCCTCCCTCCCTCTCCTTCCACATCCATTCCTGTCTTAGTCAGTGTTCCGTTGCTGTGAAGAGAAGACACCATGACGACCACAGCAATTTTTATAAAGAAAAACACTTAATCCAGGCTGGTTTATAGTTTCAGAGGTTTAACCCACTGTTGCCATGGAGAGGAGCATGGCAGGGAGCCGGAAGACATGTGCTAGAAAAGAAGCTGAGCGTTCCCATCTTATCCAGACTCACGCTTTCCACCATACTCATCTATGTGTCCATTTCTGTAGTTCCCAGGGCCAGACATACATTTCCTATTTTCAGTCCTTTACTGGCATTCCCAGCTACAGAGCCCAACACACAGTAGGCGCCTAATGGCATCGGATGAAATGAATCAATAAATGAGTGACAAATTCTGAGACAGTTAAATAAATTCATTAAGAACCTCTGTCCTATCACCTTCTGGAGTTTATTTCCACCCCCATGCCTTGCCTAACTATTGTTACTGCTTTCCCTAGGCTGTTCCATGTGCCCTAAAGCCCTAAAGCCTGTCTGCGGTATCCAAATGAAGCTGCCCTATGTCCCACTTCCATAGGGACTCTGCCTCTTCTGGCCTATAGGAATTAATTTGATTTTATTGAACATTTATCATCTCATTAACATTTCTTCACAGACCATACGTCATCATAATTGGCAATGTGTGAAAAAACAAGCACTTAACTCAGAGACTCTTGAACTCTGTGTGTTTGGTAACACCTTACTCAAACTCACGAGTGATTCATGCATATGGTGGCATCTCTCTCAGTCATCCAACACCTATTTATCCATGACCTACCTGGTTGGGAAACTCAAAGAGCCCCAGATGCAAGAAAAAAAAAAGCACTTGTAATTAAAATAACAAGCTTATCCCATTCTTAAACAACCACCCTTCCCCCTCCCCACACCCTAGTGTACCGGCCTGGGCTGCAAGCTTTAGTATTACTAAGACCTTCCCAGATTTCCATCATGCTTTAGGCAGCATCATTTTTATAGAGGTGAGGTGTAAAATCAAGAAAAAGAGCTAAGAGCACAGGGTGTAGCTCCAGAGGGATGTGTAGAAAACACGTCTTTCTTGCATGCTTAGAGATCTCTGTCTGTGAGAGTTGTTGATGTTTCTCTGTGTGACTCAGTCATCCATGGCTGGAAGTCAACACTTCCTGGACAAGGCTCTGCCATTCACCCCAGCAAGGACACTCACATAGAAGCCTAGGTCTGGAATTGCTGTGTCTACCGTGGGATATGAAGCCTGTGGGATGCCAGGTGCTGAACAGTCCTATGGAGTTCTCACCCTTCCTTGTTTGTCTCGATTCTGCGTACCACGAGCCTGGACAACGTAGGTAAACACAGCACTGAGGAAGAAGGGCAAAGCCAGGAAGAACAAACGATGGGTGCATGTAGCGAGCCGTGAAGTGCCATGCCTTAAAGATGGCGCTGGCTTCCGCCTTCCACCTCCCCAAGGGTGAGCGCTCTCTGGCGTAAACAAGCCCTTATTTGGTTCAGTCTGTTCAGCTGTCTGCTTCCGCCTTAGAGTAGCCTATCTGCAGGGTCCATGTGGCTCACTGGGGTTGGTTAGCTCAAGGGTATTTAAGCCTGTGCAGGGGTCCCCCGGGCTCTTGAGGGTCAGAAGAATATGTTTCAAGGATCCTGATTAAAACTGCATGAAGAAGATCTTCCTGGAGTCGAATCATCCTTGCTGGCAGGGGTAGGCGTGTACAGGTGCAAACAGGATTTCCTAAAAGGTGGGTGGAGCTTCTCCCAAGGGACTCTAAAGAGAAAGGAACTACTTTAGAGTGGTACAAGGCTGAGGACTTGGAGGAGGAAGTACGTGAATTAACCAACTCCTTAGGCTGTTTCCCCTGTGGTGTTTAGTATACGGTCTTAGAATTTTTATTAATCCATTATTATATTACTGTAGAGTTGTGCTATCTGGCTAACACAGTATTAATATGTCACCACCACCTTCATGGAGCACTTCTCCTTAGATGTAGCCCTCCAGTGAAATTTGATGTGTACATCTTTGCACGGATGCTGTGACGTAGTGTAGGATAGTCACATGCCTCAGACACTTGGGACCGTGGACCAATCGAACCAGTGAAAAGAGAATCAGATCACTTGACTGAAAACCCCAGTGCTTCGATTATGTATTCAGGGGACTTTCTTCCCTTCTGTGTCTCTGTTTTCTCTTGGTGGTCTTTATTCCTCAAGCAGTCTCTCACGGGCTGTTGAGCCACTTGCCACTTGGATTCGGCCTCTCCAACAAAAGCAAAGCTTCCGTTTCTAGACTGTGTGGTGACAGTTTAAAAACAAGGATTCATTTGCTCCTTTCGTCCTCTTACTGATCCCTGTGGACAGGGATGCCAGGCCTTCACCACCAGAGATAGGCGTGACTGCCCATTGATAAATGTCTGAAATAAATACATTGTAAAATGCAGAAATAGAGGAGGAGGGAGTTATGTGTAGGAACTGTCGGGAGGGAAGGGGGAGAGCAGGAAACAAAATAACACAGCGGGATTTTCCTTCAAGAGCTGGAAAGGGCAGGTGCTGAGTGTGAGAGTGGTACATGCCAGGAGGATTGAAGAGCTCCTAAAGGACTGTGTGTGTGAAACACAGTAAGTCATGAGCAGCCAATGGACAGGAAGTGACAAGAGAAAGGGCATGCCTATTGACGATATCTAGACAGGGGACTGACATGTCACTGCTTACATTTTCAGAGGTTGGCTATCAGTTTCACAAACTTTAGGAGGAGCAAGGAGTAGAGGAAGAAGAGAAACACACGAGCTAAGAGGCACGGAGTAGCAGCAAGAGATGACAGGACCAATGGCGAAACCTTCATATGCAACCACATTTAAGAATTCTTCTGAAGTGAGCACCAATGGGATCTGAAGAGGAGTTTGAAGCAGGATGTGAGAAAAAGGAGTCGGGGGTGAGTCTGTAACCCCAGTGCTGGATGGGAAGCCAGAGGATTCCTGGAGCACACTGGACATCCAATATAGCCAACTTAGCTGGCTCTGGATCTAGGGATAGACCATGTATCAAAACTTACTGTAGAGACGTGATTGAGATAGACCCTACGTCAAAACACAGTGTAGAGAAGTGATGGAGATAGACCCCGTGTCGCACATCATCCTGTAGAGTAGTGATGGAGATAGACCCTGTGTCACATCATCCTGTAGAGTAGTGATGGAGATAGACCCTGTGTCACATCATCCTGTAGAGTAGTGATGGAGATAGACCCTGTGTCACATCATCCTGTAGAGAAATGATGGAGATAGACAGCCAGAGTCAGCCTCCAGCCTCTAGACACACATGCCTGTCCAAACCCCCCCCCCAAATCTTTCCAAACTAGGTCCAGGCATGTTTCTCTGTGCGTAGGTACATTTGCAATGTTTTAATTCATAAAATGTAAAGCGAGTATAGACGTGTTCATCACAACTCTCAACTTCTGAACGAGGATAAATGTTAGCTCCCTTACCCGCTCCATCTCAGAGGGTTGACGTCCAACCCAGGAGCCAACAAGTTACTGCAATCATCAAATCTTTCTTTCCAGCCCCTGCTTGAACCCCTGAACTCGTGGTTCCCTTTGCTTTTGTCACAGTCTGACTGTTAGACGCCCCCTAATGGATTGAAGGTCTGATTCCTCACTCCTGGTCTGTAGTGGGTGGGTTACTATGGAGGAAGTAAGACATTGGGAGGGGTGTCCTTGATAGCTATGCTGGGACCCCAACTCCTTTCTCTGAGTCTCTGCTGCCTGGCCACCATGAAGTTAGCAATACTGTGCTTTGCATAGGCCCCACAATGATGTTCTTTCTTGCCACACTGTGTACAGGAGTAGTTCCCGACCTGGCAGTTGCAATCCCTTAGTGGAGTCAAACAGTCCTTTCACAAGGGCCACATTATCAGATATCCTACATATCAGATATTTACATTATGACTCATAACAATCAATAGCAAGATTATGAAGCAGTGATGAAAATAATTTTATGGTTGGGAGTCGCCACAGCATTGGGAAGGTTGAGAACGGCCAGTGTAGAGCCTGCTGAGCAGCCACATCCAGAACCCTGTGAAGCCATCCTCCAGAATCAATTGTCCCTGTGTCCGTCCTCTCCAAGTCATGGAGAGCTGGCTCACACAGCTTCTCCGCTCACATTCGGACCTGAGGCGTCACAGCTAGAGAGTTCTCCACTCCCACTGTGGTAAAGTTTTGTTGATTAATTGATAAACTCAAAATTAACTAGGCAAGAGGAGAGCAACAATGCCCGGCTCTGTCTGGTACTCTTAACTTGATGCTTTAGACCCCGATACATATCAGTGTGTCCCCAGTTCATATTAGAAGCTTGGCCCAGGGTGATGGCACGGGAAGAGGATGTAGACCCTTTAGGAGGATGGGTAATAGGATGGCCTCAAGTCAGTTGAGGGTACCACCCTTAAAATGGGATGGAAGCTCCTCATGAGTCCATGGTAGTTTTCCCAAGGGAGTTATTAGAAATTACAACCCAGCAACTTCCGGCTGTTTGTAGTCACTGTCTCTCCCCCTGCTTCCTCCAGAGCCGCTTGCCATGACGTGACACTGCAGAGGGGTGGCGCTCGAGAGCCTGCACTGTGCCCTTAAGACATTCAGCCTCCAAAAGGCAGGATCGGGAAATCTCTCCTTTACAGTTAGCCTGTCTCAAGCAGCTCCTTACACGGGTGACAAAATGGTCTAACAAGAGAGCTGTTCAAAAAAAAAAGTCGTACTCCCGGACTTGGTACTAAACTCTCAGAACAAAAAAGTGCTGGGCCTGTTTGGGTGAGTTCTGGTCATAAACTGAGACAATGGCCAGAGCCTGGTCGTTCAGCCAGGAAACGGGTGCCACTCACCTCTGTAGCACAGTTGCTGCACGCTGGACAGTGGGACAGTAGCACCGGACTGGCCTGGGTTTGTAGAGCTCCGGCTCCTCTCTCCTTCGCTCTGCACTTGCTTAGGGACCTCTAAGTGCCCCCTACAGTCCACCCGCAACCTTCTTCGAAATGATACAAAGTTTCAAATCGTTTGGAAAATGTGACCCGCAACAGCTTCCTGCAGCCGCCTGGGTGGTCCCACCCAGCCCATCTTCCTTAGCCTCCAGACCTTGTCTTCCTTCTGGAGTTCAGTTCTGAAAATGGGTGCATCCCTCGCTTAGCAATAGACAGGAGAATTTGTCCAAGCCTGCCTGAAAAAGGGGGTACAAAACCACAAGAATGAAGTCGTGTGTTTTTCTTTCTTTAAAGGAAAAAAAAAAGGCCTTGGCAACTCTCAAGAATGTGCGCTGATTCAGATGAGAGGTCCGAGCAAGCTGTGCTACATGTCTGTTTCTGTTAGCAGCATCTTCTCCTGGGGCCATTTTGCCTCAGAGAGTATGTTTTGAATCTCTTCCGTTCTGGGGAAAAAAATAAAAAAATAAAACGAAGCCCACAGGCGCTGTGAGTAAGACAAGCGGCATTCAGGGGCCTGGGTGTGGGCTGGGCTGGGGCGCCTGTCTGCTGGCTCCTAAATTCTGGGAACAGAAGCAATATCGTGGCAGGAAGAATCTCTGTACAGTGGAGCCCAGGGAAGAAAGGTGAAGGGCTGCAGGCTCACAAAGAAAAACTCAGGTGACCTTCCTTTTTGTCACCCAAGGCTGTTTCTCCTTGGCCGATAGAAAGATCTGAAGCATCCATACACCCTCAGATCTTAAAGGTGAAGAACAATCGAGCCTCAACACCCCTAAGACTCCATGACTAGTCCCAAACTCAACGGGAAGCAAATGATGAGACCTGGATCCACAGACTCAGTGGGAAGACACATCACGTGGGTGGGGACCAAGCGCTAGGCTGGAGCCCAGATAGAGGGGAAGAGAGAAAGCATTGGGACTGCGTTCCTCCCTCTCTGTCTGTCTGTCTCTCCCCTCCTCTCTCCTCCCCTTTCCTCTCCCCTCTCCTCTCCCCTCCCTTCCCCTCCCCTCTCCCCTTCCCTCCCCTTCTTTCCAGGAAGCTGAATTTTCTGCAGCTGCCACTCTTGGACATCAGATCCTAATCTGCTCCACTCCTGTGGCCCTGAAGGCAGAGGAACACTCTCTGGTGAGAGCTGGGCCATCAGCCGCTCTTGTTTTGATGCTTCTCTTTTTTGAGATCTTCACAACTGGCTTCCTGGCACCCCAGATAGCAGACAGCCCTTGGCAGAGCTTTTCGGGGCCTCTGAACTTGAGGATGAATCTGAGAAACTCCTCTATCGGCTCTGTCTCAACATCACGTCGACTAGTGCACTGGTTATCCCCACGAAGGCCTTTCATGTTAGCAGTCTTTGTGACAGTCTAAAAACACCAACATGACATCTTCAAACTGTAGAAGACGGAGTTCTCCCCCACCCCTCTACACACTCCCTCCCCCTTCCTTCCCTCCCCGCTTCCCCCATCTCCCCCTGTCCTTTTGTGTGCTAGTCAGTTTCATCACTGTTACAAAACCCCTCAGAAAACCATCTTAAAGGAGGAACGAGCAACTTTGGCTCACCGTTTCAGAGTTTCCAGCCCAGGGTCGACCGACTCCATTGCTTCCAAGCCGGTGATGAAGTAGAGCAGAAAGGCATGATGGGAGAAGCCAGGGACGCACAGGGGGCGGGCAGAGGAAACATTCTGGGGACAAGATACATGTTTCAAGGGCACATCTGTAGACACAGACCCCGCCTTAATTCAGTCAGGAAGTCCCAGGTGGATTAATACATCACTGAGGTTATCGGTCTCACGAGCCCATCACTCTCAAGAGCACCACCAGCTGGACACCAAGCCTTCCCCACAATGAGCCTTTAGTCATATCCACGCGTCATATCCAAACAATGACACTTGGCATGGATAAATGGCCTGTGATGATTAAAACCAATGAACTTCTCTTATGTTTTTAGTTATGCCTGAGGTTCATTCAGAGAGCACCCAGACAGCCTAGGGGCCCGATAGGACGATAGAAAACTGCATTTTCACAGAGTCCCTTTGTTCATAATCCTTGAAATAAGATGTTAATGCTAGCTCAAGGTGAAATTTTCAGCTTACCCAGTAAGAAAAGGAGACAGAAGCCACTGAGCAGGTTTCCTGTTTCTCATCTCTGGATGTATACTGGGGCTATCTGGGAAAAGGAAAGGGAAGACAACCTCAAGAGGCCCCCGAATGGAAAACTGACGTAATTACCCAAGCAACAGTAATGAAGGTATTGTCTCAACCGTGAGATATGAGGGGGTAATCAGGATAAGTTAAAATGTCCCTCCAAAGATGGGGATATGTGGAATTTCTGTATTAAAAAAAAAAAAATCAGGCCCCCATGCACCATACTGCCTATGAAGCCTTTTCTCTTGTGTGGCTCATATATCCCAAAGGATAACGCCTGGGGCCTGCCGGGCGTTTCTTAGACTCTGTGACCTGAGCAGCAACTGGATCCTAATGGCTTGGATATATTTTTTTTTTTTTCCCTATGCGGCTAAACTCAGCTCTGTGTTCATGTATTTGACTAACAGTTGACTCTGCCACTACATCCAGATATGGGCTAAGCTAGATGCTGGTGACCTGTGTGTGTCTGGCCCCTGCACCAAGTCCTACCACTTGGCTTTGAAGTGCAACTTTCTTGCCCTCTCCCTCCTGTTCCGTCCATGCCAGTCCTAGGGCACTCGACAGCTGCATTGCCCACCATATGGCTCACAAAGCAAGCTATTCACTGTTGGCGTTCACACAGAAGGGGATTATGAATCATGGTCTCAGTTTGTTGGCCCAGGGATTGATTTTAAGAATGGGAACACACGCTCTTTCTTATTAGCCAGACAGTTACGATGAAGCTGCTCCATTGCCCCCAGAAGACAGAGCAGGGGATGGACGATCTGTTCGCAGTCTGAGAATGAACAGAGAGGGTGCTTACTGGGCACGGGTCTGTAGAGGAACAGAACCCGTGGAATGTATGTACACGTGATAAAAACGAATTTACTAGATTGTCGGTAATTCTGCCACGACCTGCATCCTGGAGAGACAGAGAACCCAAACTGAAAAGCGCATGTCTTCACCATCGCAGTAGAGGGCTGGCGGCCTGGAAGCTCCAGCGATTGCTCATTGAACGGTGGGAGAGCCTGGGGTCTGACATCAGCTGACTGTGGCCAAAGCAAGGGTAGCCATTCATTCAGAAGACAAAGGGGTGCACACATGTGTGCACTGTTTTCCTCCAGCTTCTTCTCATCTGAGCATCTAGGCTTTCAAAGGTGCCGCCCAAATTCACAAAAGTAACCCTTACCATACCACTGTTCCACCTGACAACTATCTATGAACATGCCCGCCCCACCCACACCACACCGCATACGCACAGGTACATTTCACCAGTCCTGGCCAACCCTTAGTTCAATCCAGTTGACACCAGGGCCAACCAACAAAGAAAGAAAGGCAATCCTTGATTA
The DNA here is from genome assembly GCA_030556225.1 of Cricetiscus sungorus. Classification (NCBI taxonomy): domain Eukaryota; kingdom Metazoa; phylum Chordata; class Mammalia; order Rodentia; family Cricetidae; genus Cricetiscus; species Cricetiscus sungorus. The sequence continues at coordinate 7,419,992 of JANBXA010000616.1, forward strand.
TATTGTTGGATCCACCAACCAACCCTACAGCACGCCTCACCCTGGACTCTTCCTTTTCAAGTTGGAAAGAGGACGGTGTCCTCGTTTCTGTCCTATTGCTGTGAAGACACTGTAACCAAGGCAGCTGTTATGAGAGGAAGCATTTAGTATGGGGGGGGGGCTTGCTTGTAGTTTCAGAAGGTTAGTCCACGATCATCAGGGCAGGAAGCAGACAGACATGGCTCTGGAGCCGCAGTGAAGACCTTTACATCCTGATCCACAGGCAGCTGGCCAGCAGAGAGACAAGACCCTTTGACAGGGCCCTTTGAAACTTCAAAGCCCACCAGCTGTGACACACCTCCTCCACCAAGGTCACAGCTCCTAATCCTTCCCAAACAGTTCAACCAACTAAAGAGGAGGCATCCAAATATGGGAGCCTATGGGGGCCATTGTCATTCAAACCACAGATGATTTTAACACATTTTTTTAAAGGCAAATAGGTATATTCCATTTTTAGAGTATACCTAAACTTGGAAAGCGATACTTACAAAAGATAGAACAGTTGTTGTATGGGCCGTACAGAATTTGACACTTGGAACTTCTACATATATTTAAATAGAATGTTCTGTAATATAACATGCAGTAATCAAAAGCTTTCATATGACTCCCCAAGTCTTTAGATGAATATCAGTACTGGTAGAATACTAACTCAGTAATTTTCCAATAATATTAGTGCTTTCTTGAAAGCAACATTTTTGTTTTTAGCATCAAATACTAACACTTTTTTTCCCATTGAAGCAACAATCTTAGTTTTTCTTTGAGACTCTATTTTAAACTAATTCCTCCTTCTAAACCTTCCAAGCACCTCCTTGCTTGTGCTCCCTCAAATTCACAGCCCCCTTTTTAAATCAGTCATTATTACACGTATATATGTATATATAGTTACATGTATATTCCCAAACATAATTTGCTGCATCCATACAATGTTACTGGTATGTGTGTTTCCAAGGTTCACTGTTTGGTGATAGACATCCTGTTGGTGTGCTCCTTCTTGGGAAGGGACACTGATTTAACCTATCAGTAATGAATATTCTTTGTATGGTTTCCATAGTGACTGAGGGGCATGGCAGAACTATTTTATATCCTGGGCGAGGCAGTAGTTATACGAGGTACAGGGGCTGGAGCCATAGCTCAGGAGTGAAGGAGATTGCCAGGAAGGCACTTGAAGCACAGATTTCAATCAACTCGTAAAAATTTACACACTTCAGAAGGTAAATTTCACTGCATTTAAGTTAGGCCTTCATACTTCAGCAAATGAATTATGGAGAAGAATAGACAAATGTACCACCTAGACAAAGCGGGCCCAGCATGACAGTCGCCATATTTTACCTTCTAGTTTTCCTTTTTTTTTTTTTTTTTTTTCTCCTGCCCTTTGGTTTTTCAAGTCAGGGTTTCTCTGTGTGGTCCTGGATGTCCTGGAACTCGCTCTGTAGACCAGGCTGTCCTCAAACATCCTGCCTCTACATCCTGAGTGCTGGGATTAAAGGTGTGCACCACCACCACCACCACCACCACCAGCCCGCCTATTGTAGCTTTCCATTTGGAATTTATAATTATTTAGTTTTTGTGTATGTGTGTTTGCTATCTATATTTATATACAAATTCATTGATTTTACTTTTATAGTTCCCTAAATTCACAAATATTTCTCAATTAATGACTTTAAAAACAACACCAAGCCATCCCACAATTCCATGACAAGAACCAATACAAGCATGAGTCACAGAGAATGGGCAACATTTCCATCATGTTAAAATGACCAGATTAGGTCAGTGCAGCTGTGAGGCAAGGGCCTCCAGTCTTATCCAATCCAGTACCTTGATTGGACTAACTGGGTCTGGCTACTGTTCAAGGTCAAAGGTGCACAACACAAACCTTCCAGGCTAAGGTAAGGGAGAAATCAAGAATTGGAGTAAGCTTACCAGGCTATAATACAACCTTGAAGACCTGAGATAAAGCAGACACCATCAACAGGAAGCAGAGATGATGGCCAAGAGCTTGGCAAGTCTGAAGCAGGCTGACAAGTCCAGAGGGTCAGAGGCCAAACCCAGAAGTTCAACCCTTTGGGCTTTCTGCTCAGAAAGGATGGAGTCAGGGACGCTGACCGTGAGAAGAGAGAGCCTGAAGCTGAAAATCCATGTAACTCAGGGTCTCATACTGGTACTGTGCTCAGTTCCCTCACCCTGCTTCCCCGCAATGTCCATAATTGGTCAGCAAAACCATTTTAAAAAATGACAAAAAAAAAAAAAAAAAGCAACATCAGTGATTTTGGTGCCCTTTGGATCAGTCTTGTCTGCTGTTTCGAGCCATCGCTTTATATTTAAAAGATCCATGAAGTCACCAAGAATAAAGACATGGATAAGTGTGTTCCACGGTGTACACATGGAGGTCATGGAGGTCAGAGGACAACTGTGGGGTCAATTCTCTTCTCCTTCAACTATCTATCATATGTGTCCTGAGAGTCAAACTCTGGTTGTCTGGCTTGAGTGGCCTGCTGAGCCATATTGCCAAAACCTGCCAAAACCTGAGCCCCGGAGATGCGTCTGCTAGTTCAGAACTTCAGAAGCCTGCATTGTTAGGAAGCAGGCATGTAAACAGGCTCACACCTTCTCCTTAGTGCTTGCAAAATGTCAAACGCATGGTGTTGTTTTGGGGAATCACGCTCACGGTGGAGATCAGCTGATGGATGCCACGATCTGTGGAGAGGCGTTCACACAGCTGGGATGCTGATGGCGAGGCTAGACTCTCCGGCCTCCTCTCCCTGACACTGACACAAAACGAATCTTGTTTGCAGTCACAGATCCTGTAGTCTCTCTCAGCATGGCAGCAGCTAGAAACACATCTGTGAATTGTTTGCCGGCATGTCAAGGGTAGCAGGACTCTCTTGGAGCCATTTCAAATGTCATAGCAATCTGAGCACATAACATCTTTAAGGACACTGCTGCTTTGGAGAGCTTAATATTAAAAAAAAAAAAAAAAAAGGAAAGGAAAGGAAAAGAAAAGAAATGTAATACGGTTAGCCACTTAAAAGTAGTATTCTTTTTCACTGAGCAAAGCTGAGCTTTCTGAAACTTCTTTTTACCAAACAAGTCTCTTTTTTGGTGGCGAGGAAATAAATTAGCGTGCAGGTCCTAAGTGCTCTTAAAAAATCATGTTGCTATAGACCTGTCCGCTGTTTATAATTCTTTTTTAAAAAGCTGAAAGTCAAAAAGCCTTTCTCGGAAGGTTTATGAGCATTTTCCCCAGGAAGCAGAAGTCAAACAGAAGATCAAAGAGATTCAACAAAATACTCCAAACGTGGAGAGGGCTGGCCTGAAGGGCCGTGCGAAGAACCCAACCTCTCCAGATAGCTTGGGAGGTATGTCTTCTTATTCTGAAACTAAAACAGAACCAAAGCATGACCTGAATGGATCAAGCTGACACCTCTGAGGGCTGTGGCTGGGAGTGTGGGTCTTTGATATTCTACCCAGAGCATCCCAGGCCTTTTAAGAGGGCAGGTAACCATTTACCGAGTGGGAAATATGAACAGGATGGGGTAGGTTTCCCATCTCTGCTCTCCTCCTCCTACCCACGGAGTCCGCACAGGGAGGCCTTTTTGCAGCCTCTGAGGGACTAAGATACACTTTTGAACTGAACTCAAGAAGTAAAATTGCCTTCTGGAATTCTGAACACAGGCTAATTGACGCCTTACCATTACTAACTTAGGTGCCCACTCATCACCTAGTTTACAATAGAAAAAATGAAAGATAAAATGATTATCTCTTCCAAAAAAGCCTGAATCTATCCAGCCATGATTAAACCCCCAATAAGTCTGTTTCTAATCACCCATTGGTATTTAAGTGCATAGTAACTACTCTATTAAATGTAATTCTCTCTCTTTAATAACAGATATTCTGCATTTAATACCAGTTACTTAAAATATACACCCACAGATTATTAACAACAATTTAACAAGATTTTGTTAAACTTGTGCAACGTGGGTATGAATTTACCCAATGTCAATAAATCAATTAGTTTAATGCAGAATGCCCTGCTAACTGCTAACACATACCCAGGCAAGAACAAAATGACTTGAAAGCATTTCAGTAAAAATTAATTTATCAGGAGAAGAAAATCTATCTATCAACTGAGAGTATTATTTCGGAATAAAATTAAGGATATGTAACTTAAACGCTGATATGGAACTATGCATTCTGGGCAGGGGGCACAGTAAGACATTTTTTTGCTTGGGGGTTTATTGTCTCTGTGATCCATAGCGGCATTGTAAGTCTTTTCTAATTAAATACGTGGTGTAAAAAGCAAATGGTCACATCCTATTTTATTCTGGGAATTCACAACCAGGTTCTTACAGAATGTTACTTTACATGAAGTATGAGAGAGCATCCCCCTGTTCGAGCCACGGTACCCAGCCTGTTGTCATCCACTAACCAAAACAAAGGCGTTAATCCAAACACAGTTCTGCTTACAGATATTCGAACATTTGCCTCTTGCCTGGTGATCTCCTCTAGCCTTACTGGTGACTCTGAATGGTCCACGCCATCCCGTATCTCGGAGTTAGGCTAGAAAGTTCTGGTGATACATGAGCCCAGATCATGGGGGGCACATCAGTATACACTTTGTCACATGTGCCGTTTATTATGGTTTCCATTAAAAGTATTGTGTTTCCATACTTTACAACCATAAAAGAGTAAATAATTTCAAAGGATTGCTTGATAGGAGACTTCTGTTTTAAATGGAACGTCGACATATCTGGGAAAAATCACCGGAAGAAATGTAACTTAAGGGGCCCCGACGTCGCGAAGTTCTTTTTAACGGTTTTCTTAAGCTCAATGAAAAAGATGCACCATTTCCCCCAGCATTGTTGAAAATAGGTTTTGGTTTGGGTTTTTCTCTTCTGTTGACATTTGACTCATAAATATTTCTCACAGTGCTGTCCTTGTCCTTTTTACCAACCCTCTTTCCTCATCCTCTCCCTTCTTCCCCTCTCCCCCCTTCTAGGGTGGACGGTTCTCAGCATCTGTAGGATCTGCCTCGCTGATCCAAACTCAGGACACCCTAGGGCTCGGGTGCAGGCAGCGACACGACACACCATCGAAGGAAGCCTGCTGCAGAGCCTGATAAGTTGAAAGACATATGTTAAACACCCTGTGGGGAGATTTTCTTCTTTAAAGGGAAGCAAATTCCACCCATGGAACTGAGCAAATATCCCATCAATCTGTGACATCCAGGAAGCCTATATATACAGCATTCTTTGCATGGAAAAGATTAGATCATGTCAGTTTCCAAAGTGAAATTAATTCTTAAAAAAGTTCAACTGGCACCGACATTTGAAGAAAAGGTAAATGGCCCATAAAATATTCACATTTATAAACTGATTGGAACTGTCGGCATTTGCTGTCTCTGTGATCTTCATTGTCTGGGAAATAAAGGAAACTCCTCTTTGAAGTTGTCTGTGTAGACATTGCGTTGGATGGTGTGCTCTTCTAGAGTTATATTTGAGGGAACCAGGCAAAGCCCACGGCACCGCTAGTCATCAGACACAAACTGTTGAGTGGGCAACATCTGGGTTAAAATTCGGTTGACTGCCTCACTGCACACATTAGAGGTCTCAGGAAAGTGAGGATTCGCTTTTCTAAACTAAAAAGAAAACAAAAACCAAAGCTGAGCTTCCAGAAAAAACTTTTGGAAGCAAAGAAGACCAAGCTCTGAGCAGTAGCAGTCACAGGCAGTTCATTGGCGTGGTGAGAAAGTCATATAGAAACAAGACCAGAAAATAGCAGGCTTGCTTCTCAAGCTTGTGTGTGTGTGTGTGTGTGTGTGTGTGTGTGTGTGTGTGTGTGTGTGTATGTATGGTGTGTGTTGTGTGTGTGTCTGTGTGTGTGTGTATGTATGTGTATGTATGGTGTGTGTTGTGTGTGTTGTGTGTGTGTGTGTGTGTGTTGTGTGTGTGTCTGTGTGTGTGTCTGTATGTGTATGTATGGTGTGTATTGTGTGTGTGTGTGTTGTGTGTGTGTCTGTGTGTGTGTATATATGTGTATGTATGGTGTGTATTGTGTGTGTGTGTGAGTGAGTGAGTGTGTGTGTGTGTGTGTGTGTGTGTGTGTGTGTGTGTGTGTGTGTGTGTTTGCATGTGCATACAGGCCAGAGGTGAACGTCAGGTTTTGTCTTTAATCACTCTATGCCTTCTATGTTGGAGAAGGGGTTTCCCACAGAACCCAGAGCTCAGCAATGCCAGTAAGCACCAGTGACTTCCCCTGTCTTCCCAGGCCACACCCATGCTTCCCCTCTGTCATCAAGGTTCCAGATCTGACAGCCTGAACTGAAGCCAATCATGCAGTCTGTTATGTAGGTGTTGGGGAGCTGCACCCACCTAGCAGACACCTTTCCAACCGTGCCTTCTCTACAGCCCTGATTTTCTTTTGCTAAAACCTACTCAGCTTCACCTTACAGATGATGGTAAGGAAGTTCATCAAGACAGCACAGGTTCTTCCAGATCACAGTGATCTTAACCCACACTGTTCTATCCTCACGACAGAGGGGTTTAAGGCACATCTGACTGACTCTAAAGCATAGTCCCTGCCTGCCAGAAGGCAGAGTCCAGAGTCAAAGGCAGAATGTCATTAAGAAGGCAGCCACACAATAACCGAGGTTCTTGGAGCTAAGATTCCCCCAAACCACCGGCACAGGAGGTCTGGGGAGAAAAGTGGGAGGTGCACTTGCTGCCTCTTGGATCTGGAAAAGGCACCTCTCCCAAGAATACACAGTGTGAAGATGAGTAACAGCCACCTGTGTGTTGCGAGCTGTTTTCCCACCAGCTGGGTCCCACAGCTGATTCAGCCCCAAATAACACACAGAGACGCTGTATTAGATATAAAGCTGTTGGCCTGTTACTAGCGTTTCTTATTGGCTCGCTCTGTCTTAAATATTAACCCATTTCTATTAATCTAAGTGTTTCCATGTGGTCTTATCTTACTGGAGAGAGGGTCCAGACCTCTGCTCTCTCAAGTCTCTACATCTTGAATCTCCTACTACATCTCCCAGAATCCTGCTTGTCTCCTAGTCCCACCTATCTTGCTTTCCTATTGGCCAACAGGGCTTTATTCATTAACCAATAAGAGAAATATATTTACAGAATGACACCTCCCATCACCTGTGTGACCCTCACCTGCCAGGCACTGAGCAGGGTTAAGCATCTGGGTTGTGTGAACTGGCAGTTTCACCTAACAGAAGGAGATGGGTCAGGAGGAGTGAGAGTCGGGGATGATGCTAAGGGAGGTGTTCAGGAGGCCTTGTGGGCTACGGAAGCCACACAGCATCGCCACAGGAGGTGACAGCTGGGAAAGGGAATGGGGTGGGAATCCAGGGCAATCAATCACTCCACCTGCGGAGGAGGCTCAGCGAGGAATCAAAGGAAAAGCGAGGGCTGGCGTCCACAGAACACTCAGTCTCCTGAAAGGAACAACATAAAGAGAGTCCTATTTGCCAACGACGGTTTCTAAATGTTTAAATGAGCCAAAGGTGGGGAAAGTAATTCAAATGAGAGCTAGTATCTGTCCCCTTGTCACCAGAGAGCCCGAGGCAGAGTAGACAGAAGCCCCCAACCTCTGGGTTCCCAGACCTCCACCCTCTCTCTCTCTCTCTCTCTCTCCCTCCCTCTCTCCCTCTCTCTCTCTCCCTCTCTCTCTCTCCCTCTCTCCCTCTCTCCCTCTCTCCCTCTCTCTCTCCCTCCCTCTCTCCCTCTCTCTCTCTCTCCCTCTCTCTCTCTCCCTCTCTCTCTCCCTCCCTCTCTCTCTCTCTCCCTCTCTCTCTCTCTCCCTCTCTCTCTCCCTTCCTCTCTCCCTCCCTCTCTCTCTCCCTCTCTCCTCTCTCTCCCTCCCTCTCTCTCCCTCCCTCTCTCTCTCCCTCCCTCCCCCTTCTCTCTCTCCCTCCCTCTCTCTCCCTCTCTCTCTCTCTCTCCCTCCCTCTCTCCCTCCCTCTCTCTCTCCCTCCCTCCCCCTTCTCTCTCTCCCTCCCTCTCTCTCTCCCTCTCTCTCTCTCTCTCCCTCTCTCTCCCTCCCTCTCTCCCTCCCTCTCTCTCTCCCTCCCTCTCCCCTTCTCTCTCTCTCCCTCCCTCCCCCCCCTCTCTCTCACACACACACACACCTTCTAGCCGGGAATCTGCTTAGATCTTTGTCTGCTGTGTGGTCCCCTGTCGGCCTCCAACACTGCACTGCAGACAGCAATTTCTTTCTCCTTACACAGTCGGTAAGCCTCCGTTAGCCACCGAACCAGCTGCCCGAGAGTGTCTTTCATCTATTCTTTCTACAAATGTCCTGAGTGTCTAATGTGTTAGGTCCTTGTGTAGATGCTGGGAGCAGAGTCTGTTCTTCAGGAGTGAGGGCTGTAGAAGGTCAGGCAGACAAAAAGCCCTATGAATGTTATAGAGAAAACCAAGGAGGTGAGTGTTGCAGGCCTGGGGTTGATCACATAAGTAGCAAGTGCAAAGCCCTGGGCTCTGTTTATGCACACATGTGCACATGCATGCATACATGTATACACATATGCACATACACGCAATGTGTACTTATACACACATTAAGGCAGGGAGACACGATGGAAAACAATGGCATTAAACTGAGTCACAAGGAAGGTCTCAGAGTTTGGAGTCAGACGTGTGAAGACAGGAGAGAGGCTGCAGCCAGACCCTATCCCACTGGGCTTCCCCATCGGCTGTCTTTACCCCGTTTTTATTTGCCCCAGGGAGTTTGTGAGATTGCAAGTGAGTGAGAGCGCCAGCCACCCCAGGGAACAGACCCCGATCGCACCTTCCGAACGGAGAAGCCTATTAGTGAGCTTTGATGGTTTGCTATTCTTGATAATCACACACCGTTCCCTACGTGCTTCATAATAGAGACCTAGTGTTCACACGGGATTCACATCCCATCAGAAGACCTGAGAGATCCACGGCAGAGCTCAGCGGTGTGACTAGAGGACGTCTGAAGTCATCAGCAAAGGAGGTCTTGTCCACTCTGGCTTGACACCGTCCCCTTCCCTCCTAGCTGGCTGGCAGCCTCGGTAGTCCTTAGAAAAAGACACTCAGGCCAGGCAGTGGTAGCACACCCCTTTAATTCCAGCACTCCAGAGGCAGAGGCAGGCCGATCTCTGAGTTGGAGGCCAGCTTGGTTTACAGAGAGAATTCCAGGACAGCCAGGGCTACACGGAGAAACCCCGTCTTGAAACAATCAAACAAGTTTGGAAAAGACACTCAGGTATCTCTTCCTCGATGCTCATTTTACCATGAGTTACAACCACTGGCAGGAGTAAATTATTCCAGGCTAAAGTGTGCATGCCCTGGCCCCATGCCCTAACCCGCAGCATAGCCGTGGCACATATTAAGTCTTTTTAGGAGGCAGTTAAAGAGGGCTGGGAAACTAAGGGAGGGCCCTGGTCCAGCAAGACTGGAGTCACAATGTAAAGAGGAGACGCCAAAGGACACGGAGTGCTCTGTCCCAGTGGGGACAGGACGGAAGGAAGGCGGCCTCACCAAAGGCCTGCCCAGAGACAGTGCTGCCTGCCATTCTCCGGAACTCCAGAGCAAAGGCAGGAGGCTTGGAATCCTTGGATCCCCGAAGGCAGGAACTGTTGGCTCCTTTGTACCCTGCCATGTCAGGGAGTGACTGGCGGAAAATGTAGGTGTGAAATGGATGAGAAAGACAGGTAGAAACAGAGGTCAAAATCGATTAAGGCCAGCTCTCTCACGTTGTCAGACCAAGTGACTTAGACGTGTCAAGTTCTAGGCTATAATAAGATAAAATGTTTCAAAGAATATAAAATGTGCTGAGGCGCAAGTTCAGCATTTAACTGTGATAGGCAAACAGCCACTGACCCCATGACCATGACCTCCATAACCCAGTGGCCCCTAATGACTCCCATCTGGTCATCAGTTCCTGCTGCTCTTTTGCCTGACTCTGCCCCAAGTGTCCATAATTGGTTTACTCGCCAAAGGCACCATACATAGTTCCATTAGGGAATAAGAAAGCCCAGAATTTCTTACCTGGCAGAAAATGTTTCCACAAAATTCAGTGCTAGCTATGTATGTGCAGAAACACGGGTACTTCACAAGTTGTAAAAGACTGGCCGAGTACCCCTACTAAGACTTCATTCTGAAACTTGAGGTTTTCCCATGAACTATTCTTTAATGCAAAAGCAGAGCTTGCGTTAAAGAAGGCAGAGAAAGAGCCTTGTGTAAACCAGAAACCCTATCTGCCAATGATCATCACAATTAATCCTTGGGGTTGTGTTTACTGGCGTGTGTGCACACATGTGATTTTTCTTAAAAGTAGAAAGTTTAGTTGGAATCAGCTGTGCTGTGTACAAGGCGGTCGGTTTTTCCAGATAATTGCTTGTCTACTGGCTGTGTCTTGAAGGGGCTTATACTTTCTGTCAGGCCTACTTCCAAGGCCCCCGCTGCCAGACCTTGGTATGCTTGTCAGGCGCCTCTACCAGGGTTAGCATACTCCAGTCAAGGGAAGCAAAATAGATAGATTGGCGGTTAAATCCATTAACTAGAAGTGACAAGCTCTGAAACTTTCCTTTGGCTTCCTACAGACTTGGGATGCTAGCCCATCGATCTGGATAGCTGAGCCAGTGTTACACAGCTCTTTGGAGACAGGAGAGGGATTTCTTTTTAAACCCAGCAACATCTGCATCACTACGTCAATACAGTAAGCACAACTATTTCACTCTAAGAGACTGCATGTTCTGATCTTACTGCTTTTCCTGCTTGTATTGTTTTGTTGTTGTATCGAGACAGAGTTTCTCTGTTTCTCCATGGCTGCCCTGGAACTCACTCTGTAGACCAGGCTGGCCTTGAACTCACAGAGATTCACCTGCCTCTGCCTCCTGGGTGCCGCCATTAAAGGTATGCACCACCATTGCCCAGCTCCTATTTGATTTATTATTTTAGTAAAATAAAAAACTATTCACGTCAACTTGATGATTATTTAAATAGTTGTCTAAAATATCTTTATGTAATGCTGTTAGTATTAACATAACTATTAGAATATCATGAGACATATCAGAATAATTATACATATATAGCTGAGTTTCACATTCATTTTAAGTAACAGTAAAAGCTTATTTCTGGATGCAGAATGCAAGAAAGCAAAGAAAGACAGTGGATAGAAGTTGTTAACTGTGTGTTGCTAGCACAAAAGCAGCCAAAGCTTTTACATTTCAGCCCATGAAAGCTGGAGGAGGTAAAAAGTGGCTGTTTTTAAAGTCAAAACAGCAATGTGAATAGACAAGACATCTTTTGTATCTGCCCTAAAGTTAATGCAAGATTTTTTTTTTACAACCTTCTTATGGTGAGTTAGGAAGAGATCAAATTTGAAACCAAGTAAATAATATGATTAAGTCCATAGCTTATCAAACATCACACAATAAAAAGAAATGACCCAAAATTGAAATCCCAAGAAAGAAAGGGCATTCTGTATATAGTGGGATTATATGACTCTCCCAACCCCATTGCTTGGAATAGCTCTCTAAATATTCATAAATCGAAGTAACTGCTCAGTCAGACACCTTCCAAACACAGAAACCTGAAATACATAAAACAGGCTTTGAGTATCTACTTTGACCCTCTGGAATTTATTAGAAAGCACAAATGCCACCAAACTGGAAAGTGTACACGGGAGGGGAAAATATCCTAGCATGCTTACATTCACAGGGGTTGGAGGTGATGTAATAAACACACCCTCCACTTATAAACAGAACAGTACAGAGGGCTCAGCCAGGGAGCAACAAATGCGAATTCCAGTGGGGGTTGGGAAACAGTGTGTATCAAAGAAATCTGACCTGCTGCCGACTGCCATTATCCTCTTTGTGCTCTTTAAATATACAGATGCTCAATAAAGCTTGTCATTTATTCTATGCCTCAAGACAATGCACTTATTTACAAAGTTAGGGGCGAGAATAAGATCATACGTTATCTGGTGCCCTAGTATACAACACACACACACACACACACACACACACACACACACACACACACATCCGAAGTATAACAACCTTGAGAACATTTTGTTCTTAAAGATGAAGACCTTGATAAATTGGCAGCCATGCACCTCAAGGATGATGGTTTAAGACTGACCACAGTCTTGAGACTTAAGTGACTGTGATCCCCATTCATCTTGCCGTGGCCAGCAACCCACATCACAGAAAACCACTTTATGTGATATGTCTCCAACAGCCAGCTCCCTAACAAGCAAAGACTTCAAATAAGACAGTATTGAATCGTTTCAGATGTGGAGACACAAAGGGAAACCTCTGTGAATACTTCGAATGTTACACTAAAAGAAAACATTTCTGTAGCTGTTCAGAAACCCTCTGCATTCTTCCCTCAGTCACCTCCGTGCTGTAGCCTGTTGTGTGTGAACATTGACAGATGATAAGCCTTTCCCTGGTGTGGCTCTACCCGAATCTCACTTAACACTCCACAAATTCATAACCCGATAGTTTTCCCACAAAGATACTTCCTCCTCAGGATTGCCATGGTCCCACATCTGACATACTCCTCAGTAAAACACAATATGTTCCTTATTACCACTTCTCAAACAAATAACCAACATTTCGCACCTTGAAACGTTATGTCAATAAAGTATAGATCAAAAGATTTCTGTTTATGTGGCCATGAAGTGAAGAAGTTTTACAAATAATAATTTTAAATTTACTCAAGTAATGGTGTGTATTATTTTCCTTCTCATTATAAGCACAATAAAGGTTTAACATGGTGTGAGTGTGTGTGGTGTGTGTGTGTGTGTGTGTGTGTGTGTGTGTGATAGACAGGAAGTTATGTCAGAAATTTCTATAAATAGGAAAATTTAAAAACAGCCAAAATAATGCTCAATGGTATGAATTATCAGGGAAATGCAAAACAAAGTTACAATGAAATATCACCTCATCCCTCCAGAATGGGTGTTGTCAAAAGGCAATACATACCAAATGTTGGTAAAGATTGTGAAGAGTAGATACCATTTATAACTGCTAGCAGGGGTGTAGATTAATACAGACATTATGGAAAACAGTTTGGATTGAAAATAAATACGCTAAAAGAAATCAAATTGCCATATGGTTCAGTGACTCCAGTTCTGAGCAGTTGTCCTAAGGAACTTTAGTCAGTATGATGAAGTGACTTATGCCTTCCCAATGTCACAGTACTAGTTACAGCTCAGGCAGGACTGACCTGTGTTTCCACCAGCAGATTAAAGGATAAAGAAAATATGATATGCATATACAAATATACAATGAAAGAGTATTCAGTCTTCAAAAAAAAATTCTATGACTTTCGGTAACCTGGATTGAAGTGAGATATCCATCACATCCACACCTGTGACTTTGCCCAAACTCTGCATCTATACTAGATGAACAGGTAGGGGTAATGTGCTAAAAGAAATAGTTCAGGCAGAGGAGAACAAGTAATACATAGTCCTACTTACATGTGGAATTTTATTTATTTATTTATTTTATTTACTTATTTACTTATTTATTTATTGAGGAGACTAGGGTTCCTCTGTGTAGCTTTGGAGCCTGTCCTGGAACTCATTCTGTAGACCAGGCTGGCCTCAAACTCACAAAGGTCTGTCTGCCTCTAACTCCCAAGTGCTGGGGTTAAAGGCATGTACCACTACTGCCTGGATTTTTAAAAAGCAATAGAAGAGTAGAATCCTGATTACAGAAGCTGAAGGTAGAGACTTCAATAGAAAGTTGGTAGTCAGAAGGGATGTGAAAAGTCCCATTACACAGAAGGAATATGTTTTCCAGTCTGGCTGCACAGCATGGTAACTACAGTCAATATTTGATACATTACTAAGAGTAGATGGTGGGGGGTGTCCTTCTATATATATGCTTCTCTTATTGGTTGATTAATACAAATGTTTGGCCAATAGAGGCAGGAAGATAGTCTGGACTAGGAGAATTCTGGGAAAGGTAGGCACCTCGAGAAGACCATATAAAGGCCAGGAAGATAGAGCTTGCCAGGCATTCTCTGGTAAGATAAGGCCATGTAGAAATACATAGATTAGTAGTTATGGGTTAATAATTAAGACAGAGCTAGCCAATAAGAAGTACTAGCCATCAGCCAACAGTTTAATCATTAATAAGTCTTTGTGTGTTTATTTGGGGCTAAGAATTAGCTGTGGGCCCAGGCAGGACAAGAAACTCCAGTACCAAGTAGATTTAAATGACTAGAGTCAGAGAACATAACCTATGTGGACTCTTAAAGCATGCAAATGCTGGGTCTGTAGAGAATTCACAGAAGCACAGTTCACACTCAGCCTTACACACACACACACACACACACACACACACACACACACACACATATATATCTTGTATGTCTGCACTGTCCAAGAGGTAAACAACAAAGCCCCCCAAAATCAACTTTATGTTGCTGGTGAAATGGGTCAGTGGGTAGAAAGTACAATGTTTGCGAGCCTGACAACCTGAGTTCAATCCCTGAGACTCACATCAAAACCAGGTGAGCATCTAAAGCCAGTACAACTATGGAGAGAAGAGAGGCAGAGACACAGTAACTAGGAAGCTTGCCAGCAATATGGTAGCAATGGTATAAGAGATCCTGCCTCAAAGAAAGAACGTAAAAACCATCTGCCAAAAGATGTTCTGTGACCTCCACCTGTGCACCTAGATTTACCCAACAGAGGACACACACATTATGAAGGAGGAGGAGGAGGGAGGAAGGGGAGGGGGAGGAGGAGGAAGGGGAGGGGGAGGAGGAGGAAGGGGAGGAGGAGGAGGAGGAAGAGGAAGAAGAAGAAGAAGAAGAAGAAGAAGAAGAAGAAGAAGAAGAAGAAGAAGAAGAAGAAGAAGAAGGTGGTGGTGGTGGTGGTGGTGGTGATGATGATGATGGTGAATTAATTATAAACCAATGTCATTGACAGAATTACTCCCAATTCCACCCCTACCCCCTGAGATTTACACATGAATATTGAGAAAAGAAACAAAGGAAGGAAGGAAGGAAGGAGGAGAGAGAGAGAGAGAGAGAGAGAGAGAGAGAGAGAGAGAGAGAGAGAGAGAGAGGAAGGAAAAAGGAAGGGAGAAAGGGAGGGAGGAAGGGAGGGAGGGAGGGAGGGAGGGAGGAAGGAAGGACAGAAAGAAGGAAGGAAGGTTCCTGCCATCTAGAAGAGTTCCATATGGGACGACAGCCACTTAAACTCAGCCATGTTTGGTTGTGAGGCTAGCCTTTAACGGCTGAGCTGTCCCTCCAGCCCAAATTCAACCAGTTTTAAGTAACTTTGCTATCTTGAAGTTTCCAGTGTTGAAGACCAAACCTTTATGTTCCTGGCCCATAAATGCCTCCTGCTGAGGGCCCTATGCAAGCCTGCCTCGATCTGTCCCTGCCTGTAATCTAGCCGTCAGAGAGCCAGCTCCTCTCCTTAATCACAGTAAAGCCAATTCATATCTGTTGGCTGCCATTTTGCTGTACTTTTGTAAAGTGACATATTTAAGTGCCACGCTATCACACTCACTCGCCAGAATTTACTTACTCAGTTAATTTCCACAGATTTCAGCCTTGTGGGGTTTTGAATCCACATGCTTTGATAACTGAGTAATTCTTAAAATCTCATTACTAGAGTGCCACATTTATCTCCCATAAAATCTAGCAGGGGAGTAAGGGGGATGGGATGGTAATAAACTACCATTGAAACAGAATCATAAAGTTGGATGTCAAACAATAGGGTATTGTAAATGATACCCTCCCAAAAAGGTTCCCTCTGATAGCCAGAGTGAAGAGAAACATATGATAACGATAAATATGGCCTCCACAAGGCCACAGAGCTTTCAACACTCTCTCCTTATGGGAACAATAGCAATAGCTCTGCTCAGAGAGAGAGAGAGAGGGAGAGAGAGAGAGAGAGAGAGAGAGAGAGAGAGAGAGAGAGAGAGAGAGAGAGAGAGAGAGAGAGAGAGAGAGAGAGAGAGAGAGAGAGAGAGAGGGAGAGAGTTTCCCTGGCAAATAACACATTTATACATGCATTTATATGAGGGAATTTCTTTGTGACTCAAGCTTTCATTTCCTTCAGTTTCTTTTTTGGGGGCATGCATTCTATTAGGCTCTGTGTGGAAAGTTTGTTAGGGCAGCTTGGAACCAGCGGGAACTGGTAAATGTCTTCCAGTTGAAGAGAAAAGCAGGCAGTTCACATTAGAAACCTCACAGCTCTCCGCAATCTTCCTGGTTGAATATTCATGTGTGTTACTTCAGTCAACACTAGTCTTGGGCAACAGGCCACACCATTTCATTATAGTTGGGTAAAGATCAATGAGGGGATAACATGGCATGCACATATGTGTGCATATCAGTCATTCCTGTATGTTTGAGAATTGCGATCTTTATTTACATTTTAGAGATAGCTTTATTCTTAAAACTATTTCAGTGGTAAAATAAACAAGTCCTGCAGGTTTTGAGTACAAACAGGGGGACCGTATAACAGAGATATTCCTTGCATAGCGTTTGTCTTATTTAAGCAAACTCTTAAGTGGCTTTTTAAAGAATCAACACTGCCCCGATAATTGAATATTTGTTTGAAGTATTAAGGTCACATTGATAGATAAGGGGACCAAGAATTGATCTTGCTGTTGTCTATATTTCCATAGCAGATAGATAAAGATGCTGACCCACACCTGAGATCCCAGCTCCTAGGAGGCTGAAGCAGAAGGATCGTAAGTTCAAGGCCAGTCTGGGCTACATAGCAAGACCCTACCTCAAACAAACAAGGAAGGTAGTTAGTGGCCCTGAACCAAAATGCCCTAAAGTCACATGTTCCCATCTGTCCGAGCATTCCTCTTGAAAGAAAGCCACAAGGTAATGTCAAGCACAAAAGGGGGGAGTCACCTCCGAGAGACTTTCAGCATCATTCTGCAAAAGATTTACTTTTGCCCGTTAAACCAAATAGTAAACACTAGAAAGACTTGGCATGATTTAGAGAAGATTTTATGTTCTGTTTTTTTTTTCTAAAAACATGTTTTTTGTTATATTTTACATAAACATGACTGATTGGGAATTTTTAAAGTGTCCTCTGCCCACACAGTTCAAAAACCAGTAGTCTCGGGTCTGACATGACCTGGAGACTGCGACAACTGTGTTATGATGGGAATATGGGTTTACGTTTGTGCGTGCGCGCGCACACCCACAAACACACACCATCGCTTATGTATAATACAGCAGCCAGCTCAACACAAACAAAACCCACAGCTACGTTTCCTCAGTTTCCCCAGATGTGCCACAACCGACAGAGGGAAGTGTGCCCCGATTGGACGGTGGAAGCGAATGGGTGCGCAGGATTGGCTGCCTCTTTTCCTCCTCCCCGTCTGCCCTCCCAGCCTTCCCCCTTTGCTAACCCTTCCTATGTAAAGGCCACGGTGCCCGTTAAACCACGAGGCAGCATCACACTCATCAGCTGCTCATCAGCTGCGATAAACCACGAGGCAGCATCACACTCATCAGCTGCGATTGGGGAAGGGCGGGACGTCAGGGAGACCCGGGGAAAGGAGTCTGAGGAGGCTCACCGCACACTTGGGACCTGGACACTAGCGCCCACAGCAAACAGAAGAAGCCTACAGTTCGTTCTTCCTGAAAGCTTTGACTAATACATTTTAATCATCTAGAAAAGATTTTTTTTTTTTTTAATCAGAATGTTTCAAGATCTCTTCTGTCTTCTAAAAGCCATTCATGAACACTCCTGTAGCCACTCTTGGCGAGAGGATCTGTGAGGCCGTTTTCTTACAACCCCCACCCAGCCCAGATGAACAAGGGTAGATCACAGGACTTGTGTTAGGCGGGAGTCGTTTTCCCCTAGACTGTGAAATATGGGAGGTTAAACACAGGCCCCCAGTTGACTGGATTTCCTCCCCTCACACTGCTCCTCGTATGTATTCTAGACAGGTACCCATTTGTTCTGGCTCACCTGTGTCTAATGTTAGACACATGCCCGGGATTTCTCGACAGCTTTTGCGTTTCATTTCATAATCGAGCAAATGTGCCGCCGGCCCCAGCTCACGAGAAAACAGAGAAATGAATGTGTAGCCTGCAAGCTCTGCAGTTCATTTTTCTTCTTGGTCTGCTCTGAGGACTGGATTCCCCAGGTTCAGGATTTGCACTGTGTCCTCCAGTCCCTTACTCACCACCCCACTCCTGCCCCGCAGCCCCCGCCCTTGACTCCAAGTCAAACAGCTTCCGAGAGACTAGAACCACGGTCCAAACCCCTGCCTTTCCTAGGGATCTTCCTTCTTTTCCCAGGTTTCCTCCAGGTGGGGTTCTAACCGCAGGAGCTGCGTCTGGCCCCTGTCCCAACTGCAGAAGTTCATTTGAAGTATGTTACTCTCTGTCTGATTCTCCAGGCACCACAGCCTCACAAATGTCGCCCCCACCCCCACCCTCCCTGTAAATCAAGGGACAGCTGTCGTTGGAATAAATTCCAAATAGTTGGTCTGGAAATGAACTTGGCAGTGGGTCCCTCCTCCATCCTGGCTGACATTTCCCCATTAATTTCTTTTCTGCTTTCATCCATTCGTTGCTTGATGAGTCGATAAATACACCTCATCTGCTTTTACTTTGCCTTTAAGGAATAAACCGGTACCAAACACATCCACAGGCAAAGCATAACAACTTAAACGTTGTCACAATATAGTTTTAAAACTTGACATTGTTAATTATGCCAGCCGTGATAAAACTGAGCAAAAAAAAAAATCTTAATTGGGTTGTATGCTTGCACGAACAATTTGTCGGGAGAAACTTTACATATATATATATATATATTCATAGATGAGATTGTCCAGAAACCTACTACTCACACAGAGGGGTCTGCAGCGGAAGCTGATAAGTGGCATAATGGAGGAGGAAGACACATGGCCCGCATCCCTCTCAGTCACGGACACCTCTGCAACTGAGTGAGCACCTCCAAACTCAAATCAGACTCAGGACACTGTCCCTACTCTGACCTTGCGTGCCCTCGCTCTGAGGTGCCTGTTGACTCACAAGTGTTGATTCACAAGGATCCGAGTCACGGGGAGCACAGAAAGAAGAGGCAGGCGGACTCTGACTCACTCCCAGAAAGCCTTATTTTGGGAAAGTTCTACTTTCGTGTTGACGATAAGGCTTAAAGCGAAGGCAAGTTGTCAGTCATAGACAGCTGCTAGAAAGAAACTGCGTCAAAAACCTTCAGGTGACACAATAGGCTTTGTAGATTTCACACAGCAGAATCTGTGGGGAAATGCACGATCTATAACTTTATATGAAATTTTTGTTCGCCTGAATTAATTTTGCACAAAACAGTGATTCACACACACACACACACACACACACACACACACACACACACACGCACGCACATTAAACAGCTGTTTGTATTCACTAAAGACTTCAAACTGCAAATTTAAGCCACTATTACATATGTTAAATGACTAACCCTCTCACTCATACTGCAGTATGCTTTGTAGCCATGGCGAAGAATGCAGCCTGTTTCTGAGTCACTAACAGACAACCACAAGATACATTGCTCTTAAAATAAATAAATAAATAGAAGCTAATAGGACATCATGGTCCACACCTTTAATCCCAGCATGGAGTTCCCGGCCAGTCTGGTCTGTAGAGTAAAACCTTGTCTCACAAACAAAAACAAAATAAACAAACAAACACTGCGGATGACACGTTGCTGAAAACACACTCTTGGAGAAAGAAAGAAAGAAAGAAAGAAAGAAAGAAAGAAAGAAAGAAAGAAAGAAAGAAAGGAAGGAAGGAAGAAAGAAAGAAAAAAACCTGGGGAAATGACTATGTACTTTTGAGTTAGAAGTAAAAGTCAACAGAAAACCCAAGGCAGGAAGCAGTTAAAGCGCTCTAATTATCACACACAAAGAGCCACAGAAGACAGCAGCCAACACTCTTTGAGTCGTGTGTGAAAACCGATAGACACATCAGTAGGATTTTAAGTGAGACTTGCAGATGGGCGGATGGCTTGACTCTGAAAGAGAAATGCAGGAGGGGTGATGTCCAGATGTTTCCCAGCTTCTCTGAGAGCCATCAAACTGAGTATGATTGGATTGCAGAAAAATTAATTTAGGCAAAACACAAGAAATGATGGGCCTTTCTGGAAGCATGGAAGCGTGCGTGATGTTTGCTGATGGCGACCGTGGAGTGCTCATTCTGTGAAGGGACCATTCCCTTTCCTTGACAGAAAAGAAGAAAGTCGGGGGGGGGGGGTCACACTCGGAGAACTTCTGGCCGGCACAGACGTGGTGCTGTGTTTTCACACATTTTTACTCTTTGAAAGAGTCAGAAATAGATGAAACTCAGAGAACTACACAGACCGTCCTGGGTTGTCATGTGCCCTCTTTTCACGCATGTGAGTGAGGGCAAGGGAGCTAAGAGCTGCTTATGTAGTTTACCTAGCAAACCACCGTTTTGCACATCAGCCAACATTCTGAGCGATCACAGGGTGGCATCTTGCCAGTTAACACTTTGCCAGAGATGCCATTAGAGGGACAGTTCTATGAGTTCACAAAGCCATTCAGTTTCTTATCTGGGGACACAAGAGAATCACACCCAGCCACCCTCTTGCTTCTAGATGGCATCAGTGATACAATTAGATGCAAATGTGTCCCATGGCTTGCCCTTAACAAGACAATGAGATTCTGCTAGTTCTCTCCCTGCTCTAAGGTTACCACTACCACAGATCCAGCACAGGCCTGCAGGGAAGCCGTTAGAGCAGTGGTCCTCAACCAGTGGGGTCACAGATCAGATACCCGCTCTGCAATTCATAACAGTAGCAAAATTAAAGTTACAAAGCAGCAAGGAAATAATTTTACGGTCGAGGGTCACAGAGCAACATGGGGAACTGTATTAAAGAGCCGCAGCATTAGGAAGGTTGAGAGCCACTGATGGAGAGAAACGGGACCGTGGACATGAAGGTAAAGATGTCTGCCACCAACGCTGACATCCCGTTCCCACGTGGTAGAAAGACGCCACAGACCCCTACAGGTCGCCCTCTGACTCCCAGGTGTGCACGCAGAAAGCATGCGTCCCACATAAACAGACACGCAAGCACACAAAATGAATAAACACACACCTACACATGAAAATAAATTAATAAAAACACAATGAAAAAGAAATTCCAAGCAAAATCATCCCCCATTGACCTCCAAACAAGCAAAACAGTTAAGCCAAACCATTTGGTGTTTAGATGTTCCTTATGACAATGCTAATAATTAACAATAAGTAATTCCCCCCCCCATCAAACAGATTCTGTAAAATGGAAAAATAAGGATCTTGATTCTAATGGTGAAGTTGAGTCAGGTTAAAAGTGATCAATTCCTTAGCTTCTCCCGGCCCCCACTTAAATAGGCTGCCTACTTGTCCAAGTGCAAAAGAAAATAGCATTATATGTGAGGATTTAAGTTTTAAATCATTCAAATAAAATGCCAACAAAACAAAATCCACAAAGCCACAGGCTCCCCAGCCCCTCCCTGCCTTCTACATTAAACCGTGATTTCACTCACTATCTAAGGATCAACTTGCCAGAATGTTTTCAGGATCAAAAGTTCCTGTTCACTTGTTCTTAAACCAGTAACAATTTCCCCCAGAGCCATGTCAATACATAACAGAAGTCAGATCCAAGATCTGCCTTGCCTAAAGTCTCACCTATCAAGCCTCATGGCCTCTTATCTCTGTAAACATTTAGGTCGCTGCCTGCAAAGGAAACAATGATCCTACAGCGCCCCCCTTTGAGCACAGGATGGAGGCATTGCCACAACTTCTGGTTTTGTTAATACAGGAGTGTGGAACTGGTCCTTGGATACCTAGCAGACAAGTGTCCAAGGATACAGCTTTGGTCAGCTATGCTAGGCTGCCTTTGCCAAGCAGGACTATTCCCGTGAAGTGTTCCATTAATTTCACATGGGAAATAAAGTGATTACACCATCAGTAAAGAGCATGCTA
This sequence comes from Cricetiscus sungorus, assembly GCA_030556225.1. Lineage (NCBI taxonomy): Eukaryota > Metazoa > Chordata > Mammalia > Rodentia > Cricetidae > Cricetiscus > Cricetiscus sungorus. The sequence continues at coordinate 7,442,014 of JANBXA010000616.1, forward strand.
CAGTTCCATGCTCTATGCTGTTGGCTGAGAACTCATCCCCTGTCCCAGAACTCTCCCCAACTGGTATGTTTCAGGATTCAATTCCCACGATCTCTACACAGCAACCTGTTTTGCTTAACGCAGACCCCCTCCCCCCACAGAAGGGTGGTGCTGAATAAAAAGTCTTCCCAAGCGAAGGGACAATAAGAAAGCCTGCAGATACCCTATCTCTTAAAAAGAAGAAAATACTGAAATTATCTATTATCACAATGGTGCACAGACCGACATAAAGACACCATGGCCACTCGCATACCAAGGGCAATGTGCATCAAACACTTCAATCAGAAAAACTGTTCTTCATCAATTATCCAATAACGTCGACCTTGTGTGATATTTCCTTAGATCCCCTTCACAGTTCAGTCCCAGAGTGTTTTGGTCTCCATGAGATGTTTCTGAAGTGGTCAGACTTTGCTTGCAGATGATAGAAATGTAAAAACAAGCTTTGGGGACTGGAGAGATGGCTCAGCAGTTAAGAGCGTGTGCTGCTCTTTCAAAGCACCCAAGTTTTCCCCAGCACCCATTTTGAGCAACTCACCTATAACTCCATGGCATCTGATGGCCTCTTCAGGCCTCCTCAATCATCATGCATGCATATGGAACACATACATAGGTGCAGACAAATACTCATATCCATAATAAAAATAAATAAATATTTGCAAAAGCTTTAATGAAGTCCTATTGATGTTCCTCTGTACCCATGATCATACCTATGTCTATAGTTCTGCCAAGATCTGTGTGTGATGGAGGTCTATGAGGAGTCTCCCACACTGTCTGAATGGCCTGCCTGGACAGGGGGAGAAAAACTGTTAGGGGTGATTTCCCAGACTCACTCAAAATTGGGGCCATGTGTCATTTGAGAGACCGTTTCACAGAGCCAAGCTCCATGGCTCCTCCATTTCTCTGCAAACATTCAGCCCTCTCTGATCATGTCCTTGAGCTGTATTTACAAGTGGGAAGCTGGTTTCTGGGGTGGGGGGGTAGGGGGACGCTGGGCGCTGGAAAAAAACCCAAAAGAGCATTTGTTGGGAGAGCACCAAGACCTGAGTTCTGATCCCCAGCAACCCAGTTAAAAAAAAAAAAAAAGTTGTGTATGTTGCTGGGTAGTCGTGGTGCATGTCTTTAATCCTAACACTCGGGAGACAGAGGCAGGTGAATCTCAGGTAGTTTGGGGCCAGCCTGGTACACAGAATGAGATCCCAGACAGCCAGGGCTGTTACACAGAGAAGCCCTGTCTTGAACCCCTTCCCCCCCAAAAGCTGATGGTGGTGTGGCTGTGTGAGCCTCTAATCCCAATGTCAGGAAAGCAGGAATAGGAAGATTTCTAAGGTCTGCTAGCCAACCAGCCTGGCAGAATGAGGGCATTTCAAGTCTGTGAAAGACCCCATTTGTCTACTACCATAACTGTCCTGAGCTCACCCAATCCTGACTGATCCCTGGGGCTAAGCAGGATCAGGCCTGGTTAGTACTTACATGGAAGAGACCCATCTCAAATAATGATGTGGAATGCTATTGAGGAAGACCCTTGACTCAGCCTCTGGCATTCGTAGGCATGTGAACACACGTGCTCACATGTGAACATGCATACATGCACATGCATACACGCACTCACATGTGAACATGCATACATGCACATGCATACACGCACTCACATGTGAACATGCATACAGACACGTGCATACACGCACTTACATTGAACATGCATACATGCATGTGCATACACACACTCACATGTGAACATGCATACATGCACGCGCATACATATGAACATGCATACATGCACGTGCATACACGCACTCACATGTGAACATGCATACAGGCACCATATAGAAAATGAGACATGATGAACAGAGAGTAAAAGGAGGAGAAGGATCCCAGGGTAACAGTGCACATCAACGCCACAGAACACAGAACACAAGCAAAATCTCGGTTCTTAGATCACTCCAAAGGGAGAGCTGGGCACCTTGGGCATCGAAATTTAAGAAAAACGGTGTGCGAGAGAAAGACACCATGTGACAGGCTTCAAGCAGAGGGTATTATTATTGTTATTGTTATTATTATTGATTATAAAAGGGGGAGGGGAGGAGGGAGACTGGACTCCAGGGACAGGAACAGCAGAAGAAATGAAAGAGGCAGAAAGAGGGGTAGAGAAACAGAGAGGGGGGAGGGAGGGAGGGAGGGAGGGAGGGAGGGAGGGAGGGAGGGAGAGGGAGGGAGAGGAGGGAGAGAGAGGAGGGAGAGAGAGAGGAAGACAGAGGAGGCAGACAGGGCCCTTTAAAAGGGACCGTGTTGAACGCGCACAGGTGGTGCTCTTAGTGGCTGCCGCTGAGGGCATGTCCTGTCAGAACCCTAAGGACAGACCAGTGCAGATGCCTGAATTCTAACACCGGGAAAATGCCTTGGGGATCCCAGACAATAGAACGTGGAATTATAGGTTGTAGACAGGGCTTGTCAAATCGCATGTTCACAGGATCAGGAGAGCCTGTGGGCTCTGCTTTAGTAGTCCAGGGGAAGGCGTGGGGGACTACCTGTGGAATCACACTTCAGGCGGTGAGACTTTGGGACCAAAGGCAGAGCTATGCGCATCAAAGACCGGAACCTGGGAGCTGGGACACACACTTTCGGGTTCTTATCCATGATCTAAAGACTGAGTGCTAACTATGGTGTCCGATCGGCATTCGAATTCCTTGTCACTGTGTGGTTTATCTGGCTCGTGGTAAGGGCAGTACGGTGGTTATCATCACTGTCCTGTGTTTATTGTTTGAGCACTGGGACGGCATCCAAGACACTGATGCTTTTTTTTGTCACCTTGGTTTTTTAATGTAAGATGAAGGGTGGGGTGGAGCGCATGTCAGGGCAGAGACAGGTGGAGGAGAGCGGGGAGAAAAGCAGGCTGTCTAGAGTTCAGTGCGGCCCGCTGGGCTGTCCCTACCAGTCCGGGTAGGGTCCCAGAAGCCTTCCTTCAAGCGTAAGTGTGTCAACCCTGGGGCTCGCTTCACTCTGTCTTCCTATTCACAAGGATGAAGATGCGATTCCCTCGTGTCGGCACTGCGTGCTGATGCTCAGCGTTCAGGGTGCGAGGACGAGTGCTGTCGCAGTTAATCAGCCCTAGACCCGAGCAGGGACTGTGCAGGTGCTGAAAACAGACAGCAAAGAGCAGCACATTGTAGAGAGCGATTGTCCGACCGTAGAAGCCAAAGCAGGTGAGCGACGGATAGCAAGAGGAGCAAGAAAGAATAATCTAGTGTCAGTGTGCCGTAATATAAACCACCACGGAAGAGCGTGCTGAGACAAGGTGTGAAGCCGGAGCTGATGGCCTGGACCAGAAGGCTGACATCCAGGGATGATGCCCTGTGCTTTCTCATTTGCAGACCTGGGGACCTGGAGCCCTCCATCAGCTCTCATGCTTTCTCATTTGCAGACCTGGGGACCTGGAGCCCTCCATCCCCTCTCATGCTTTCTCATTGCAGACCTGGGGACCTGGAGCCATCCATCAGCTCTCATCATATATATATTTCAGTAGATGTAGAGGATGTTTCCAGTCAGACTCTTCCGAGAAAATAAGTTACTAATGCCGTGTGTTTACCAGTTACCTACTCTCTACATCAAGATTTGCACACAGAATGTATGTGTGTGCCCACACGTGTGCACTTGTACATGCATGCACAAATACACAAATGGGATGTTTAACCCTTACAACAAACAGTCCCGTCTCAAAGTCTACAGAACAGACAGATGCCCAGCTTCTCAAAAGTCAAATGGCTGAAAACGGTAGGACAGAATCTAAACAGCCTGGTTTGGTGGCTACATGTTGCTTCTTTTTAAAAACCTCGACTCCAGGAATTGCTGTGTCCACAGGGCCTCCTGGATGGCATAGGGTTGACTCCGTTGAGATTAATTAATCGCTTAACTAATAAAAGATAGCCATAAGGTTTTAAAGTGTACCTAAGGTGAAGTCACTAATTAGAAAGGCAGGTCTGGCTCAATCTCCTAATGGCAAATAACAGCCCTAACAATGCTTCCATGTTGCCTTTTCTGAAAGGGGACACAATGCAATGAACGACCCCTATATGAACCACATTGGCTCAGCGGTCCGGTGCTTAGTTGCACTGTCTAGTTGTCTTTCTGAGCATCACTGAAGTACAGGTCTACTGAAACTATATTAATAACTATTAAAGTCACAGCACATTGATCCCTGACCCCTTCTACATGCATTTTATACAGTGTAACTGGGAGAGTGCATTGATCTGAGTTCAACAAGATTTTCCTGTACACAGCCAACAATCAGGACCCCACACAGGAAGGCCCACACGGTACACAACACTTGCATCATCTGTTAGTCCCCGAGACAACCTCGGCACGCAGGTACCCTTACTGTTTCGTTTGCACGTACACACCAAGAATTCAGAAATGAGTTCAGCAACTCTGACTCCCCAGCTGCCAGCCCCCCACCCTTTACTGGACCGTTGAGGTTGGTAGGATGACTGTGTTCCTTTCTATAGTGAGGTATAAATGTTGAAACGGTGACAGCTAAAAGGCTAAAGTGTCGTTCTTTTTAAAAGGTAATCTAGAACATTCTCTTAATTTCCCAAGGCACAAACCCTTACATTCGTATGGGGGTTTTGTAGGTAAAACATCATTTTTAGCACATGGATCTTTGCTCAAGAGCAATGTATGTCTTTATCTTTTTTATGCATGTGTGGTCTCAGTAATGCTCACATGTGATGGACTATACTGCAAGTCTGACTCTTCCTCCACTAATAACAATTTTATTACACAGGCAGCAGACCACATTAACATGAAAAGCCTGGTAAAAAGGGACATGTTGGCCAGCAGCTAAATGAGCTGCATGATGTGTCTGTCATTCATTGATAACAAAAACAGTTTAAACCATTTTCTTCTGTGTGGGACTCATTGACACTCAAGTCAAAGAAGAGTACTATGGAGGAAATTCCCCCCTGGGGAATACTTGCACTAAAGGATTCTGGATATGAGGTCCATGTTGACGGACAAGTTCATCCAGAGACAAGAGAAAGCCTGCACCCGGCTGTGCTGCACCCAGTGTTGATGAATGTTCCGAAGTGGAAACATAATCTTACTCCCCAGATTGTTGTAGGAAGCATTCGCTCTGTTGGGTGTTGGTGAGCAATGGGGTCTAAAGCCTCGTGGGTGTCACACTGCAGTTTCTTGATGTTCTCTGTGGCCAGGTTCTTGGAACTATATAACGTGTGCTCAATTGGCTGTGAGATTAAGAAACCCTATATATGTTCCGCTAGTTTGTTGTAAAGTGCACAGATAAGACAATACAACTGATGTCTCCCTGTCCGAGAGGGGTTCACCTCTTAAATACACCCCTCTCCAATTAAACTAAGCCGGCTCACCAGCCCTCCACCATCTGTAGGGATAGGTGTGTAATAGAGAGAGAATCTCAGAGTATCTTGCTGGCAACACACAGGTGGAAAATATATAAAATGTTCAAAAAGGAAGGATGTCCACCAGCTGCCAAACATCATGATGCCTTGGTCCCAGAGAAGATGCCACAGTGCCTGCTTGCATGCCTAATTCTAACAGCCAGACACCCATAGACTCCCAAACATCCTGTGTGTAATATTGGAGAAGAGCTGATCTCAGTGAAGCCGGCCAACAGTACTGGATTGACTCTGTTTCCCCCATTAAAAGTGAAACTCAACTCTCCAAATACAATGATGTAAATGGTTTTGTTGGTTTTGGGGGTTTTTGTTTTGTCTTTTTTTTTCCCCTTCTTCTTCTTTTTGGTCCTAAAGTTTAAAAAGGGAGAATCTTTATTTAACTAGGCTTGGAAACAGTCGCTTAGTAGATAAAGTACTTGCTTTGAGAGCATGAGAACCTGAGTTCTAGAACCCATATTTTAAAAAGCTTGAAATCCATTTGCAGCCCAAGCACCGAGGAGGCATTCTCGGAAATCCCTAGTCTGCCAGCTTAGGCTAACGAGAAAGTTCTAGTAAGACACCTGCTGTGGAAAAATCCTTCTGTACACTGTGAAGATGTGCTGCTTCCGTTGTTAATAAAAAGCTGATTGGCCAATATCTAGGCAGGATTTTCGGGGCAGGATGCTGCTGGGAAGGGGAAGGGCGGAGTCTTGGGAGTGGCCCGCCAGATGAGGAGGAAACAACATGGGAGGTTCATAGATGACGTAAATGTGCCTCAGAACAGCACATAAATGAACAGAAATGGGTTCATTTAAGGTATAAGAGCTACTTAAAAACAAGCCTGGGATATCTATCGGCAGAGTGTTTATAATTAATATTAAGTCTCTGTGGTTGTTTTGGAGCAGCAGGACTGGCTATGGCAAGCCTCGTTCATCCGTCTTTCCCAGGCAAACACAGCACAACTGTGCTGCCAAAGATCAAGACGCGTCCGTACCAACAAGCTTGCCTGTATGTCTTCACAACTGAATCCAAGTCTAAGTGTGATGCCCAGGAAATCGTATCAGACTGTGCTTTCTCAATATCAAACACTCACAAACAGACACGGTGGTCCTCACACACTCCCCAGAGGTTTATTCACAAGGAGCACACCAGGAAACCCATCTTCCTTTTGCTCAAAGCACCCGAGGAAAAGGACAGATAAGCCAGCATCTATGACACAGCACCAATGTGATCGCAAGAGGCAGTGTGTGCTCTGATTTTGGGTTCAGTCAGAAACCATAAACAATACAGACCCTGGCCGTAATGCCTGCATCAGGGAGGCAGAAGCAAGAAGATCAAGTCTTCCTTGCACAAGTTTGAGGCTAGCCTAGGCTTCATGAGACCCTATCAAAATTCCCCTCAAAACAATGGTTTATTATACATGCTGTTGACTCTGGCAGGAGTGGCCAGGACAGAAGGCAGGAGTCATGTTCTTTTTGCTGCTGTCTGAATGCTGAGGGTAAGACGAGAATTCATAGCATCGCACCTGCCTTTTTGTAGCCGTACCCTGTCTTCTCCTCTCATATAAATGGTGCAGTGACATGGGTAAGAGGCAAGCCAGAGGCTTAGGGAGGACCTGGCCTCTGGGTCTGCTCTGCCACCTCCCTGTTTATAGTGGTGCTGCCTGCAAACCTTGGGTGGGAATAGAGACAAGTGATACTCATCGGGTGCCTACTATGGGTGGGACACTCTCTCCAACGTGCCCCATCTATGCATGTAGGTACTAGTCATGATAAGAAGAGGTCTGTTTTCAAATTATTTTACACACAATCAGGCAATTAAAGTGACACACGCAGGACTGTGATTCTATCCCCAGCTGTCTGGCTCCAGACTACAAGCTCCTACCAACTACGTTCTCTTCTGCCTCTCGGAGGCTCCGCTTTGTCATCTTTAAAATGTAGCTTATAAGCTTCACAGAATTATTGTGTTGGTGAGATGAGATAATGCATATGTACTTAGATGAAGGAGGGCCTGGGACACCATCAATACAAGAGCCAGCCATTATTATTCAGGTGTTTTGTTTGTTTGCTTGCTTGGTTCTGTTTTTATTGTTGGCTTTTTTTTTTTTTTTTTTTAATTTTCCTCTTTCCTTTTCAGTTCATACCCCAAAAGATGGAACCAGCAGGGAAGATTTGTAGAAATTATATTTGTGGATTTTTTTCTTCCCCACCCAAGCAAGTCTTGTGTTCATATTCTATTGTGCTTTATAACAATCATTACTACTGATCATAATGATAATAATAATGAGGTCATTGAGTGACAAGAATATGTGGGATATCATACAAAATCTGCCATCCAGTAAAGCCTGTGTGCTTCCCGAGCCTGCTCAGGTCACCAGCAACAGCCATCCGTGGCATCGTCTCGGAGACACCTTCCCTAAAGAGCACTGGGCTGTCCTGTTCTAACTACAAGGTGGCCTGAGTGTCAGCTGGTCCTAAGTCTTTATGTGCCTGATTCTCTGCCCTCGCAAGTGTCCTCACATAGATTAATGGAACCCCACGCTTTACCTGCCCTGCACGTAAGGCTGAAGGGTTAGCAACGTTTCTCTGACTTTCTGCCTCCGTTCCAGACTTACTGCAGCGCCCTCTCCAGCCAGGAAGTTTAACTGCACAGCCTCATGGGGCTCTTCCCCTTGACGACAAGCCCGAGCCACACCTTCAGTGTTGCAGCTATTCAGAGGAAAATGGCATCCATATTTAGGATGAGGTGACAGCTGACCCAGCGGGTTTGCTGGTCATGGTTCTCTTTGCTGTCGTCAAACACCACACAAGGAGGAGGAAGGCTTGGCTCTGCAGAAGCAGGAGAAGAGCTTGCTCTCACCCCCACCCGGGGCCAGAACACAGACGGGGCTGGGTTACACACCTCACTACCACTGCCACCACCCTAGAGACCCTCATCCTCCAGTTAGGCTCCACCTCCCAAAGAGTGCCACCAGCTGGGGACCGAACGCCCTTACACATGATCCTGTGTGAGCCTCTTCACACTGAAGCCACAACCACGGGTGAAAGACCCTGAAAGTGGGAAGGGCTAATAGGAAGCCAGAGGCTGAAGGACCTGGTTAGAAACCCGTGAGCTAAGGCTGAGCTCTGTTCCTCAGGGTTGCTCGCATGTCACGTGATTTATTTAAACCAGTTAGCTTCTCCGGGACTCTGTTGTCCACCCATAGATTAATATTTTCTGGCATCTTCACCACAGAGCTTAAAGCATTTCCCCATATGTTACCTCTTTCCTCCTGAATCCTGTATGGGAATACATACTTAGGGCCAGAGAGGAAACAGAGGAGAAAAAGATGTTATGACCTCACAGTTGCCACGTAGGTGTGATGCAAATGCATATGGAACCTCATTGCAAAGTACTGTTGTTTTCTGGAAATGTTGAGAATTGAGTTATTGATGCAGGAACGGAGTCTTGCTCGCAAGCCACTTGATCTGGGCATTAAAAAACGAACTGGGGGGATTTGAAAACATTCACACTTGGATTGGAAGAGCCATGATCCAACAGAGTTTCACTTGCATAACTGCGGGATTTGTGGCCTACCACCTTGGAGCAATGACTACTTCAGTGTTCGGTTCGCCTTGTGAAATACATTATCAGCCATTATTAGCTCCATTTTACAGCTGGGGGAGCTAAGGAAGAGCATTCGAATGGCTTCTCTGGGGCCTCAGAGGAAGCCAGCACCATGTGAGAGAAATTCTTGTGTCCGGGCTCCCTCTTCCCCACACAAATAGAGAAAGCAGGTTTTTCTGGGAAACTTGTCACAGCTGAAGTCCTTTCTGCAGCAAAGAGCAGGCTGCCATGATGCTAGCTCTGGGGTACAGTCACAACCACAGCCTTTCTGGACGTGGAAAAGCAGCGATTCTCAGATGCATCGTGGAGCAATGCTCTCCAGGTTGCTCTGTAATTGCAGCCGGGAAATTCAGAGGACCACAGATCACTTTGATTGACACTGATCTCCCATTTATGAACTAACTATATACCAATGGCATCCAACTAAAACCGGGCATTTTGGCATCAGTACCTTAGCCCAAAATACGTGCCGGCTTTCAGTTGACTCTGAAGACGTGTGTGAGGTGTGCTATGTGCTATCATTTAGACTCTTATTGCATACTAACTATGTATCATCCATTGTGTCACCTGTTGGAAGCAGAAGTCTTTTCCTCTAAAAGACTTAGGATTTAGACAAACAACACACACATACTGAACAGTCCTAATTGAACCCAGAGTTCAAATAGATGCTATTTTCAATCTTCTTAAGCACATGTTTAACACGTTGAATCCTAATTTCTTTACGAATCCCTCTCCAATGCCACTGTGAAATGTTCTTTCTGGGGCTGAAAAGACGACTCGGCAGTTAAAAACACTTGCTGCTCTTTGGTGCTTTATGATTGCCTAGAGGTCCAGGTCCAGGAATGCCGATGTCCACTCCCGGTCTCTTTAGGCACTCATGTGGCATACATGCTAACACATACCCCTAAATAATAATAACACCACAACGCTCTTTCCCTGTGAAAATTACTTAGTCTTTCAGCCAACATTGAGATGTAGGACTTCCCAAATGGACACGGTGCTCCCTTCCTCCCTCACAAAACAGCTGCAATCCGCAGGGCATGGTGGCCCGCACCTTTCATGCCAGCAACTGGAAGGCAAAAGCTGGCAGGTCTGTGTGAGTCTGAGGTCAGCCTGGTGCACAGAGTGTGTTCCAAGCCAGGCAGCCATCACTACATCGTGAGACCCTGTCAGAGGAAATACACCAACAAATTCCCTGCAACGAAGGCTCAGGGATCAACACTGGAGAGCAGGCAGTAGGAGCCAGAGGAACACGGAGTTTGCTGTGCGATCGTGTCTCCTGGAAACAACAGAGAGGCTACAGCCGTGAAGTCTCATCACCATGGATGACTGGACACGACCTGAACAAGGATGACAGCAATAGGCACGGAAGGGGGAAAGCTCCAACTTCAACCCTAGACAAAGGACTCCAGACAACAGGGGATGCTGAGAGAGGGACAAATATCCCTCCCTCCCAGGGAAGAGCCCCTCCCCAATTAATCATCCAATACCAGTTAGTCAGCTCTGAGATCATATGTGCACAAGTAACATTGTATGGACGGAACAGGTTGCATTTGTATACTTAAGAATATGTACATACACATAAGACATATTAAATAATATATGCGTAATGACAATTAAAGCAAAGGAGGCTATGAATTTTACAGAGAGCCAAGTGGGTATATGGGAGGGGCTGAAGATAGGAAAGATACTAATGTTGTACTTATAAGCTCAAAAAATAAATATTGTTGCTGAAAAAAATAACCTAATAAAACAAACCTCATTAAGGTGCAAGTAAAGACCATAAGTTGCATTTATATTCCATTATTTTTGTGTTAAAATTTCGTTTCCATCTGTGGAGTTTTAAGCATGTAAAAAAGAAACCAAACACAAACCCTGCCTGTGTCGCAGAAGAGAGATGTGTAAACCATACAGGGAGGTAAATGTGGGTTGACAAATTCACAATATATGTCCTTCTCTAGAGACAGCCACATGGGGTGCAGGGGGCCGCTGTGAGCGCAGGGGAGCTTTATGGAGGAAGTGAGACGTGAACGCTTCTGAAATAGCAGGTCCCCAAGGTGACAGGAGTATGAGGGCTTTTCCAGGCAAAGGAAGCGGCATGTGCAAAAGCTGGGCGCATGATTTGGGGGTCTCCTGGGAGTCTATCCATCCAGAGCAGAGCTGCTAAAAAGGATGGAAAGTGGGGTAGCAGCTACAGCAGTTGTCTTACTGCAGGCCGAGTGAGACGCCAGACAACCTCAGCTCGTACTGTCTGTCCCAGTCTTCTCCGGTGACCTGTGGTCCCTGGCGTACCTCTGCCTTCTCTGTTTTGCCATCTCCCTCATCATGTAATGACAGTGCCCGTTCCTGTCTCAAACACACAACCTCGTTCCTATCCCTGAGTCAGAGCAGCAGGCTGAAGTGCTCCATCCCACCGCGGTGCATTCTTTGACAGACTCATAAGGATCCTCTGCAAACAACAGATATCAGATAGAATTCCAGGGCGAAGCTATACCACGACGCCTCTCCCCCACTGCTAATCCTGCAGCCAGTGACTGTCACCATGGATGCAAACAATGGATTTCTTTAGTCTCCTATTTCTGTCACTGTGACTTCTTGTAAAAAAGCTTCAGAGAGAGAGAGAGAGAGAGAGAGAGAGAGAGAGAGAGAGAGAGAGAGAGAGAGAGAGAGAGAGAGAGAGAGACCTTGAGAGAGAGAGAGAGAGAGAGAGACCTTGAAACACTTTGTAGGCTTCCTTCTCTTAGCCTAACCCATCCAATTCACAGAAATTTGAGGTTAGTTTTATTTTGTAGAAGTTAAAGATATTCTCAAAACCTCCCTTTACACTGTTTATTGGTGAGAAACTTTTCTACACATTCTTCCTCAATTGCTGGAGGGCTGCTGTCCTGGTGGGTTTCTTGATTATGAAGTAATCTGGTAATTTGGTATTATTTACAAGGGACTATTATATATACAGATGTTTATTTATGACTCAGGGCCTGTCTCAGGCTAACATCATTAAACAAGGATCAGTTATAATAAATATGTCTGTTTGAAGTTTTATGATTAAAATGATCACTAGATGCTCTGATTGGTAACTACTTATGAAATAATAGAGTTTTTTTCCCTTTTGTTGAGCCAGGGCTTCTCTGTGTAGCCCTGGCTGTCCAGAAACTCACTCTGTAGACCAGGCTGGCCTTGGGCTCAGAAATTTGCCTGTCTCTGCCTCCTGAGTAGTAGGATTAAAGGTGTACATATATGAAATAATTTTTAAAAGTTGAACATTAGGTGATGCGAAGCACATTTCCAAAACAAAACCTATATTGGCAAAAGGGAACTATATAGAGCTGACTTTATTCTTCTGAAGGTAGGTACACAGTTTTGTCATCACCATTTATTAAAGAGGTTGTCTTTTGTTGTAGCAAAGGTTGCCTTTTTTTTTTTTTTTTCTATGAAAAACTGGTGTCCACAGCCGTATGACTTTATCTCTGGGTTCCCTCTTAGGTTCCACTGGTATATACATCTTTGTGTACCAATACCATACCTTCTTTGTCATTAGGGCTTTGTAGTGTCGACTCGGGGTCAGATAATGTGACGCCTCCATATGTTGCTGTGGCTATCACAGTCTTTGCCTGTCCATACAGATTTTAAGAATTTTCCCCAGTTCTTTAAAAAAATGTCAATGGAATCTTGCAGGTGGGTATTGCACTGAATCTGGAGATGGTTTTTGAGGGTACAGGCATTTTCACCATGTAAATCCTACCAGTCCAGAAACACGGGAGTTCTTTTTTATCATTGTCTCAAGGTTTTCCTTGGGGAAGCCTTTTGCTCCCTTCATTATACATTTTGCCTGGGTCCTTTTTAAGCTATGGTAAATGGGAGATTTTTTTCCCTAATGCCTTTCTGAGCAAGTTTGTAATTAGTGTATATAAAAGCTGCTGGTTTTCATATGTCAGTTTTATGTCCTACAACGTTACTGAAATAATTGTGTTCCCAATGCCCTGAGGTAAGCATCAATCGGTCTATTTCAAAAGAGAAGAAGTGACTATAATTTCCTAGAGGGAACAGAGAATGATGTCAGTTGACAAACATAAGAGGAAAAAAGTATTACACTACTAAATAATAAGTATGAAATGCCCAACACATACAAAATCTTCTATGTATGCATTATTTCACTTCATACTTTGGAGATCTCTTGAGGAAGAGTCATCATCACTCTTGTTATGGGTAAGGAATTCATGAATAAAGACATAAAGAAATTCATGGGCATTCATTAACGCTAATGGTACACAGAGCAAGGTTTTGAACTTAGGAATCACTAAGATTTGAGACAAGGCAAGCCTTCACAGCCACCCATCCATCGTCTTAGCTCGTAAGTATGCTGAAAGGAAAGCTACAGATTGGACACACTTGTCCCCTACTTGTAACCTCACTTCACAGTCTAGATCTGTTTACAAATTTCAGCACTCATGATCTCTGACAATCCTTCAGGAAAGTGTTGCCGATTTCTTCGTTTTGGGGTCAAGAAACTAAAAACTTCAAGAAATACAAGAATTCGCCTCTGTCAATACAGCCAGTATGAGACTGACTGGAGACTAGACCTCAGGTTCCCAACTCCAAACGTTGGCTAGATTTTCCCACCCATCCTTTTCCAAGGAGGTAAGGAGAAAGTGGTCCTGGTTTGCCCACGCATCGTGCACAGAGCCTCCACAGATAAGGAGGCATCACTGTCTCTCTCTGTGCCCATAAAATGATAACTCAAATTAATAGCATGGCAACTTTAACTTTTTAAGTAAAAATGCATTAGCAATGAAAACTAAGGAAACAACAAACCTAATAACAGACGAAGGGCAAAAGAATCCTCCTCTTCATACATTTTCAAAAAATATTGTGGTTTTCTATTTTTTTGTTTTAGTCTGGCTGTTAGGTAGTCTTTCAAAAATTCAAAACATTTTAGAAATATGACAGCTTTAAAACCATTTTTACTGTGGGGAAGGAGGGATAGCAGCACCTTCTCAACATCACGTGAAAAGGGGGAGATTTTCTTAAATGAATCATTTCTAGCAACTTGGAAAAAGAAAACGAACCAAGAGACATTTGGGTCTCGTTAGTTCCTGAAGTGGGAGTGTTGATGTAGAAAATGGAAAAAGTAGAAGTCTCCCCTCCTGAGGGTGCTCACAGGGTAAAAAGTCGGTGTCGGCAACTCATACTCAGCATGGACAGCCACACATTCCCTTCTGCGGTTTATAACCAGAAGGGGAAAAACAAGTCAAAAAGGAAAATTCCCAAGAAGGTTTCAATTCATTCCTCAGCCTCAGAGCCCTGTTCGAGCATTGCTCAGTTCACACACACTGGTACTGAAATCATAGGTCTTTCACCACTGTCGTTGCCAAAAGAAAACTCCCCCGTTCAGATACGTGAGCATTTGTCTCCCACAAGTTCAAGGTGTGAGGAAGGGACCTGGCTTTCCGTTAGGAGCTGCCTCTAGCCACAGGTTTCAATGTTTCTCTTCTTTCAGTGGCAGGCAGCCTGTGGCTTTCAGAAGGAAACAAGAAATGATATCTTTCAAGTTAGTCAACAGGGAACTTGGTGTCAAATTAATGTATGTAACCAACATAATATAAAAAAGCAAAAAATAATATAAGATCATAATTTACATTTTAAAACACCGGGATTTAACACAGACCTTTATTATAATAAAACCCAGTCTGGGATGGGGGGTGTGGTAGATCTTGCTATGACATTCCCTAGGAAATACATTCTTATAGGTATAGCCAGATAAAATATGATTTACTAGTGGGGTGAAAGCTACTATTATACCCTACCATTTGCATTATATATTACTGTGAAATTATACTGAAACTGTGTTGAAGAATTAAAGCAAATTGTCTAACCAAAGGTTATGAGACATATTAAGGGAACCATGTCTATATAACTCAAGTCATGTGGCAGAGTGATGGGGGAATGTAAATTCAAATAAATTGCCTTGAAGTCCAGGAGCTCTCCATCTTGTCCTAAACACTGAATTGAGCAAGATCTTCTTACTGTCTTGGCTTAACCACACGGGCCGCTTGTAAGCACACTCCGTGCATTGGCATCTGAGAGCTCTAACACCTTTCCACACTTCCCAGGGTGCTACCAGCAAAACCAGAACACATTACCTCCGTCTGTGCCCATCTTAGTCAGCCTAGTTAAGTTCTTTTGCCTTTGCTTTTTAATTCTGCACATGGCAGAATTAAATGCGTCTCTGAAGAGGAACTCAATGAAATTCTTTCCCACGCTCCTGGAAATAGATGCCCACTCCTAAGTCTATGTGCTCAAGGCGGTTCATGCCCAGTTTTGGTCACCCTGTGTTTAGGTATTTTTGTGGGTGAAATAAATGTTTGTTAGCGATGTAGTAGTACCAAGTGTTGATTTATATGAATGTGAGGATTTCAGTGGCCCTCCAAAATTTTTCATCCCAAATGTCTGAGTTTTCTGTTTTTAGTTTTAAAACCATGGGCCACCACAATGGGTCATGGGAAGGGTACTCGATGTCAAACCTGATGGCTGAGTCCCATCTCCAAAGCCAGCTTTTTCCAGTTGCAATCAGACCGCCTGGTGCATGTGGCGCTCACACATCCCCCAACTAATAAATGTAAAAATTTAATTAATTCCATCTCAAAAAATCCCAAGGTGCACCAATTCACCGGTTAAAACTTTTGAATGAATCTAATTTTTAAATGATTAAAAACCCTCACCAGGCCCTTTTGTCTCAACTTCTATGGTTCACTCGCTCCTCTGGGCAGATATGATGAAGCAGACGTTTGGGGGTACATCTGGCAGGCACTCCCGTCTCACAATTCCTTTTTATAACCGGAAATACATACTGGTCAGATCTCAGTGGGGTTCAGCGCTGTCAGAGCACACGGCGTCTGTTTTGATCTGCTCTGTTCTGGAGTTACACATGTAGCTTTTGTTCACGCTGACATCCCTGCGTCTGCTCTATGCCAATCCAGAGGCCACTAATTAAAGGCTGGAAGTAACCAAACACAGTTTTGCTACAAAGCATGTGAAAGTTGTTAAAAATTTAAAAGGAACTGGGGATTCTCAATCCAGGCAGGACTGAGGAACGTGAGAACCTTACAAGCTTACTTAAGTGAAAATATTTCATAGCGAATTCGAGGCGTTTCACATCGACTTATTTAGCAGAATTAGCAGGATTGGCACAGTAGAAAAACAAGCTAATCTTTTAAGGCTACCAAATACCGACAGATGAAAGGGGGGAGCAGGGAAATACCCCATTTCCCTTGGCATGGTGACTTTCACTCTGAGGTTCTGGCTTGGCCACTTCTTAGAAAATTACCTGTCCATCTTATGACCAGAACTGTATTGGTTTAAAAATAAAAGACAGGGGGCTAGAGAGATGGCTCAGTAGTTAAGAGCACTGGCTGCTGTTCCAGAGGACAGGGGTTCAATTCCCAACACCCACACGGCAGCTTTATAGCTGTCTTTAACTCCTGTTCCAGGAGATCTGATGCCCTCATACACACATGCAGGGAAAACATAAATGTACGTAAAATAGAGTACGTAAAATAGAGGTATTTCATATTTCATGAGTAGACAGTCTGTACTTATCCATGAGTACCTAGACCAAAAGACTGAACGCTGCCAGTACACATACAATATCTTTTAACTTAGCAATGTGTTTCACAGTCGACATAAGGTCTTCTGCTGAAGTACAACATGGGGGAAAAAGGGAGGCCCCCTGTCTGGAACTCGAAAGGGGATAGCCATGTTGCTTTCTCTCTGCTTATGGTTTTTGACAGAAATGTAAGGTGTTGATGTAGCATATATGAGCCCAGCTGCTCCAACTAAGACCCAAGAAAGGAGGGAAATGGGGAAGTAGCACTGAGCTGCATAAGGGGCATGCTTGAACTTGTCCTTTATAAAACTCTGGAAAGCATTAGTCTATGTGCCAGATCCCACATCTTCAACTGGAAGTGTTACACAACCCATCAGCAGAGATACCCAGCCCACACTGCTCAATCCCTTGAAACCCCAATGGGCTATCATGCTGAGCACAAAGTCGTCATCAAACACTGGTATTTATCATTTTTATTTCCCCTTGTTTTTCTTTAAAAATTTAATTTGTCAGCAAAATAGCCAGGGATGACATTTTCATTTAAAAAATTGTTTTCACTTATATAGGTAGTAACATATATATATGTTATATATATATATTATATATATATATATATACTGTATGTTTACACACATGTGCACTCACACATCTGCACATATGAGCAGATAGCTAGAGATGATAGGTAGGTAGATAGATGATGCATAGATAGATAGATGATAATAGATGATAAATGATAGATGATAGACAGATGGAGAGATAACAGATAGATGCATAATCCTTCGTTGAATAAGTGCCTTCTTCCTGACCTTCAGATTTTCCTGCTCCCTCTTTTCCTGTAGTCATCGTCACCTTCCCCTCATTCAGGGTAATTTTAAATACACTCACATTTGCTTAAAAACGATGTTAGCTAAGTTTAATTACTTTTCATGAAACAATCCGATATTTTTAAATACATCTGCAGTCAAGAGTTTGCATTTAGAGGACTTTGGTTGGTTGGTTGGTTGGTTGGTTGGTTGGTTGGTTGGTTGGTTGGTTGTGATTCTGGTTTTTGCAGAGAATGGTGGACTACAGCTGTGTCTGCAATGCACAGGATGGGGCGGGAAGAAGTGCAGGTAAGGAAAAAGATTGCTGGTGTAAAGATAAACTCAGCTATGGAGTGAGATTGGAGCCAACCTGGGCTACGTGTCAGCCGAGCAGAGTCATTATTTATGTAAGATCTGCAAAGTCCATGGTTCTATTAGGCTGAGCTGATTATTTTTACAATTGATAGGTAAGTAAAAAGGCCTCGTGGTTTGTAAAGTAAAAGCTGGTGTGAGGACAAGGTAATGTTTCTGTCACTAAGAAACCATGCACAGGTGATGGGTGATACAGACACAGACCAGTGGCCCTAACGTGTGTGAGGCGACCTTATGGAACAGATGTGTCCTTCCTAGAAGACATTCCCATAAATTCTTGCCCAGAGGTCACTGGAGATTCAGGGAGATTTCCCTCTTACTCAGCTCTAGCCTGCCAAAACCTGACCCATGGCCCAACATTGTCAAAATTGCCTGTTTTTGTAGGATGACCTAATTCTAAGAGGGCACCTCCTAAAATGAAGACTTTGGAACTGGTTGGAAACAGAACAATATCAGAGTATGTTTGACAAATGTGGTTATTAAATGTAATTTTTAAAAAATTCTCTCTAGGGGTGCAATGATTAAAAATGTGACTTTTGTAAATGAAAAGTGGGTAATAGTGTATCTTAAAATAGGGTACCTTATTACTAAAAAATTTCAATATTCACTGTAATTATCAAATATTTTTGCTTATGTTTAAACTCAAATGCATATTAATTTTAATTATATGCATTGTAAAGGGATCCTCAATAGAGAGTCCACAATTTCCTTTTTACTGGCTGTTAAAATATCAGGTATGACATTGAAGGTGGTTTTGCTTCCCTGGCCACTTCTCCCCACCATCCCATTTCTAAAATAAACTTGTATACATTTTATAATGAGAAGCATGCATGTTATTATTTAGGATGGAGAAGATGTTTAGATTCACTAAAAACCATAGATATTTTATCCTAATTTATGTCTAGTCTTTGGGGATTTGTTAACAGTTTTTACAATGTTGGAGAATTACTTAAAATAACACTCATGGAAACCTGTTGTTTGCATGACTTTATAATTATGAATCTTGCAAATATTCCTGCTTTGTAAGTCTGTTTTGTGCCAGGACAAATGGAATCCAAGAAACAATACAATTAACAAAATTTGGTCTCAGGTGGATCTGGCTTCTGAGTGAACAAGCCTGAGATTTACAATGCAGGACTAGCACAAATGTCTCATTACCTAGGATTATCATAATCCTGGAAATGACAAATTTTAAAATTTGTAGATTCATTTTAAGACCACAGAGGAGGCTGAGGGAAGGAGTATGTATTTATTGTGACCAGGTGTTCCTGGCCCACCGTCTTTAATGGCTAAGACCACGTTGCTTTGTCCCCAGAGCTCTGTTCAGGAAGGCATAAAAGGCATAGATGTTTAAGAGGGCCTGGTAAAATCTTCACCTTTACTGCTCAAAGGTACCTCATTCTAGGGGCAGACCTCAGTAGCTTCCACGTTAGGGAGAGAAGTGCTGAGATTTCTGAAAACAGATGTTGAAGTCAGTAAATTCAGCCTGTGGCTCATACATCACCCTATTGGATCCAACAGAACTGTGAGACATTGAACTCATTAACACAAACATGGCTGGGATTGACATGTAAAACAAACCTTGCTTCAAATTTAAATAAAACAGTAAAAACAAACAAACAAACATGAAAAGGCAAAAAGAAAAAAAAACACAGAAAGAAAGGAAAGAAGGAAGGAATAAAAAGAAAGAAAAAGACCCAAGAAATGCCATGAAAAACGACACAATTGGGTAATTCTCAACTCACTTATAGTGAGCTAGTTGTAGAATCTTTGTTGCCATTGAAAACACAACATGCAACATAAAATAGTCCCAATATAAAGTGTTGGAGCCGTCGGTCTCTTTAAATTACAGGATCTATGTGCAGAGAACAACTGTCTTCTCCAAGAAGACAGCTTCCTCTTTTTAAAGCATCATTTGTTATTTTGAGTGTGTATGTATGGGCCTGTGTGCTTTCACACACACTGCATGGAGGTAGGAACCCTCCAAGGCCAGGAGACTGTGTCAGATGTCCCAGAACTGGAGTTACCAACAGTTCTGAATGTCCACGCAGGTACTGGGAACCAAACCTAGGTCCTTTACAAGAACGGTAAGGGCTCTTAAGCCCTGAGCCATAGCCCCCAAAGAAGGCTTTCTTAATATTTTACCCCACCACAATCTTTCCCCAAAATGATTGAAGCAGTCCTTAAAGAGCTATAATTTAGCCAGATGTGTTGGGCCCCACCTGTCATCTCAGTCCTCGAGAGGCAGCCGGAAGGCACACAGCAGAAACGCAGAAACGTGGGCTGCTCTACCAGACTCTCTAACAGCCCACATTGACTTTCCAAAGGAGTTCCACCCTTCCCGAGCTCCACTCCACGTGAACTAGGATGGGCTGAGAAGAAAGCATCACTGGTAGATGCTGACACTTCCTCTAGGGCCACACCCACCATCTCCCAGCTTAGGGGCTTGGGTGACTTGTTTTGGTTCTTTCTGCCTCTGTGGCCTTGTTTGTTGATGAAGATGTTCATGAGGAAGACGGCTTGTAAGTTACTCCACCTTTAAGCAAAAGCTGATGGCTAACCAATTCTCTGTGCACCGTCTTTGTCAATGCAACAGACATAACGATACAAACTAGCAAAACCGAGTGAGAAGAATGATTGCCAAGTAGTGCAGAGAAAACTGCCTCAGTTAAAAAGAGCAGTGTGGCTGCAGAAACCCACAGAGACAGCTGACCTGAACAAGGAGGAGCCAACGGCACCCAGACTGACAGCTGCGAATCCAGCATGGGACCAACTCAGACCCCCTGAACATGGGTCTCAGTTAGAAGGCCTGGACAGTCTAAGGGACCTCGGACAGTGGAACCTGGTGCACAAAAGGACCTTGGGGACACATCCCCCATGGAGGGACACCCCCTTAACCTAGAGACAGGAGAGAGGGCCTAGTCCCTACTTCAAATGACTTGACAGATTTACATGACCCCTCCTGGATGGCATAGCCCTACATGCGGAGTGAGGGTGGGTGGGAGGGGAGGGTGGGAGGGATACATGTGAGGGGGGAGAGAAGGAAAGAGGGAGGGAGGGAAGGAGGGAGGAAGAGAGGGAGGGGAGAGGGAACTGGGATCGATATGTAAAAAATAAATAATTAATAAACAATAATAATAATAAAAGAGTAGTGTTTGAATGATTCCATGCTACATGATTTCAAATTCTTTTCTCCTTCATCTGGGTGAAAATCCCAGGGCAGACTGAATAGAGGCTTATTCAGAGAAGCTTCCAAACGTTTCCAAGGACAAACACAATAAAGTCGGCCTCCCACCAGGTTGAGGCAGTAGATTTTTAAGACATAGCAGACAGCTGGAATACACTTGCCTGCCAGAGTAACAGCAGAAACTCTCACTTGAGCTTAGAGCCCACTGCGTTAAGAAGAGAACCTCTTGGAAATATAACATCGGTGGCATGCCTGTGTCTACGTTCCTATCGGTTCAAGTCCACCAGTGGGAAATGACAGAGGCGAGTGAAGACGGCTACCTCACCAACGTGAACCCCGGCAACTGGGCTCTAATTCCACAGATCTCTCAGGGGCCTTTGCATCCGCTGTCGTAGCGGTCATAAGATGGGGAAGGTAACGGCGGATCATTGCCTTTCACTCAACACTTCTCCTGCCGAGAATTTTGCAAATGTCACAGCCATACAATTTACACGCTCCACGGATTGTGAACAATTTTTCTATAAACTTCCAGCCGTAGGTCCAGCAGCATTAAAGCTCAGTACAACCCAAGCACAAGAACAAATGGCCTGGGAACTGACTACCCCACCACTCCGATACCCCAGGGTGCTGTTCCGGCCAGAGTGGGGCACCACCGTGAGCACGCAGTAACGCTCCGTCAAAACATTGGAGTTGTAGAGGTAGTCTGACAGATGCAGTCTGGCCAGAGGAAGCTGTGTCACTCGGCGCGGTCTATGAGTGCTAAGACTCTTGCCACACACCCTATTGGCTCTCCATCTGCTTCATGCTCCCATTTGAAAATGTGGATTCTTGGCTTTCTATGCCTGATGCTTACTGCTGAGCTTCCCTGCCAAAGTGAACTGTCATCCCTCAGGAGGCAACGTACCAAACAGACTCTTAGCACATCTTATCACAGCAACAGGGGAGCAACTGATTTAATCACTCTGAGTATGAGTCTAACGGATTCCCCCATCAAGGCTGGATGCATTGACACTTGTAAGACATTGTCCGAAACCTCTGCTCACCATGAATTTCGGCAAAGGCAGACACCTTGAAGAACAGCCTCCATCCCTAACCCAGAGTGTCAAGGCGTGCATGCCCAGGCTTTGGCCAGTAACAGAAAGCAAAGGAAGTAGGAGGTTACTTTTTCTGAGTTGGTACCCAGAAACGTGACCACACTTCACATCGGTACATGGTAGAAACACTACAAGGAGTTTGGGGTAGGGTTTCTGAAGAGCACAAGTACATTATCTTATTAAGGGGACAATCATTTCTTCTGTCTGCATAGCGTGGCTTTAGGTGAATTGGCCTTCTTTGAAGAATGGACTCCTGGACAGATGATGACAGATCCAACTGGATATACTCTTAGTTTTTATCTTCAGAAAGAAGTTTTATTCAGTTTTATATTATGGATGTCTTTCCTGCATGTATGTCTATGTACCACATAGTATGCCCAGTGCCAAGAATGGGCAAAAGAGGGCATTGGAGGCCAGGAAAGGGCACTGGGTTCTCTAAGACTATAGTTATGAGCTGCCATTGGGTGCTGAGAATCAACCCAGGTCCTCTAGAAGAGCAGCCCACCCTCCTAACCACCGGAACCATCTCTCCATCCCCCGACAGGATTAACTCTTCAGGGATAAGACAATAGTATTCAGTACTCTAAATACTGAAGTGTCTGTTGACCAGGATGTCCAAGTGATGGCCAAGTATACACACTGTCTAGTGTTACCATAGAAACAGGAGGTGGGGCTCCAAACTGACTGAGGGAGGGGTTCATCCTCAACAGCCTCTAAGGCTGTTACAACATTCCCCTCTTAAGAGATCCAAGATCACTGAGAAACTGGGTTTGAAGTTTCCATGTCCACCATGAAAAAAAAACATAACCCCACTGTTCACCAGAGGGATCAGTGTCCCCACTGACCCGAGTTTCAGTCACATAGATCACTTCCAGGTAGGGTACTCATTTAAGAAAAGTTAGATAAGAAGCCACAGCTTCCCCCTGGCCTGTAGCCAGGACAGAACTAAGGGCATCTTCAGCTTCTGACCACAGACAAGAACAGAAGTGCCACTTTCAGGAGGGGGGGGAGAGATCGCTCTAAGTCACCTGACCAGTTTTTACCTCCTGTCTCCATCACTGCTAGTCAACCAGGCTTCTGTCAGGCATCTTCGTATCTTCTATGCCCAAGTGATGAGCCAAGGCTTTAGTGACCTCTTCACAAGTAGCGGCCACCTAGCTGGATCCAGTCTTATGTCCATAGTTCCACTCTACCAGTGTCCATGGGGACTGAGCAATGGAAAAGTCGGTCCTGCCTTCAGGCACTCACAGTTCGGCAGAAAAGCTGAGCACTGAATGTGCACTGCCATTCACATCAACATAGTATCATCGACGTGCACGCTGTCAAGAAACAAGGCAGCAGGATGCCAAATGTGAGTAAAGCATCAGCCCATCAGCCCAGGCCGTAGGAGCCCAGCAAAGCTTCACTAACATGACGTGTGTCAACCAAGCAACGGACTCCCTCTGAAATGTTTCAGGCAGAGGGGACAGCATGTACAAAGGCCCTGGGGCAGAAGGGAGCTTGATAGAAGAAGGGTACTAGTTTCAGTTACTAAACACACCATTCCTCTTTGTTTGACTACAGTGCGGTATGTTCAAGACCCTGCTCCCATAAACTGAACACTAGAAAAAAAGAGGCCAGGCCACACAGGATGGCTCAGCAAGCAATGGCGCTCGACACCAAGCCTGACGACCTGAGTTCAATTCCCAAGACCCACATGGTCGAGGACTGACTTCTACACATTGTTCTGTGACTTCCATATGTATACCATGTGTGCCCACACTAATGCACACATACACACGTGAACATGATAGTGCCTGAAGAGGGAGAGGCCAGCAAAGGATTCTGGGTCCCAGGTGATCACACTGTTGGCTGTGCTATAGGGAAGAAAGACTCCTGGAATGTTCTTTAGCATGCCACACGGCCTGCCTCTCTCAGGCCGGACTTTCACTGTTACCACACAGTCTTCTGTGACAAGACTGCGGAACACAAAGGGCTGGCCAGGGAAAGAACCCCACCGTCCCTGGCGTTAAAGTGACGCTCTCCCACAATGGCCGTGTGATAACGGCAGCCTGGACTAATTTCCCAAACACTCCCCTCGATGCCTACATCAGGTTTTACTCCAACTTATGTATCTCCCAAAACAAACAGTTATGGGGAGGGGGGGAGAGGGGGGTAAAGGAAAGACAAAAAGAAAAGTAGGAAGGAAGGGAGGAGGAAGAGAAGGAGGGATGGAGGAGGAAAGGGAGAAAAGGAGGGAGAGGGGAAAGAAAGAAGGGAGGGAGGGAAGGGAGAAAGAAAGGAGGGAAGAAGGAAGGAAAACAGAAAAAAGAAAAGAAGGGAAAGGAGGGAGGAAGGAAAAAAATAAATCTGCCCTGGACCTTCCCGCACTTAGAGATTCACAGGGCTTCTGAATGCCAGCCTATAGTTTTTCAAGGCTCAGACGACATCATCACCCAGCGTAAGGAGCCCAACAAAGCTACTCCCACCCGCACCTTCGAGGTGTGTGGTCCAGAAAAGCAGTCCGTTCAGAGGACAAAGCCGGCTCTCTTCTTCCCACTTCTCACTCACTCACTGATTTCTCCAGGTAAGGAAGCAGACGTGATGAAGTACAGGAAACACTAGAGGGGTGGGCAGGCGGAGGAGGGGCAGCAGAGGGTCGGGGGAGCCACAGTCTCCTTAGGATTTTAGGAAGCATCTCATCCGAGAGCTCCAAGGGACTTACTGGGCGTGGACCCCATGACAGAGCCACGCGAGAACTCACTTTGTGCTTAGAAATTAGTGTAAGGTGGAACCACAGGTCACACGGTGTTTTCTTAATTCCAGATCCCCGGGGACAAGTCTGAGGCAGCAGTCCTCAGAGCCAGATGCGGGATGGGGCAAAGCACCCCACCGCTCCCCACACACACACTATACACACTCACACACACACTCACATACTCACATACACTCACACACACTCATATACACACTCACACACACTCACACTCTCACACACTCACACACACTCATACACACACTCTCACACACACCATACACACTCACACTCACACACACTCATACACATTCACTCACACACTCACTCACACACACAGACACACACTCACACACACTCACACACACTCACACTCTCACACACTCACACACACTCATACACACACTCTCACACACACCATACACACTCACACACTCACACACACACTCATACACATTCACTCACACACACTCACTCACACACACAGACACACACACTCACACACACACTCACTCACACACACAGACACTCACACACTCACACACTCATACATTCACTCACACACACTCACTCACTCACACACACAGACACACTCACACACACTCATACTCACACACACACAGGCACACACACTCACACTTGCATACTCACACACACACATACACTCACACACACACTCATGCTCACACACACTCACTCACACAGACACACACTCACACACACACACTCACACGCACATACACACACAGACACACACACCAGCTCTAATTCTCTGACAGTTTCCTGTCAATAGTCCCTACAGGAAAAGTCTAGTCTCCCGGTAGATGTCCTCATTTTCATCTGCTCCTCTTCCTCTCTTTGGGCAAATCACTGTGCTGCCCAGCAGCAGCCCTACTTTCTATTGCAAATGGCACAATGTAGAATTTTCACAAAGCTGTGTTAGGAGTTGTGGGACACGAGCTTCGTGCTGGCTGGCTTCTCCCGATCACTCTCTTCCAGAGTGCTTTGTGCCCTCCACAGCCATACCACCCTGAAGGCACCCTGGTCTCCTCCACTGCGTCCAAAGGAGGCGAAGAAAGGACGGGGTGATGAAGAAACTGATGAGGGAAACATTGAGCCACCCTCTGAACCACCATCGCCCCGGGAGACCTAAAACCCATTCCTTCCTTCCGGTCTTCGAAGCAAGTATTTCCCACCGAGTGTCCCTGTGCACAGCGATTCTCACGCAGGAACTACTCCAGTCCACTTTGCAACCGGGACCTGGAGCTTCTTGCCTCTCTTAGCGTTCGCCTGCGCCAGGCTCGGCTGCTTCTGGCAGGATCACCTTCCCGCATGACTTCTGCCGGAAATGTCCGGTAACACCAGGCAATCGAATGGACAAGGGATTCAGAGTGGGCAGGGTCAGGAGCTGCCTGACACCCAGTGGCCTCCGTTTTGAACCTTCCCTCCCCAGGGTTTCCACTGGGGAGTATCAAACTTCCAGGACACTTAATATGCGGGAACCGGGTCACTACCCCAGTCTGTTCACCACACAGGGAGTAAGGGAAAGCCTAGCTTCCCTGGACACGAGGCCAAACGTGTATTTCAAAATGGTATTTCATGGGGGTAGGGAAAGAACTTTATTATTATTCAAAGAAAACTTTCCTTGGCACGACAAAATTAAAAGATTTTGAAACTTTGTCTTTTTTTTTTTTTTCCATTTTTCCCAAAGGAGGAAACTGTAAAAGCTGGCCCCTGAAAAATGATATAGTAAAATGTAGCTTTATTCCCCTAATCTCTTACTGACACTGCAGCTGGTGGTGATCTATTTAGCATAACACAAAAATAATGCATTCGAACCAAACAGATTCGAAACGCTTTAAAATAGTGAAAGCTATTTACTTGATTGATTAAGTTAAAGTGTTTACATAAAAGTGTCATATTTTGACATCAGTCATACAACACCACATCTGGTACTTCTAATTAAATTGTGTGTGGGGGGGAAAAAGACTACATTTTTATTCAGCCACAACAACATGGCTAAGGGGAAGAATGAACCTATTCCTCATGCCTGGAGCCTGGGATCTGCAGTTGTGGCCTGTGGTGGCTAAAATCCCCAGATTTGGACTCTGCAAGGTTTTCATAGCCCCCAACACGTGTTTTGTCTGAACAAAGGCTGAGCAACGGGGCCCACCTCTGTGAGGTCAACCTTGCTATTTTTCTTATTCTGATTTAAACCTCTCCAAGCGCCCTGAGTAAGGTACAACGTAATGAGGGTTAGAATAAACTTGTCTTAAGGAATTGGTGTTCAGGGCCCAGGTAAGGCGTTTTGTTTTGTTAAGCTTTGATTTTGCAGATTAGGAATCAAACTGCAGGAACTTTAATGGGGAGTGAGGGAGTGAGACCCTATTATTCACTCCGAACAGGAACCATTTGTATCTTCGGGGAAGCTCGGAGTCCATACACATCTTAGAAGCAGAGCACTTGATTTAAAACACTGGACCCCCCCCCCATGAAATATTTTACGTACAATGAAACAGAGGAGAAAATGGCTCTGCTTGCTGAGGCAAACTTACTTCGCTTTTAATATAGACAAATAATCCTTCAAAATTCTTTTTGTTTTTTTAAGTTAAATTATGTCCACCCCATGTGCAGATTCAATTTACCCTCTAAGTACATAGTCAGCCTCCCCTCTCAGGGAACCATCCATTTACCTAAGAAGGTGCGGGGGGGTGGCTGCTGTATTTTCTTAAAGAAATTCCTAGCATTTTTTCCCCCTCCTCCCTTTTCGCCTGAAAGACTAAGCTGAGAAATGCTGCTCCACAGTAAAAGGAAAATGGGTTTGAGCTTCAAAATCAGGAAATTTGGGTAGTAAAACATAAGTTATAAAGTTGATGGTTAGGGCAAAATAAATGGGGCTCTTTTAAATGGGTTAAGTGTCAGCCACGAGAAGCAATGACTTCCTATAGAGAGTCAGCCATCCCCCACCTCCCTCCCCTTGGCACACGCTGCCTGCAAAAGGTCCATGATGGCTCCACATCCCAGCATGCATGTGGGATGCACACTTATTTACCATCTACTATGCTCAACTTAGGGTAAAAGTAAATATGAAGGCAGCATCCGTGAAGAATTGCAAAGGAGGCGGAGGTAACGCTGTGTGCGGTGTTTGATTTAAAATGTTAAAATATTAACAGAAGTTTTCTACAGCAGAGTGTTCCTATCACAGTGAAATGACTCATAAGAATGCTAAATTCAAACCAGATGGGCACAAACATTAACCGAAAAAAAAAAAGTCATATATTTAAGGGTCAGCATGGGTCTTCATAAAAATGAAGGTCTTGTCTGGGTTAGCAAGGATTGAACTTGCAGAAGTAAGAGGGAAAATATTAGTGACTTTCTTTTAAGTAGACAGGCCACCATCAGCCGGAAGAGCTAACATTTACAAAACTTAGATTGCTGTTTTAATTCATCAAAGATGGCTGTGTCCATCGGAAGACTTCAGATGCGCTGGGACAGGGGTGGCTGTGCAGCCAGAGACAAAAATCTTCTTGCTTCCCACCAAGAAGTAACCGTCATTGAAGATTTGTGTGGTATAGAGACTTCCAGCCCGCACTCCTGGCAGAGTGTCAGCTTTTACTTCTCTTTCAACAGGCCACAGAGGAAAATTCCCATTGCTGGGTCAGACACCCTACCAAACTCTAGTCTCTTGTTTAATATATATATATATATATATATATATATATATATATATATATATATCCTCCCATTTCTCCTTTTCTGTCTGCTCCTCTGAGCTTTTTACCATTTACAGATTGTCTGAGGCATGTGCTGTGTTTAAATGTGTACATACCCTACAAGAAGAAAAATATGTGGCCTCAGAATTAATATTGGTTTTGACTTATAGGGAAATTCCAGTTGTGTTTAACTTGGACTGTGGCATCCAGGAGCTTTACAGAGAGGGGAAGCGAATGTGTTTTGAACAGAAATATGAATCGGGAGTTCCCTGTTTTGTTGCTGGGATCCCGGACAACAGGAGGAGAAATGACAAGCACATATTCAGGCTGGCAGCCATAGTCCTCAGCCCGTGAGCCTGTCAGCTATGACTAGGGACGACAGGCCTGCCAGGAGCAAGAAGGTAGCGCAGGGGATGGAGTTTGGGATTCCGTAGGTGGCCTCTCCTCTTTGGGTCCCTGTGATAGATGCCCCGCCCGGTGCTGGGGCCTCATGATACCCTGTGCTGTTTACCTTTCCGAAGAAACCCAAAACCACAGACCTAACTATTTGTGGTCACCAGAGATCGTACGGCAGGCTTTCTAAGGGCAGTTGTGTTAACTCCAGAATCCTGGCCCGAGTCCAACTAAAGTAATTACATTCTGCTCCCCTCAAGCTCCCCCTGAGGTTTCCATTGAATCTGATCGTCTGGACCCTCCATCTAGCAGCCTGGCTGGCATGGTGGTGGTTAGCATTCCACAGAGGAGAGGCAGCCTGTAAGATCACGCTGGAAGGAATGAGTGCCCCATCCTCACCAAGCGGTGGCAAGTTGGAATTAGCCAAGTGTGTGGGGGGACCCCGATTTGGGGTGTGCTCACAATGGCAGCTGCAGGGAAGGTGGCAGCCGCCTTTGCCCTAGGGAGCCATCTCTGTAGATGGCGGATGCTTTAACTAAAACAAGTATAAATCTTGGGACGGCAAAGTCGAGCCCTCCCACCTTCTGACTGGAAATCCCGTATGTGGGGCAGGGCTGGTTCAGGGGGTGAATTGAAAAGGCACCCAATCTAAGTAGAGTAGCGCTCAGAGACCTGAGCAAGGGAAGGGTCTGGAAATGATGTCACGTGAGGGGTGGGTAAAGGAACTTGGGATGGTTATCTACAAAGGAAGAAGAAAGAAGAAGCAAGAAGGGAAGGAGGCTAGAGGTTAAAGAAAAAAAAATACAAAGAAACAAAAGAGTGGTGAAAGGCAGGAAAGAGGAGTGGGGAGCAAGGGGAGGAGAGAAAGAGAAGAAACCGAGGCAGCAGGAGAGAGAGGGAGAGGGGGAGGGAGAGGGAGGAAGGGAACAAGGGAGAGGGAGAAAGGGGGAGGGGGAGGGAGAGAGGGGGGAGAGGGAGAGAGAGGGAGAGGGGGGAGGGGAGAGGGAGGGAGGGGACAAGGGAGAGGGAGAGAGGGGGAGGGGGAGAGAAAGGGAGGGAACAAGGGAGAGAGGGGGGAGAGAAAGGGAGGGAACAAGGGAGAGAGAGGGACAGGGAGGGAGGGAGGGAGAGAGAGGGACAGGGAGGGAGGGAGGGAGAGAGAAGAGAGAGAGAGAGAGAGAGAGGGAGGGAGGGAGAGAGGAGAGAGAGAGACAGAGGGAGAGGAAGAGAGAGGGAGAGGGAGAGAGAGGGAGGGAGAGGGAGAGAGAGAGAGACAGAGACAGAGAGAGAGGAGAGAGGGGAGAGAGAGAAAGAGAGAGAGAGACAGAGACAGAGACACAGAGAGAGAGACAGAGGGAGAGAGAGAGAGAGAGAGGAGAGAGAGAGAGAGAGAGAGAGGCTGGCTAGAGATCAAAAGAGAGGAGAGGAGAGGGTGGAGAGAGAAGGAAGGCAGGCAGCAATTGAGAACACAGGTACACAGGAGCAGGGTTGTAAGAAACCAC
Organism: Cricetiscus sungorus; assembly: GCA_030556225.1. Taxonomy (NCBI): domain Eukaryota; kingdom Metazoa; phylum Chordata; class Mammalia; order Rodentia; family Cricetidae; genus Cricetiscus; species Cricetiscus sungorus. The sequence continues at coordinate 7,472,465 of JANBXA010000616.1, forward strand.
AAAGCGGCAGGAGAGGGGCCTCTCTCCCAGATGCGGCTGTAATGTCTTTCTTAGCCACTGAGCGCATCAGTGCAACTCTCAGTCACGTGCGGAGACGCCTTAATTCAAGTCTATCGGCAGGAGACATCCATCCGACCGCCAGCTCACTCAGGACTTAACTACCCATGCCACTAATTACGCCCTGTCACGGCTGCCAGTGGATACCTTGTGGTTCTGAACGCCACAGCTCATCAGCCTGTCTCTAATATTCGCCAGAGCAGAGACCATGACATTTTCCCATGTATTTGATAGTGCTAAGCTAGGCTGATTCAACTGTTCAGCCAGGCCCTTTTCAACAGCTACGCGTTAAGAGCCTCACATACAGCTGGGCAGTTGTGATGCACACTTTAATCTCAGCACTCAGCAGGCAGAGGCAGGTGGATGTCTATGAGTTAGAAGCTAGCCTGGTCTATATATTGAGTTCCAGACAGCCAGAAGTCTACATCGTAAGACTGTGTCTCAAAATGAACACTCCCCTCGCCCAATAAAAAAATGAAAGAAACCTCTCGTCAAAGATGACCTCCAAATACACTCCATAAAGTGTGTCTCAGGCTTCTATTGCTGTGAAGAGACACCATGACCACAGCAACTCTTATAAAGGAAAACATTGAATTGGGGCTGGCTTACAGTTCAGAGGTCATAATCGCCGTGGTGTAAATCATGGCGGTGTGCAGACACACATGGTTCTGGAGAAGGAGCTCAGAGACCAACGTCTTAACCCACAGGCAAGTAACAGACTGCCTCCAGCAATACCACACCCACTCCGACAAGGCCACACCCACTCCGACAAGGCCACACCCACTCCGACAAGGCCACACCTCCTAATAGTACCACTCCCTCAGGCCAAGCATTCAAACACACATGAGTCTGTGGATCTGTACCTAATTAAAACACCACAAAGTGTAAGTCACTTGCTTCTGATGATTTATTCTTTTTATTTTATGTGTACTAATGTTTTGCTTGAATGCGGCTATGCATACCATGCACATGCAGTGCCCAGGAAGACCAATAGAGGGCGTGGGCTTCCCTGGAGCTGAGCGACACTTAGGCAGGCAATGAGAATGGAAAATCCTTTTCTGTAAGAGCAGCCAGTACTCTCGCTGAGCCATCCCATTCCATAAGCCCAAAATACAGTTTATTTTATTTTTTTTATTCCAAATGCTTGGGACCAGAAATGCTTCAGTTTTTATATTTTTTTTTCAGAATCTGAAACATCTGAGATGTGTTGGGGATCGGTCCCAAGTCTAAGTACAACATTCCTTTGCTTTTTATGGACCCTAATCATAGCTTGAGGGTAACTATGTGTAATAGTTTAGTATCTCTGTGCACAACAAAGTTTATGTACATTGAACCCATCAGATGGATGGCAATTCATCGATCAAAAAATTTCACCATGCAAGAAACCCATGTAAATACAGATTAAGAAACAACATGAGACTTCAGTCTTTTGGTCTTTCTAGTGAAAAGAAAACAGTTCCGTGTGTGTGTGTGTGTGTGTGTGTGTGTGTGTGTGTGTGTGTGTGTGTGTTGTGTTTGGGGAAAGGGTAGCAGTATCAGGCAATTTAAAGAACACTAACATCTTTCCCTATGAGAAACATCCCATTTACAACGACACAGGGTTTTGAAGGAGTAAAAAAAAAAAAAATAATTATACATCCATGATTAAATTTCTGGGTTGTTGAATCAAGCTTTATTGATCCAGTGGAATTGAAGGGCTTTAAGAAAGAACAACAGCTGACCCACCCAATCGTGAGAGCCATAGACGAAGCCATCGTGTGTGGCCAGCTTGCCAATTAGTAACTAAATGTAAGGACTATGAAGGGAGGTTCAAAGAACGCAGGTATTTTGGCTCATGGTTGATGCTGTTATGAATATATGATATTACCTGCAATACCCTGAGCAACACGAAGAGGGCGTCCTAAGAAGGAAATGGCTGTGTCAGCAAGGCAATAAATACCCTGCCAGAACGTGAAGTCAGGTCTCCTTAGCTCCTCATCTGTACAGCTGTGTAAGATTTCAAAATTCTTCGTCCTCATCATGTGCGCGTGCGTGTGAGCATTCTGCTATATGGTCCTGTTCTCCCTGTCCCGGTACCCAAGTCAAAACACGGAACGGTGAAAGAACTCCATAGCTGCCATATCTCACCTGCCAAATATTTCCCTTATCACAGACAGTGTTTCTAAAGCAGTTTGTAAACACAAGCACTTTGTACAAGGGAAACTACACTTTACGGGATATAAGCGGGTTTTAAAGTGGCTCGATCTCGGGCTTTCAGGCTGCTTTCCATTAAGATGTACATCAGCTTGAATTTGTCTACTGCTAATTAAAATGACTGTTGAGGTTTTTTCTGGTTTTTTTTTTTTGTTTGCTTTTTTTTTTTAAGTTAGGCTTATGGAGCTTTTCGGATTTCACGTGTGCTGATGACGCATGCTCAACCTGCACAGGAACAAAAGAAAGTAACCCACTAAAGCAGAAGATTTGTGGGAGACTTTAATGAAGCTGGGTGCAATTTGGGGGTTCTGGAGATAAAAGTGCTTGCTGCCAGGCCCAAAGAATTCAGTTCCATAGTCAGAAGGCACATGGTAAGACAGCAGACACATCCACAAATTGTCCTCTGACCTCCGTATGCATGCAATGGCAAGAACCCGAGTCCCATCACCATGCTAAATAAACAAAGAAATGAGTGAGTACAATGTTCATAGGCCATGGTGTCTGAGGGAGTGATTTCAAAGAAAGGAGACTATCCTGAGAATAAAGGCCTGAGAAATAGGAAACCCAAAGGGTTTCCTGGACATAAATACTGATGGGTCTTCAGATATGGGATACAATTTGGAGGCAACCAGGAGGCAAAAGGAAACACCCCCCCAATACCGCTGGAAGGCTCTGAGGAGTCACTACTGAACTCAGCAGGTCGTGGTTGGCCATTCAGTTTTATGGCTGGTTTCAGAGCAATAGCCATGGCAGAAGCTTCAAGGGGCTGAAGGGGGTAGATTGTGGCACTGAAGGCTGGGGTCTTCCAGGTCAATGCAAGTGTGGTTTGACACAGTAGTATGCTAGGAGGCAAAGGTAGATAAGGGGGCCCTATCCTGACATCGTAGCTGATGTCATATGATGCCACTGTTCTGACTTTCTGTGAGTACCATGGTTCACTTCCACTGCCTTCCCCTGAGTCTCTCCCTACTGCCACCACAGGCTAACAGTGTGGTCCAGCTGTGGGGAGGGGTTCAAGGATAAGTTACAGAGGGGAAGAGGAAAGCATCCTTTCTGTAAAATATAACAGAATGTAATATTTTCATTACAATGTAACTCCTACCCATTTACCAAGCCTGGGTTCCAATCTGTCACCAGATGAAGTTTATTACATCATGAGCCCACGAAGTCTTGAAAACTGGAGCCCTTTATTTCTGCCCCTATAATCCTTAGCAGAAAACTCAGACTAATAGCTGAGCGGCTGTGGCCAAATCAAAATGGGGTGTATCCTGAGGGGGAGGCCTGGGTTTCAGCTCATCTGTTAGGGTAGCTACAAAGTGATGGGAATGTTCTTATGTTCCTTCTTGGACGCAAGACCCTGGAGCCATTTCCTGAGGGGGAATGTGATAAGAAAGGGATATAATTCACAGGCTCTTAGAGACCGCCATAACCTAAGAATAAAGAGGTTACTGCACGGCGAGAAATGCCAGCATCTCTACTTAATGCTTCTCTTGGGCCTTGAAATGTTCCCAAGGCAAACAGCATGGTTTATGCTTCCAAGAGGATACAAATTCCTCTTTAGTGAAATTAGAGAGACGATGCCTTCAGCTACCAACATTTTCAAGCCGTGTGGCTTCGATACTTCACTTTCAATCTTGAAGAAGAAGAGAAAAAACTGAACAGAATATTTAAAAAAAAAATCGATGAATGAAATGAACAGGTTGTTCTGCTTTTTAGGAGTAGAGGTCATAAGCTACAATGTGTTCCCACAGGGTGGCAAACTGCCATCTCTAAGTTCTAGGGACAGACAACCTCTTCTGGGGAGACTGCACACAGTCCAAAGACACACTCTAGAGCGCCGGTTCTCAACCCTCCTAACGCTGCAACCTTTTAGCACAGCTGCTGCGCTGCTCCCCCCCCCCGCCATAAAACCATCTCATTGCTACTTCATAACTGTAATTCTGATACTGTTATGTAGACATCTGACATGTAGATATCTGATAGGTGACCCCTGGGGAAGGGTTGCTTGACTCCCAAAGGGGTCAGGGGCCACAGGTTGAGAAGCTTCTGTTCTAGCTGCTTTGTCAAGATGAGGGAATGTGGTGGCATAGAGGCGGGGTGTTTCCAGGAGCAGATAGGACCAGGAGTGAACTAACGCAGATTAGGATGCGTCTCATCCCAGCATCTAAAAATGCCCAAAATAAGCCCCTTGCTGAGAACTGGCATGTGCTAGAAGGTTCTAACACCTCTACCTTACGGCAGAAATGGAGCTTGCTTATGGGAGACGATCTGTAGGGTATGGCCTTTTGAAGATGAAGTGCCTCCCGTGGGCCTATGCTTCAACGCCTGGTCCCCGAGTTTTAAAGCCTTTAAGAGGTGGGGCCTGCCTGGTAGAAGACTGGGGGACGGGTCTTCTAAAGGCTGCGTCTGGTTCTGGCCCTGTTCTGCATCATATCACAGTGCCATGGTCATCCTCCACAGAAGGATTTCCTTCTGCCACGGCGACTTCCTGGCCATAATAGACTGGGGGGGGGGGGGCATCTTCCTAAAGCCATGGACCAAAATAAACCTTTCATGCCTTAAATTGCTTCTGTTAGGTATTTCAGTCACCATGAGACAAAAGCAACTGATGCGGAAAATTGGTAGCGGAGATAATGGACTGTTGCCTCCAGAAACCAGGATGTGTGGCTCTGAAGCCTTTAGAAGTGATATGTGGGAGAAATGCAGAAGAGATTAAAGGTATGGGCTAGGAGAGCCCTAAAATGGTCAGTTCTGCTAACAGAGAGGAAGACCAGAAAGCTGATTTTTTAAAAATGCCATAGTAATGGCTGTGTTTGTGAGATTACAGATGGAATTCGGAGACTCATGCATGCTGTATTTTCCCAAGGACTGTGTGTACACTTTGTCCTTGCCTTCAAAATTTGGGTGGATGCTGGATTCAAAAGTAATGAGTCAGTTTCTTTGGTAGAGGACATGCTCATTCATGTTGTGGCGTGGTTACTGGTAGTTGCTTTTAACCAGATTTTCAGTAAGGACTGAGCACAACTGGTAGAGTATAGAGATATGAGAAATACGCACGTTGGTGAGGAAATTACTTCAAACATGATTCAGTTTGCAGCCCAAAAGGAAAGAAAAAAAAAAAAAAGTTCTGATAAAGTGGCTGTCATTACTGAAGACACTGACCCCATTTAAGTAAAACTGTATATTTTTGCCCTACAGGGAAGTCCCTTCAAGGGTGAAGCTGCCCCCATTGAAGCCAAGAGCGTATGAATAGCCAGACCACTTATAAGACTTCCGTTTTGAAGGAAATAAAGAGCCAATAGGTGTGCTCTGTTTGCCAGCTCCACTTTGAGAAGTGCTCTCCTGTGGTATCTAAGCACAGGCTCTGGGCCACTGTAGCCAAGAAAGGCTGGCTGCTTTTCAAGCTGACACAAGAACTTGTCCATACAGAGTTGGTTTGACAGGTGTCAGAAAACAAGAGGACTGGGGTTTGAGGGCCTACACTAAGTTTTATTTCCCTTTTCAGAAGAGCTAGGTCAGACGGTGTGTAGCTAGGTCAAATCACTCACGGTGGGCTTGTGTGGTCTAGTGTTATGCCAAACCGACACGAGCCAATGCCATTTTGGAAGCAGGAACCTCACTTGAAAAAAATGTTCTCCCCAGGATGAACTGTGGGCCAGCCTGTGCTACACTCTCCTAATCGATGATTGATGTCAGTGGGCAGTGCCATCCCCGGGCTGGCGGATCTGGGTGCCGTCAGAAAGTAGACTAAACAAGCCAGGAGAAGCAAGCCAGGAAGCAGCTCCCTTCCATGGCCTCTGCATCAGCTCCGCCTCCAGGTCCCTGCCCTGCTTGCGTCCCTGTCCTGACGTCCTGTTACCTGGGGGAATGAGCAAAGATAAGCTTTTGGTTATGGAGTTTAAAAGGGACACACAACTTCTGAGTGGGCTCTCTATGAAGCTTGAGGGTCAAGTTCCGGGCTTGTGGGGAGACCATAGGCTGTTGGAGGGGATGTCTGTAAAAGAAAGTTCCAGGCAGTGAGTTCTCAGGGGCATGACTATAGGGACAGGGCTGTCAGACCTGCTGGAGTTCCCACCATGACACCAGATGCCCCACGGGCTAAGCATCAAATCACTGGATCCGATGTTTGCTCTGGGATTTCAGACTTGCTTGGGTTTAATCTTCTGCTGTCTCTCACAGCTCCTTTGGGAACGCAATGTTGACCCTGTGGATGTGCATTGGCAGTATGTAACTTGTTTTTGCATTTTATAGAGGCTGGCAGTTAAGAAATGACCTCCAGCCTCAGAGGAGACTTTGACCCCATAGCATAATGTCGCTACTGTCCAGAACACGGGGAACTCCCGAAGTTGGATTAAATGCATTTTTCCTTATGAGATGATCACGAGCTTTTAGTAGCCCAGGGCAGAGTTTTATGGTTCGAATCAGAGCTGCTATCTCCAGGCTTACTTCTGAACACTTGGTTTCAGCTTGCAATGCTGTTTCTGAAGACTTTGGAGATCTTAGGAGGTAATGTCCACACGACAGACACGAATCACTAGGAGCCAATTTTCAAAGACGAAACTAAGCCCATGTTCTAGCTCTGCGGTCTTCCCCTCGGTCTGCCACGATGACAGCCATTTTTTCCCATCGTGGCGTTTTCCCTGTTAAACCTTTGAGACCTTGAACCAAAATGAACCTTTCACTTCAGCTGCTCCTTTCACGTATGCAAATGTATGCAAAATGCAAAAGTAACTAATACATAGGGACATGCTAGCTTCAAGTCCATAGTCTTGAGGGCTGGATCTCTGAGCATATGTCCTGTTCACTTGCTAGCAATAAATTCTAGTGCAAAGGGATCAGGGTACAAAAATTTGCTCCTTTCTTGGGTCCTTGGACAAGCAAATGTGTTCAATGACTACAAACGGAGGCCAGCGTTAGACCCTACCACCAGCAATTGGTATTTCAATCTTTCAATATTTCAGTCTTTGAGCATCCCTACATCACCTTTGGAAACCATGAAAGGGGCTCCCAGCTTGTTTTCCTCTGCCTCCGAGTTTCTGTCTATGTTAATTTTAATATGCAAATTTAAATTTGCATACAAAAAAAATGGTCCATAGTTTCCATGGGGAAGAGCTCACACCCTAAGCTATGTTTGATCGTTAGCATCATTGCTGTTCATCTCCCTCCTCTTCCAGCCTCAGCACCGCTAAGCCGTTACTCACAAAATCATGTCCCGGGATAAGGGAAGGGTAGAGGGGAGGAAGTGACTCAAGTCCACATTCTCCTGTGAGTTCAAAGCTTTTCGTTTCACTTCTTTGAGTACACCTGGAAATTGTGCTCCAGCTGAGCATGGAGGTACAACAACATCCTATTTTGAAATCAGCTAGTGTATATCCTCTGGTAGGCTTTTTTGTTTGTTTTTTAAATGAAATTCAGTACAGAAAAGCTGTGTTGAGACTTGGGAGTTTCTTTTTGAGTTGAACACTTGGAGGTAAGAGTAAGAAATGCAGGCATCTTCAAGGCAGCAGAAGTTGCAGCTAATGAAGAAGGTAAGTAGTCCACTGTATACCAGTACAACCCTTTCTTCCCTGAGACACGCTTGTGATGGATTACACACTATCAGACTTGCAATTTAGCCACATAATTGACACCTGACATAAACAAAGGTTTAGGAATGCTTACCACATTAACCAGAAATATGATCCTATCATTACGGTAATTTCTATAAAAAGGCCCGGGGGCCAGGGGGGGTGCAGGGTGGTGAATTTTATTGTGAAGCTCCCTCCACGTATTGATGCCCAGTTGCCAGTGAGAACCACACAAAGGTTCACAGTTGAAACAGCGCTCAGAGTTTCCCCTGCTTCCCCGAAAATAAATGTGTGAGCACAAACATGATGTCTGCCTACCTTCAATAGACCTGGTGTCAGTGACATGAAAGAGAAGCAAATTACTTCAAGATCTCATTGTGCCCAGCTAATGTACAGTAGTGGGAAGGTCCCCCGTGTCATTCATTCCTAAATGGTATACTTGACCATTTTTTTTGTTTCACTGAGAGGCCCTGTCTCAAGGGAATAAGGTAGGTAGTGATGGAGCTGGACACCCGATGCCCTCCCTCCTCTGGCCTCTGCATCTGTGCACGGGTGTGCATACCAGCACACGCTCAAATGTACATAGGCCACACATTTGCTCACACTCACACACACACACAGATACCACACACACACAGACACACACACACACACAGATACCACACACACACAGACACACACACACACACAGATACCAGACACACACACACACACAGACACAGACACACACACAGACACAGACACACACACACAGATATCACACACACACAGACACACACACACACAGATACACACACACACACACACACACACACACACACACACACACACATACACACAGACACTGGCACGCCCCTGGTAACCTACTTTTTTCAGGCTACCTTCCAGTCCCCAACACCTCTCCACAACGCCATCAGATTATGAAAGCACTGAGGCCCTCAGGAGTCACTTGCTTGCTGCTGTAGAACACAGCCCTCTGGGCACAGATGCCACCACCATTTATATCAGAGCAGCTGTGACAACCTGCATGGCCAGAGCTGTCGATGTTCCTTTGTGGAAGACTTGGCTATGGAAGATGCTCAAACCTTCACTCATTCCAGCCTCTCCTTCCGATGCCTCCGAGGCAGCTAGCTGTGTGTGATTGACAGGAGATAGAGTGTGGAAGGTTGACTGAAACAGGGACTCCATCTTCACAGCTATGGAGACGTGGTCATCCGAGCTGGGAGGAGACTCACGGTGGTGCCACTACTTTGGGATCACCATGGCTCCTAAAAGCAACCCAGCACCCATGCTGCACAAGCAAGCCCAGTGAGCTCACTGGGCCACCAACGCTGACTAAAGTAGGGAAGGTTACTTCCATCTGTCCTGAGTGTTCTGTCTGGGGTGAGCACGCATTCATTCGTGCCTCCTCGGGAAGAGTTCACACAACGCTTACCACAGGCCCCTCCCCCATCAGCTGGCAAGATTTTGCACCTGGGACTCCAGGGAACATTTCAAGTTCAAACCATAACAATTCCTTTCTCTTCATGAGGGGAACGTGAAATAGATAAACAAACAAACAAACAAAACCCTTAAAACCTGTGGCCTTGGGAACCAGAGAGATGCCTGAGCAATTGAGAACTGAGCATGTGTACTGCTCTTATGGATGACTGTTGCTGTGTTCCTAGTACCTATGCCAGGGGCTTACAATCAGTGTCCATCAGCTCCTGGCAGACTAATGCTGCTGGCCTCCCTGGGAGCCTTCAATCTCTCTCTGTGTCTCTATCTCTGTGTCTCTCTGTGTCTCTCTGTGTCTCTCTGTCTCTCTGTCTCTCTGTGTCTCTCTGTGTCTCTCTGTCTCTCTCTGTCTCTCTGTGTCTCTCTGTGTCTCTCTCTGTCTTTCTGTGTCTCTCTGTCTCTCTCTGTGTCTCTCTGTCTCTTTGTCTCTATCTCTCTGTCTCTCTGAGACTCTCTGTGTCTCTGTGTGTGTCTCCTCTCTCTCTCTCTCTCACACACACACACACACACAGACAACCATATGCATTATAATTAAAAGTAAATGTTAAAAGTCCTTTTAAAAAAATTGTGTCTGTTAAGTAAATGTGGGTAGTTATAGCCAAAAGAAGGAATAAATGCCCTATACATCAACTGAGATAAATAGCAAAACATCTTAGGTTTAACTAGAATGTTGTACACCAGGCTGAAAGTATAGATCAAACAAGAGTGTTGACCTAATCTATGTAAGGGCCTGTTATTGTATGACAAAGCTTTTCCTGGGAAGACATTACACACATATCTACTCGCTCCATTGAGGGAGCCCACAACAGACCAAAGTCTGGATACCACCGAAGTCCAACTTGATGAACCAGTGAGTTTTATTGGGGTTACTTACAAAAGTGTGCATGAGGGGTCACTTACAGGGGCAGGAATTCACTCAAAGGCAGCAGCTCCACCGCAGCCCACCCACCCCAGCATGGGTGTCAGGTCACAAGAAGCACACCGCACAGCCCCAGGCAGCTCAACAGGTTCGAGAGTGTCCCTTCCAAGTGACTGTAGCCTGAGCCTCCTCTCCCAGGCTACTCCAGCGTGGCTTCTGGCAGGGAGGGGCCTAGTGAGCCTGGTCAGTTTCAGGAACTTCCGGCAGCCATTTTGAGCTGTTCACCTTCCTGCTTCCCCGGCTCCCAACAGGGTGGAGTGTTTCCCTCTTGGAGGGAACTGTTACACAACACTTAGAACTGAATGGTCAGCACCCAAAACAAAACTGCAGGGTGCTTCAAACCTCTCCTAAAATGTCTGAGCTGTTGCTATTTAATGGTCTGTACCATTAACAGAATGATAGTGATGTCACCCCCTCACAGCCCACCCCCACAGAAACCGCAGGACAGACGGACAAAGTAAAGAAAGAGAGGTTTTCAGTCTTTAGTGGATGCTATAACAGCATGCACCACTGCAGTGTACAGAGGGACTTGTGACTCCTGTGTGGGTGGCTTCCTGCCTGCCCCGAGTCCTCTTCCACCTCTGCCTTTGCAGTGTGCATGTTCCTGCTGTGCCTGGATGAGAGTGAGTGGTCCACAAGTCTGTGACTCCTGTGCCACCTGCTCAAAGCCCCGTTGCCTCCAGGCATTCACCAGGATGGCCGTCGATCAATCATATTAGTGGCTCTTTTTATAATCATTTCATTCGTGTGCAGTGCAGGTTATAAACATTTCATTCACGTGCAATGCAGGTTTAAGACTGATCAAAACTACCATCAGTGTAAAAGTAGATTTCAAGGGATCTCCGTGAAAGAATTTGAGAAGCCCTCTGTGTAAAACAGCTATGCTAAGAACAGTTCTGGGCCATTGCTTTCCCGTTGATTGGTTGACATTGTCCTGAGTGGAACCCTGAGTCTCCAGACACTCAGACACTGTTTGATCTTAGGCTGCCTCCATCACACATTGACACATTGTTCAAAACACCTTTTTTTTTTTTTTTTAACCAAATCAGCAAAACTTTACCCATGTGTTTTAAAATCATATTCGTCTTCACCAAAGGAACACTATTTCTCCCAAGCTCGGTAAGCTTGGCGGCGACTGGAATTAAGCTTTTCCTGACCTAAGATACCTGAGAAGGACCAAGTGCCTCATTGATAGTTTTGAAGCCTGTGGCAGGCAGAGTTCTTCAGCCCGAGGAGCACATATACCCTTTGAAAATCGGTGCTAGAATTGGAAAACGCATGGTTAAGTAAGTCTCATGGGTGCCTTGTTTCACGCAGTTAACAGTCTAGTCTAAATACATAGTATTTCATTCTCTCAGAGAGCTAAACAGTTAAAGACAGTTAAAGACATTGCCACGTAAGCGAGAATACTGGAGTTCAGATCCCCAGAGCCCATGTAAATGCTGGGTGAGCATGGCTGCCCCTTGCAAATCCAGTCTTAGGAGAGAAGGACTGGGAACCCTTGGAACTTTGAAAGCTGACTCGGTGTGTGTGTGTGTGTGTGTGTGTGTGCATGTATGTGCGCATGGGTGCCCATACATGGCAATGGCATGAGATGGTTCTTTCAGTCACTCTCTATTCTCTATTTATTTGTTTGTTTGTTTGTTTGTGTGTGTGTTTGTTTGTTTGTTTATGAGACAGGGTATCTTCCTGAATCTGGAGCGCCAAGGCTAGGCTGGCCAATGAACTTCTGGAATCTGCCTGTCTCTGCCTCCCCTCTTCCTCAGTGCTAGAAACTCAGGCATGCAGCCCTGCACCTGGCTTTTTATGGGGTCCTGGGGATCTGAACTCAGTTTCTCATGCTTGCATGGCATGCACTTGGGTGACTGAACCATCTCCCCAGCCCCTTATCTTTTACTATTGACTACCATGCAAGAATTCTGAGTATCTTCTGGGACATGATGTGTGATATATATATAAAATCTGGTTAACGTGAGCACAGTTAACACTCCCATCTCATCATTGCTCTATGTTTGAAGCCTTGAGCTCTTCCTTATAATTCTTCATAAACGACCATGTGGATAATTATGAGCTCTAACCACCCCTGCATGGTGTGAAATGGCAGTATTTAGTCTTTCTGTTTCCATTTGGGGACCATTATCCATCTTCCTGCTACCATGTCTCCCGCAGTCTTCCCAGCCTCCCTGTTTTATATTCTAAAACCAAGCATCTGATCCTGTTTCCTGGTGCCAACTGCGGAGAAATCTCCCTAGAACTGGCCAGTCTTCGCTGCTAGAGACTTACATGAGACCAATGCTTGAGAGCAGATCTATCTCACAGCTCCTGGCTGTCTCCCTCTCCCATTCCACTTCCGATTCCCCAGGCCGACTTGCCATCCAAATGGTTAAAAATCTCTCCACACACTCCCCACCGCCTCACCTACTCTGCACATCCCCAAGGCTCTTCTTCCTCCCCTTGGCTATCAATTCGCCTCAAAGAATAACCACGGAATTTGTTTTTCTGTAAGTCAGTACACATACTAAGGACGGACAAATGATTGAAAGCCGGTGTTTGTGATTAAAAAGAGATCACTAGTTCTGCCAGGCGCTTTATACCAAGACAATACATTGGAGCTCTAGGTGGGCAAAGAGACTTCTTTGAAGACTTGACGATAGGTCTTCCGTCATGGACAGAATTATCAGCAAGCAGGATTCTCGCTGACACATCCACCCTTTCCTCCTTCACAGGTCCTAGTCAGCATAAGGATGGATGGGTGTGGCCTGACTCTCCAGTCTTGAACGTTTCCCATTTCCCTCCTTTTGTTTCCCTCCCTGGAACACAGGTGTGACTCATTAACGTCCTTCTAATCACCGGGCAGTAATTTTCTTTCCGTCTCAAATACAGTTTGGCCATTTGACCTGGGTCTCTGACTCTGGTGTCTGCCCATCAGGTTTTGATTGCTCTGTGCCGTGTCCTGTATGTTGACCTGGTAAGAGAATGTCCACAAGGAGAGAGAAAGGCTGTGTTCAGACTTCCCACCCAGGCAGCGTCTTTTTAATTAAGGGGAAGCCTCTCCTGGGGGTGGGGGGCTGTCTGTATCTACCAAGGAGCGTTAACTGCCATTTTCTAGGCTAAAACATTTAGCGTTGAGGTTGGAATGGAATCTGAGCCAGACTTTATTCTTACACTGAACACTATATATTTTTCTAACCTTGAATAAATGCTGCTGTAGTTTGTGTGTGTGTGTGTGTGTGTGTGTGTGTGTGTGTGTGTGTGTGTGTGTGTATACTTCTACACAGGGATGCAAATTTCAGATTCAAAGCGTGCCTGGTTTGGTGGCACATACGAGACACAGGCAGGAGGATTACTGCAGATTTGAGGTGAACTTGTTCTACATGTGAGCTGTAGACTTGCCGGGACCCAGTATTCTCAAGAAAACAAACAAAAACAAAACAAAACAAACTTTGCACCGTCTTTGTAAAATGCACACATAATGTATCCCACAATGCTTATACCTGTGTTTCTCTCAGAGGAGTACGTAGATTAAGGAAACTGCTCTCCCGAGCTTTACTTAACAACGGTATGACTAAATCGTATATGAACAAAACGTTAGCTTCAATGAGAAATTGAAAATTCTGCCTGCAAATAATCCTGTAAAAGTTTATAGTCTGCCCTAACCATCAAGGATATTTTCCATAACTTTAGGGTCCGATAGTAAAAATATATCTACACACATCTGGGTGTTTCTACTCACAAAGCACTGAAGTAAAATAAACATGCTTGTCCAAATACGGTTGCGTTTCGGTCAATGTTTTGCTTAATATTTTGAGAGGAGCTTTGTGAAGAGAAATTCTCACAGTCTTGGATTTTATACGGATGCTCATGGCGCCATCTATTGGTCATTTGTCAAATGACTCTTGATGGAGAGACCTGGCATAGAAAATGTTTGGGGCAGGCAGCTCCAAAGGTGGCCCAATTATGATGAGCCCATTTCTTTTCTTCAAAGATACATCCAAGCTGCTGTTTCGGCTGACCAACCGTCTACGAGCAGAGACGGTTCCCGTGACACATCTGTGCGTCAGTAACAACAGAAACACATTGACCTGAAGTTGGACACCTTCCGGTCTGGACGGGGAATGGGGAAAGTGATGGAGTCTGGTTAACTGCGTCTTTGTGAACATCTCATCTAAAGATCAGCATGTGTTCACGGCAGAATGAATATGATGTGGAAAGAGGGGCAGGTGCTGGTGTCAACCTAGCACCTGTCTACAAAGACCGCGAGAAGAAGGGACTCTTCTCCCCTCCACGAATCTCGGGCTTACTGCGGGCGGGCGATGTGCTGCATCCCAGAGTGGACCACTCCCGACATCAGGTCCAAAGTGTTGCTCCTCCGTCTTCTCCGGATTCAGCTTTTCACAACATCTTTTTAAACATTTATTTCCTTTCTCGCAAGCAAAACTTGCCCCTTCCTCTTAGTGCTTAACGTGTTCTGTGTCTCAGGTACAAAAGACCCCGTGGATGTTTTCCCAGCCACCTCCAACGGGCCCATTTGTCATCCTGCCCCTCCCCTTTCGGAGCTCCTCTGACTTCAGCACTCCCGGGGGCCTGGACACTTTGCAGTGTAAGAATGTAAACCCCTGTAGGCTGCAGAAGGCTAGTTTCAGAGCTGCCCCAGCTGTTGTTTAAGCCAGGATGGAACAACCATGGTCTTTTCACACACGGGGGGAGGGGGTCATCCACAAATCAGGAAGTGGACCGGAGGTTTCTGAGCAGAGACTGCCTGATTGTGCTTCTTAAATCTCTTTTATAGAAGGAGTGGGGGGAGGAAGAGAAGATGAAGACAAAGAAGAAGGAGGAGGAGGAGGAGAAGAAGGAAGAAAAAAAGAAAGAAAGAGAGAGAGGGAGGGAGGAAGGAAGGAAGGAAGGAAGGAAGGAAGGAAGGAAGGAAGGAAGGAAGAGCGAGCTCTATGGAAAAACTATTTTCCCAAAACTATATTAAATTCCAAACCTGGTGTATATGTTGAAGCTAAAATCCAAAATTAGGAGGGAGGAGAGGGTCTCTCTTGAGCCAAATATTAGCTTAGCCCCCTTGTAAATACTATGGTTATCTGAGGTCTCAAAAATAGAAATGATTGGGTAAAGACTTTGGGAGAATTGGCTATCAAAGATAATTCATACACTGTTTACATCAAACCCAGAACTCTCTGCATAGCCTTAAAATGCAATAAGGTCAGGTGCTGATGGCTTCAACAGTGTGTCCTTAGAAGTGACAATGCAGACATGGGAAGGACCCCGGTGTTTTCAAGAGCACATGCTATAAAGTCCTGGGCCCTGATAGAAATCCAGGACCTGCAAGAAGGCTCAAGTGGTAAAGGCGGCATTGGTGTGCAAACCTGACGGCCCAGGTTTGATCCCCAGGACCAACATAAAAATGGGAAGCCTTGTCCTGCCTCATCCCCACTTCCGTACATACGTGTGTGGTGGAGGGGGCTGGACAAAACACCACGTACAAAAGCAACTCAGGGAGGAAGGGGTTTCCTTAGCGTATGCTTCTATGGCATTGTTTATCGTCAAAGTCAGGACAGGAACTCAAAACAGGGCAGGAACTTGAAGGCTGGAGCTGATGCAGAGGCCGTGGGGGAGGGCTGCTTACTGGCTTGCTCACCCTGCCTTCTTAGAATGCAGGGCCACCAGCCTGGGGATGGCCCCACCCACAATGAGCGGCGCCCTCCCTGATCAATAACTAAGAGAGTGGCCATAGATCCTCTCAGATGACTTTAGCTTGTGGCAAGTTGACAGAGAACTATTCAGGATACTACACTGTGTAAAAGTCTCAATTAATAAAACATTACATTAATTTAAATAGTAAAAATAATAAATCTTTTATAAGCATTGCTTTGTTTTCAAAATAAAACACTTCCAGTGGTACAGAAGGGGGCTAAGAAAAAAATGGTTTGTCCTGGGAGATGGTTTATTACTAACGACTGTCACAATTCATCTCAAGCCTGTGTGAGATGGAGGGAGATGGAGAATCCACTACTCAGAGTAAAAACCGATTTGTTTTGCTACCTTATACCTGAGCTAAAAAGGTAGTCTGCTAGAGAAGGTCAAATCCCCAATGTCTAAACCGAACAAAGGGAAGCAAGACAGATTTGTGAATCACTAACCATGTCACTGCCTACAGCTTTGGCCTATCAGGGCCCAAATCTAGCTGCTGTGACTTTTGTCTTTTCGAGCAGGGTATGTCGAGAAAACAGGGTGAGGGGTGAGATTTGCAACTTTTGAAGGCCCTCGCCATGTTTCTCATGTTGCAAGTAAAGCAAACTGTTGTTGCTGATGCTTTTTCAGGACAGAGCCCAGATTGCTCCACCAGAGACAGGGAGCTGACCCAAGAGAGAGGCTTTTCTTGGGCCAGGACCTCAGTCATGTTCAGAGTAGCCAGCCACAGGTTCTCTCCACAGCAGAGAGAGAGAGCAAGATAATGTACCAACAGGCACCCCTTTTCTCCCCCCCACCCCCAGCGAGCGTTTATGGCTGGTTTTGAAGGAGATGCACGAGGTCCTCTGACTTTCCTTTGACCACACCTCCTGTTACATCCCAGGGATCTGAATCTGAACAGTGAGACACTGTGAGCTCACTGAAGAAATAATAAAGGAAGAGACAGGAAACCCAGGGAGCAAAGAATATCCAGAGAAGCGAGATCTCGACGAGAGACAGACGGACACAGGAGAGCATGAGGGGGAAAGAACCAAGGGGGCCTAGACAGGACATGAAAGGCAGGAGGGAGGGAGGGAGAGAGGGGACAGAGCAAAAGGAAGAAAAAAGAGAGAGAAAGCAGAGGCGGCACTTAAGGGAAGGGAAATGGGAGGTGGGGTTGTGGGAGAGGAGAACCCCGGAGAGGTTGAGAAATAGAAATAAGAAAATCATTATTCATCTGTTTAGTAACTCAGTGGGTCAGAGCTGGAGGAAAGAGCATAGGCCATCTCAACTAAGCTCTTGGAGTGCAGATTCCAACACAGAGGGAGATGGCAGTGTCGTGTCCGTCCCCGTGGGAGAAGGTGCACAGACACAGGACAAGCAGACACTCCAGTTGGTCTTTCGAAACAAAATGTTTGGCCAGCAAGCCTGTGCCTTAGACTGCTGTCCCGCATTGGTCTTTGTGCGTGTAAGGGACGCGCGGTGTCAGGAAATGGCCTGTGTCTAGGAAGAATTCGGAAGCAATTGCTCTGATGTCATTACTTGGCTTGAAGTGAATTCCCAGTGCAACGGACAGCTTCATAATCAAATACAAGTATCAAAAACAAAAGAGCAGTAATAACAAAAACCTAATCCCTCCGGTATTTAGAGGAGAACTGGAGCTCGAACTCTAGGGTCAAGCTGCCTGGGGTGGGGGAACCTCTGAACCCCTGGCTGTATGACCCCACAGACGCATTTCTGCACTCCCATTCCCTGGTCTGTAAATTGAAGTGATGAGCATCCCACACCCAAGAGGGTGACATAATCTGCGAAGTGTGACAATACAGTGCCTGGCACCCACACATTAATAGAGAGCTTGCATGGTCCCTGCAGGATTACGGGAGCATTAGAGCTCCCCTAGCCTGTTTAAAGGAGTGGCCTGTCTACCTCACCCCCATAAGCTGTTCAGCACTGATGTGCTCTTGGCAGGGATGAAGGACCAGGGACAGACGGAGGCTGGCTGGCATCAAGCAACTTCCTGTTCCTCTCTGAGTCAGTCACTCAGTGGAGTTTGCGCAGCAATGTTGCCCCTACCCCACCCCACCCCCACCCCCTTTTTTTGAGAACTAAGTATTGGGTTGCCAGTCTCAGCAATGATGAACTCATGAGCAACTGGACTTGGCTGCAGCCCCACTGAGTGCTGTCTCTTCTAATGTAAACAGAACATTGAAACAGAGGCCCCTGCTTCTTGGCTTGCTCATGGGAAGACTGAGTCGGGGCGTTTCCCACTGAGGACTGGAGCGGCTTTCTGTGCATCTCAGTGAGGTGCTGCTCCCTCCGTGACTACTCTGGTGGCTTCCATGTCACTCCAGAGTGTTCTTTTATTGCAAGAAGTGAAGTGAATCAGTGGGGAGGCTGATCAGAATCCCTGTTAGAGCCAAGTGGATAGAAATCAGATTAGGGGACGTGAGTGTGTCTTTAAATCACTGCCCTTGACTGAACCAATTACACCTAAGTATACTTCCTCTTTCAATTCAGGGCTGTGAGCAGAGAGCCAGGAAAAGAGGCTCTCACACTGAGAGCACGGAGCAATAGGCTCCCTCCCTCCCCCCCCCCCTCTCTCTCTCTCACACACACACACACACACACACACACACAGATTCTCTCTCTCTCACACACACACAGATTCTCTCTCTCTACCACACACACACACACACACACACACAGATTCTCTCTCTCTCACACACACACAGATTCTCTCTCTCTCTCTCACACACACACACACACACACACACAGATTCTCTCTCTCTCTCTCTCTCACACACACACACAGATTCTCTCTCACACACACACATACACACACACAGATTCTCTCTCTCTCTCTCTCACACACACACACACACAGATTCTCTCTCTCACACACACACACACACACAGATTCTCTCTCTCACACACACATACACACACACACACACAGATTCTCTCTCTCTCTCTCACACACACACACACACAGATTCTCTCTCTCTCTCACAAACACACACACACAGATTCTCTCTCTCTCTCACACACACACACACAGATTCTCTCTCTCTCTCACACACACACACACAGATTCTCTCTCACACACACACATACACACACACACAGATTCTCTCTCTCTCTCACACACACACAGATTCTCTCTCTCTCTCTCACACACACACATTCTCTCTCTCACACACACATACACACACACACACACACACACAGATTCTCTCTCACACACACACATGCCCAGGCACATACACAGATTCTCTCTCTCTCTCTCTCTCTCTCTCTCTCTCTCTCTCTCTCTCTCTCTCTCTCTACACACACACACACACACAGATTCTCTCTCTCACACACACATGCCCAGGCACATACACAGGCAGGTTTCCTTTTTCTCTAACATACACACATTCACATGCGCACACACACACACAGGCACATACACAGGCTTTCTCTCTCATGCATACAACATATGTAGACACACACATACACACACATGCATGGCACACAAACACAGGCACACACACACAAGCTCTCCCTCTCTCCCCCCCTACCCCCACCCCGTCCCCAAATACTGGCACACAATTGTATGCATGACTTTCCCCCAGGAAACGTGGCATTTTGCATTCATAAAACCCCTCCAGATGTTCTTAGGTCTGATTTGCAATAGCAGTATGCCATTTGTGGTGAACTTTCTGAATGCCAGGCACTTGGCTGGCAGCTTTGCATACATAATTTTATTTAATTTTCACAAGCGTGCGATGTGGATACTGTTGCCTTTTTTTTTTAAGATGATAAAATTGAGGGGTCAGAGAAGAATAATGTCAGTCACAATCGTTACATTTGGAGTACTCCCACATGCTAATGCATTTGATCTTTGCAATAGTTTAGTGGGGGCTGTTTGTCCTTGTTTCAAAGGTGAGAAGAATATGGCTCATAATTATGACCAGTTTGCAAAAGTTACCCCTTCTTACACACTAATCATGCATCAGGTACTGTGCCATGGCTCTTTAATTTGACGAATATTCTTTTGTAAGTATTACAGCCTCATGGATTAAATCTTGTCCTCTACACACTTTACAAGTAAGAAAATGAGGGCACAGCAAAGTAGACAAACAACCTGGCCAACGTCATTCAAATAAGAAAAGACAGCCAACATTTTACCTAAGAATTCAATGGTCAGTACAGTCTGAGCACAGAGCCTCCATCAGACACTGTACCTACTTTCTGTGCTTTTTAAAATGTCTGCCTTTTTAAAAACAGTAGTATAAATGATATAATGACAAAAAAAACCCAAATCTACAAGACATTGATTAAAAACCAATTTGAAAGGGGCTTCCAGCTGTTCAAATATAGTCAGTGTAGCTACCCAAAGAAATAATAACAGTGCTGCGTTCTAACCCATTGGATAATAGCAATTCATGAGTTGACACAGATGTGAATGGACGAGAAGAAAACAGTTACTCCTTCCCATGAAAAGCCAGTCAATAAATACAGAAAGAATAACACTATTAGAAAGCCGCCACTTGGCAATCTCTAGAGCAATAATTAACTCTGAGAAGTAACCCCTCAATGGAAGCCAAAACCAATGGGAGAAATTGGACTAAGATTTTTATAGACTCTACATACCTACAAACTATTTATTAATAACAAGTGGGGAAAGAATTTTATAGGGGAGAGACCGGGCAGGCACCCCAGTCTTAATTCAAGAGGCTAAAGCAAACCCTCCAGTAACAGGACAGACAGACACCACAGGCCTGCTAATAAGATGTGATGCAAACAATTCAGCATCCAAAGGGCGGTGGTGGCCCACACCTTTAAGCCCAGCACTCGGGAGGCAGAGACAGGCGAATTTCTGTGAATTCCAGGTCAGCCTGGGCTACCAATCAAGTTCCAGTACAGGCTCCAAAGCTACAGAAAAACCCTGTCTCAGAAAACGAAAGACAAATAAAAGAAGGAAGCATCCATGGCACTTCGTCCAAACTAGCACCCTGGGCTCTAAGCGCACGCTAGAGAATACAGCGGAAAAGGTGAAAACCGAGGGATGTTCTACAAAATCGCACATGGGAAATGTTCAAGATGTCAAGTTGATGATAAGACTGGGGACCTGTTCCAAAAGAAAAACTCTAGAGACAGAGGTGCATGAGTGAGTGCATGACGTGCCTGGACCGGATTTACTGCTGGGGATCTGGGAATTTGTGAATGGGCTCTCTGGGTGAAGTGTGTTGCACCTTTGTACTGCTCTCTTGGGTCCTTGTGAAGTTTAGAATGTGTCAGGTAGGTGCATCGCATCTTTGAAACGCCCAATCACGTCCATTGGATGTGGTGGAAGACACTGAACTCCCTTGAGTTTGTGCTTCATTTCCTTCTTTGAAAGGGAACCACTCCAACGGTTCTGTTTGGATGATAAATGAGATGGTAGAATGCCTGGAGTTGATTATGGCATCAATAAATGAGAATTTCCTCCTTCTTTTCAACCGGCTTATCTATGACTCGGGCTTTGTTTCTCAAGATGAAGAGGTAACAGTGTTAGGAACATTCCAGAAGCTTCCATTGTGGTGGTTTATTTGGGTAGCTTTGTAGGATGTTGGGAATGGTCACTCTCCAAGACAGGACTTTGAAACATCAGGATCTGAATGAAGACGTTCCCAGAGAATTCCACAGGGTGATCTTGTGTGTTTTCATTCCAGTGACAGTCTGTAGACATGCATACCATTTGCCTTGTAACTGCACAGTGCCCTCCCTTTGTGGGTGGAGATGCCTCCTGAACCTGACTTCCATTGGGCATGAACATTTCACTGACTTAGCTGGAGGTGACAGAAGAAGCCAATTTCCACTGGGCATGGACATGTCACCTGTCTTAGAGGAGGTGACAGCAGAAGCCTGGCTAGCTCTTTTTTGTTTGTTTGATTTTCTTTCCACATTCCTGGTATTTCCCCTGAGAAGTGCATGTTCTTATAGCTGCCGTTTTCAGCACAAGGAAAAGTTGCTGCTCATGGCTTGCTTTGCATTGTTGCCATGTATTGAGTTTGGGTTTGCTGTTTTGTTGCTACATCGCATCAATGAATTTATCACACAACACCACTGCAACAACAGATAGTATAACACAAATGTCCCCAGGGTCATTCATAACCCTGAAAAGAAGGACAGCTTCCCTGGGATTTAGATAAATGATAACATATTTCTTGCACTGATATGTTGTAAACAATTCATTCCAGTTTGTGTGTTTGTGTGTGTGTGTGTGTGTGTGTGTGTGTGTGTGTGTGTGTAAGGGGGTGGGGAGATGGATATTGGAAGTGACAGTGACTATTTTTAAAGAACAAAACAAACAAAGTTTTTTTTTTAATTTATCTGATAATCAAGTCTCTCTGGGAGACCATATGTTGATTGAGGTGTGGGGCATTTGTTTATAAAGAAGTTTTTGAAAGCTGGTTGCACTTAGAGATAATCTCTGTAAGGTTTCTCTCACTCACCTAAATTTAAGTTAAACCGCTTGACTTTGGTTAAATAAAATCATGGTGTGTCCCGTAGAGAGTATTCCCAGCTCTGGAGCCATCACAGTAATTTAATTCAGCTTAAGAAACAGGACGAAGGGGATGGAGAGATGGCTCAGGGCTTAAATGCACCATCTGCTCTCACAGAGACCCAGATTCAGTTCCCAGCACCCACATGGTAGCTCAGAACCATTTATAACTCCAGATCCTGGGGCTCTGACACCCTCTTCTAACCTCTGCAGGCACATGCAGGCAGCAAAATACCCACACGCATGGAATAAAAGGGAAAGAAACATTATCATCAACCACTTTTACGTGAAAGAAAGGAGCATGCCTGTACATGTCTGTGAAAATACAGACTATTCCCGAAACAGTAGAGGATGCTATAATTGACTGCACGTGAGAAAATGGTCAGGGTTTCGGTGTGGAAGGAGAGAAATCTGCCTGTGTTGCGTCCCTGAGTTGATTCTGTATAGCTTTTGCATTTGGAATAGAAAGAAAGTGCCTCAGTAGGTAAAGCGACAGGGTCAGGATCAGGAGGACTCAAGATCTGACAACCCCAGCACAGTGGGAGGTCTCCTTGAGGCTGACTGATCAGCCAGCCTAATTGAGGTGTCAGGTTCAGTTGGCAGACCCTGTCTCATGAAACAAAGATGAGTCCGAGTTTTGGTTAGGTTTCCATTGCTGTGAAGAGATAACGTGACCATGGATGGCAACTCTTACAAGGGAAACAGTTCGTTGAGGTGGCAGCTTGCAGGTCAGAGCTTCGGTCCAGTGTCGTCATGATGGGGAGCCCCGCCCCCACAGTGACGGACTTCCTCCAACAAGGCCACACCTCCTAATAGTGCCACTCCCTTTGGGGGCCATTTCCTTTAAATCCACCACAGTTGGCCTTCTGGATAAAGGCGCTTGCTGCTAAGCATGACGATCGGTCTGGGTTTAATCCCTGGGATCTCTGCAGTAAAAAGTAGACAGTCCACTCCTACAAGTGAACTCTTCTGACCTCCACACATGCGCTGTGGCACAAGTACACATAAAACAGTCATACTTGTTTTCTTTGATGCATGTGGAGAGCAACACAGGAAAGACACTAGATGTCTACCTCTGGTCTCCATACACACGTACACACATGTGCACACACACACATGTGCACACACACAACACACGCAGCAACACAGGAAAGACACTAGATGTCTACCTCTGGTCTCCACACACATGTACATACATGTGCACACACACATGTGCGCACACACACGCAGCAACACAGGAAAGACACTAGATGTCTATCTCTGGTCTCCACACACACGTACACACATGTGCACACACACACGTGTGCACACACACACGCAGCAACACAGGAAAGACACTAGATATCTACCTCTGGTCTCCATACACACGTACACACATGTGCACGCACGCACGCACACACACACATGTGCACATACACACACACAGCAACACAGGAAAGACACTAGATGTCTACCTCTGGTCTCCATACACATGTACACATATGTGTGTGCACACACACACACACACACACATACACCTATACTAAAAAGAACATATTACACACATACAAAAAAAAAAAAAAAAAAAGAAAGAAGGAAAAGAAGCCCAGGGTGGGGGAGAACTCCCTTCTAATTCCATTTTTAGAAGTGTGTGACTTCCTTCACTGACATGGGATTGATCCGTTGGGATTTATGGCTTAAGATTCTAACGCATGTGCTAACTGGTAACTTCCGTCATGCCCATGAACCTCTCCTTACCAGTCAACCTGTCGGTTCGCTGGGGGTCACTAATACAGTCAGTGATCACCCTGGGTATTAATAAGAGTGACCTGGCCTTAAGAACTACTAGGACAGCCAGCAACCTGTTCCTCTCCCTCTCTGTCATATTCAGCGATCGTAGACAAACCTGGGATACGCAGTAAGTGATACCATGCCACCGTCAAAGAGGTCGGAAGAGCAGATGACAAAGCAAGGCCCGAACTGGGGGAATTACCTGGGGATAGAGAGTAGACATCTACTTGAACGTTTGCCATTAAATTTCACTCTTTTGTATCTTGGTGGCTAGGAAAACCCTGGCAATCTTAATATGGATGATATTTAAATCTCATCTGCTAACACTTTGTAGGGAATTAGCTTAAGCAATTAAAATCTCCCCTCCCCCAAACACCACCACCCATAAAACAGAGGACTCTAAAAGAGGAGGTCAACTAGTCTCTCCTAGTCTGAACTGTAACTCGATGCGGTTTTTAGAAGTAATTGCTTCCTCGAGACCCTCTACCGCCACCTGTGGAACATTTACAGGCATTACCGCAAGACCCTGCCGACAGCAAGACAATAGAGCATGGCGGGGAACCAACCCGGCCTTCAGAAGGCGAGCTACGCCTTCAAACAAGTTTCTGACCCTGCTCCTGCTGTCTGCACATCACCGATAGATGTCTGTGTCTTTCCTGCCACAGTCTTCTTTGTGACTCTTGATGCCACCGTTGGCCTGAGAAGGAAGGTTACTGCCTGAGCCCACAACCTAGAGAGGGGAGATATCCCGAGGTCCCTACAGACCACGACAGAAGATCCCTGCGGAAGTGCATGACCTCCCTAGGGGAAACTGTTTTAAGGGGCGAGAATTCATCCCTCCATCGCTTACAGCAGGGCTGTAAATTCTGACAGTCGAGGGGGAGGTCTGGAGCAATGGGAAACAGACCTGAGGAGGTGCCATCAAAGCAATGCAACTGGTCATTGGAAATGCAGCTGAGGCCTGGGGTGCGGGGTTCAGGGAGAGAAGAGGACGAGAGAGAAATCCGGGGGGGGGGGGCAGCCGGGCAGCCGCTCATCACAGAGACAGAAATGAGGTTGGGCTTCGTCCTTTTCAGCCCGCTGATTGCTTTATTTCGAATTATCCTAACTACTTAGCATGGTAAATTAAGTCGAAACCCCCAAAAGTTTGAGGAGGATGTCATCTAATCTGATGAAAAGGAATATTCCCCGTCACAGGCTGGGAAGGAAATGCTCAGACTGCACTGCTATTTACGAATTTGCATAGACTTGCATATGCTATGCATCAGAAAAGCATATACTCAAGATTTAATGAAATAATTTCCCCTCTCTAAAGACCATCAGAGCCCCTGTCCTTTCCTATCTGCGTCTTCTCCCTTCCTATCTGTCTCCTTTTGAATGTTAAAATTATTTCATGGGAAGGGTACGTACAATATGCTAATAATCTTCCTGCTGGCAGGGCTGGGAGGCCCTGGAACTCCATCACCAAACTTCCCAAATGTCTCCTGTCAATCTCACATAATTAAAGAGCCCCTTTACAGCCCTTAAAAGGTTCAGCTTGATTCGTTTGAGGCTCTCGTGGATGGGGCAGGAGGATTAAAAATGGTCCTTCGGCTCTACTTTCCAAATAATGTCTTTCTGACCCCCAAAGAATAGAATCTAAATCAAAATGAAAATGAAAGGGGGTGGATCTCCATCAAGTTCATGTCACCCAAACCAGTGGAGTCTGAGACACCACCGTTATGGTGGCACACATCCTGTAACCACTTCTGAACGTTTTTTGTGCCTCCTCTGCTCTTCAAGGTTCAAACCCCTGGACAAACCGCTGGCTGCTGTTGAAGGGTTTGCTCTCACTTTATCAATGGAGACACGAAAGCCCAGATAGATGAAATGATGGGTCCATGGCCAGAGTCTGGGGAAAGATCGGAAGGTTGAAATCTATCTATGTTTTGTATTCTCTGTGGATAGTCACTCACTTTTGGTAATATTTTAGCAGATCTCATGTTCAGTTGTAATGTAGCCAACAGAGGAATTCTAGTGAATTCCCCAACAAAATTACATTAGGATCAAATGTGATCGTTATAAACACTATCCAGATGTTGGGGATGGACTGGATATAACTCTTTAAGCCC
The DNA here is from genome assembly GCA_030556225.1 of Cricetiscus sungorus. Lineage (NCBI taxonomy): Eukaryota > Metazoa > Chordata > Mammalia > Rodentia > Cricetidae > Cricetiscus > Cricetiscus sungorus. Next base: position 7,498,784 of record JANBXA010000616.1, read on the forward strand.
CAAATTACAGTATAATAAATGCAAGCATGGGGATCTGCCAACACATCTGAACTCCGTGTCGGAAACCAGGCCTGACCCCAATTTAACTCTATAAGGAGACACGAGTTTCCTCACTTGAATAGCTAGGCTCTATCCAAAGATCTCCGAGTGCTATATTGTCACAGGTTTTATCATTTACTCAAAGAGGGATCATATCAGATTCTGGAGCCCGGCCAATTCTAATGCAAGCATTTTATTAACACATTTAGAAAGGAAACAGAATTGCAACGAGAAATAACTATCGGGGTTATTAAACAAACCTGTGAGATGAAGTACAACCACTAAGATTATATTTGTGCTTTGTAAATATCGGGGAATCAAGATCCTGCAATAAGCACACATGAAAATATTTTGTGCCTTAAACCAAAGATGCCAACTAGCACAGGCACACAGAGAGATAACATTTAGAGAGAATAAAACTTCATACCCTGCCCCTGGAAAGCTTTCTTAAAATCAACAGTTGAAATAAATTGATACATATGTACTATGACTTACATCAGCAGAGAGTATGCATAATTATGATATCAGTGGTCATAGGGGAGATACTATTTCAAATATTCTAGTATCAGATGTATTTTAAAAATAGCAGGCAGGTTGCAGAGCTGGGATCAATAGACTCACCAATTAGTTAGGCACTAAACGAAAGCACAGCTGTGATCATACTCTGTTAGATGCTGTTGGAAGAAACAGAAAGCAAGGGGAAGCATCTTGAGGAGTTGCCAAATACGCCTTGAGTTCTTCAAGACATCTGTATTCTTTATCTGATATCAATGCAAGATATACCAAACCATAGAATGGTTGGTTATCCTTCCAGAGGAAACTGAAAATACAGTGCCAAAGAAATGAGATATGCCACCTTCCCAAAAGCCAGACCTTAAATCATCAGACCACAAATGACCAACGTAAGGATGGCACTGAGGGCCTTCGTGCATCTTACATCACCCACCTTCCAAAAGAAACATATGTCTGTCGCACTGCGATCATTTAACAGGAATACTTTTTTCAAGTGTCAAGAAAAAAAAAAGAAAAAAGAAAAAGAAAAGATCTGAACCACACCCAGAGCGTCCGTGAAACACCCTCTGTTTTCCTCAATCCCTTTGTGCCTTCCCCCGTTTCTCATCACTGGGCAAATGACTTTGAGGCAGACAAGGGGTAGACATTGAGAGAGTTTTGGGATG